>CAVLGL010000115.1:20847774-21447774 GCA_963668995.1 Parnassius mnemosyne
ACTGTTAACAAAAACTGTTTCTGCAAATGGTCTTATAGATAATAATAACTATTCCGCCGTGTTAGGTGCAGGAGCTATTATTAGAAGGAGAAGAGGTAAAATTTTGTTCTAGAGATGCGCAAGCAATATTGTTTTGTCTGCAATTGAGCATAAAATAAAAAATAGCTTCAGCCAAAGAGCATAACTGGCATTATAATCAGGCCCATCAATTGGTATGGAAAAAATTAATTTTACCAGGTTTCAAAAAATCAATCAAAATTAAAAAAAGCATAAATATTCAAATCAAAAAATGTATATATGTATGTCTATACATACATATAATGATTTATGGCCGCTTAGTAACTGACGGTGACTCAGTATAACATCCTACAGTCACGCCGAAACTAAGAGGAGAGAATCACTGTAGAAAAGGTAATAATTTATTGCGGAAATTTTGTGATAAAATCAAAACAATTACAAACTTATCAAGTTAATCTAACTTAGTCTAATTTATCCTTATGCGTTACAAAAAAAAAGAACGAATAATAAAATAGTGAGATGGCGTCAGTTTTTAAGAAGATATAACAAAGATAAACAAAAAAATAAATTTCAACAAAGTTCAGTATTTAATTGATTATATACCGCTGACACTTAATCACGCTTTTCGAAACCACGCCAGTTGTAAACGACAAACTTGTGTGAAAAATGGTGTACACAAGATTATTAAGAACAGACAAAATCTTCTTTTCAAATTTCTGCCGAGTTGTAAGTAGAAGGCCAAATAGGTCGTGTCAATTTTAATTAAATATATTTTATATGAAGTGATCTTGACTACGTTTCATCAATTAACCATTGGTAAAAATTAAAACAGGAATTTTACGATTGTGTATACAAAAAGCATTATTAGTTGAACCTTGCAGCTTGTTCCTTATGTTTATTATAATTACCTATAAATGTATATATTATTAATAAATAGTTCCCATAATATTTTGGATTATTTTTTATTTTACCCAATCTGCAATGTTCTACGCTCTATAGAAAATGTGGCGTATGACATGACTGACAATCTTTCGAACGTTTTATCTAGGTACAAAGATGTTTTACGTTTTCGTCGACTCGATAAGGTACCCTTCTATATCTGAAACAAATATAAATATTGCTACAAAGTAAAGTAATAATAATAATAATAATAATAATAATCATTTATTTCAATCTATCAGATCATAGTTACATTTGAAATGAAATAAAATTTTTGATTACATTTGAATTAAATTAAAATAAAATTTAATTATATTAAATTAAAATTATTAACTAGACTTAAAACCATTAAAACCAAATTAACATCATTAAATATAAAAATCAATAATATGACTGCATCTGAGTCATTTGTTTGTTTGTCCTTACACTAATCATATAACAATGATTAATGTACTGACAATCAAACCTGTTCGCAAATACGCTCAAGATGGTGTTGGAGGTGGTCCGGAGCCTGCGCCCCAGAGATATGCACCGCTTTCGCATCGTTGTGTAGAAACAGTCGACACGGGCGTCGACGAACATCCCTGACGCGCTGCAGTGCCCAGGCAGCCCCAACAGCACCCTGAACGCATTATTATATTGCACACGGAGTGCGTTGTACTGCTTTTGGGTATATGACACCCACAGGCTGGCCGTGTACAGGGACGTACAAAATGCTCTGAAAAGAGTTATTTTGACGGCCCTCGAGCAACGAACAAATCTGCGGGCGATCATATTGGCCCTCACAGACAACGCCCTCCGCTCCCTATCGATGTCCGCATCGTCCCTCAGGTCAGGGGTCACGATATGCCCGAGATATTTAAACTGTTTGACTCTTTTTAACTCCACACCGTTCAGTCTAATAGGTGGAACAGTCTCCGGGCAGCCCCGCCCCCTGGCCTGAAAGACCATGCATTCACTCTTCTTTGCGTTATAGAGCAACCCGTGATCCAACGCATAGCGCTCGCAGATTCCCAGCAACCTGGACAGACCACACACCGAGGCACTCAGCAGCACCATGTCGTCCGCATAACTAATATTATTGACACAAATACCGTCAATATGGCAGCCGACACGGGTGCTGCTGAGCGCCTCTATTAGTGCACTCACGTACAGGTTGAAGAGCTTTGGTGAGGTCAGCCCCCCCTGCCTCACCCCGCACTCCAATCTGTACGGCTCCGACAGAGTACCCAACCATCGAACGACGTTGATCTGGTTAAAATACCAGTACTTGAAGATTTCTATAAGTTCGAGAGGCAATGAGATGTTCTTTAATTTTTGCCATAACATGTCATAACTAACCAGGTCGAACGCCTTCGACAGGTCAAGGAAACAGGCATAAATAGGTGTGCTCCTTTCGGAGTAATACTTGACAGTTTGCTTCAAACACAAAATAGCTGACTCAGTAGACAGTCCCGGTTTAAAACCAAATTGATTGTCATGAGTGTTTACATACCGGTCAAGTTGTGAGTTAAGCAAACCGTCAAGAACCTTAGCAACCACTGTGGCTAGAGAGATTGGCCTGTAGTTGCTCATTTCGCTTAGGTTACCAGTTTTACTCTTAACAATTGGTACCACCACAGTCTTCATCATCTCTGCTGGTAAGTACGCATGTCCTATACAAAATGTATATAACATGGCAAGAACTCTGGGCAGGTGGACCCCGCCATGCTTTAGATGCTCAATGCTCAGGCTGTCATGGCCAGGAGACTTTCCACATGACATTGATCTTATAACTCCCCGAACATCCTTTGCTGTGAATCTGGTACTTATCTCCAGCCCATGCGACCCCTCTACACTGAATGGACGTGATGTTCCCAACTGTGATTTCACCATAAAGTGATCCTTAAATAAGTCCGCAATACATTTTGGTTCACTCACCCCGTTGACGCTCACGGGTAAGCCCGGCTTATTATTTAGCTTACTCGTTGTTTTCCAAAAGTTACAAAAGTCATGCTTCGAATGGTGAGAAGCGAGAATATCCATCTTTATCTGCTCCCTATTATTTTGGCACCATTTTAAGCGTGATTTAAAGATTCTGCGACTCTCCCGCATCTCCTCCCAAACATGTCCTTCACTTGGTTTACCCCAGAGTACCCATTCCATAAATTTACACCGAGCTACCTCGTGAGCGTCACGCACATGCTTGTTCCATCCAATCACCGGTGGTTTTCTTCGTGGTTTAACAATAGTATGACTCTCAGAGGCGGCTATACACAATGCATTTACAATCCTACTATACATACTATCAATTATACGCCTGTGATCTCGGTTGTCACAGCGTTTATCACTACAGTTACCGAATTCAGGCGGAAAGTCAATTTCTTTTAACCTATCATTACATAATTTTGTATATAAATCTATTTGTTCGAGGTTTCTCTCCCCCCATTTTATTTTATTACATTCACGATATCCTTGCAAAATCTTTGGTTTTACATTATTAATATTGCATTTAATAAGGAGTGGTAAGTGGTCAGACCATACCGGGTCATATTTGATGTGTGTGTCAACTATAGTTTGAAAAGCCGACTCGGTTACAACACAGTGGTCTAACCATCTTAGCGCCCCATTAGCGTCACTTATAAAACTATATGTGTCAGACAATAAACCTAAATGAATGATATCGGCACATTTCCAATCCATGTCGCTACAAAAATTTGAGAGTTCATAATAGAATTGCTCACCCGGGTGGGAGTTAAAGTCACCGAGTATGTAAACACACTCAACATCTTCATTGCCCACTACTGCGCTTAGCGTTCCCAAACAATCCGTAAACTCGGCTAGGTTCACCGTGCTATCAGTCGGCATGTACACACTGAACACTAAAAATGACCTTTGCCCTATCACAACTTTAATACAGCATACTCGAGTATTATCACATCGCACTACAGTTACCTCATTAAAGATTTTCTTATTCCATAACAATGCAACTCCACCCCACGGTCGTCCTAAGATCATCCCCTTTGACGTGTCCATGGGTGATACACCCGTATAAGCGAAGTCATCATCTATACTGCCAAGAAAATTAATGTCATGCGGCATTAGCCAATGTTCTTGCAAGGCAATTATGTGAGATATTCGACATAACTGCCGCACATCATCTACTGAACGCTTCACGTTCTTACAGTTAAAACTTACAAAGTTATATAATTCCATACTTGCCATATTTACTTTGGTTTTTCTCCGGCTGACACAGTGTAATTACTGTTCTTACTTTTCCGTCGAAAGTTTACAAATCGTCTAAATATGATTCCTTCTGGCCATAAATTACTGTCTAAGAACGTAGATAGCTTCTGCTCCAAAACAAAAAACTTAAAGGCTTTATAATTCTTCTCTTGTTTTAATGAAATTTCGTCCAAAGTTATTATCTTAGTAATAGGCTATACAAGTCCCTCTACTGGGCACAGGACTCTTTTTTATTTCTGAGAGGGTTTTAGGGCAAGGAAATTCCCGCCGTGCTTCCCCAATGCGTGTTGACGAAAATTGCAATTACAAATTTCATTCGTGCTGTCGGGGATCAAACCCGGGAAAAATTTACAGCGATCGCTTTGACCCCGATCTACTAATACGACACAAATAAATACGTTTTAACATATATAATAAAAAACTCATACGTACTTGAAACTTGAACACTTGATAGGTCGTGACGCCTACCGGAAAAAGCTACAGCACAATGTAATTAAAGATGCGTAAACGCGACATAATTCTCAGAGATGCGCAAGCATAACAGGCAGTATGTCACTTATATAACTGTGATCTCTGCAGTCTATTAATCTTTGCACTTTTATAAGTAATACAGAACGTAGTTGCTAGACGGTGTTGACGTCGGCTAAAATCTCTGCTATCGCCGTTTCGTCAAGGTCATTCAGGCTAGTTAAAGCCTTAATTTGCGAGTTTAATCTTAATTCATTTTGGTTTAATTTATAAATAGTGGCATTAAAATTATTTATGGTAGATTTAATTATGTGAATATTGTCTCTGAATAAATTAAATAGTTCTGTTTCACTTTTTCGACATAATTCTATCGCGGCATCATATTTTCGCTCATCATCTGCGTCTAGAGTACCGAAGAAAAATTTAAGAATTTCGCCTCCAAATTCTAGAGATCTTTTAACTCTATTTGGCTATTGATTATTATTGATTACATGTGCTAGGGATTGCAATTTGACGTAATTATATTTTATTAAAATCTCTATAGGATTTGAAAAATCTTTATATTGGGAAAACTCGTCAGTATTTATTTTGGAACAAAGGTTTAAGGTATCATATAATAAATTTTCAATTTTATTGAGATAAGGAGCTAAAGGTATAAGGTCTATATGTGTTATAACCTTCCAATAATCGTTATAAAAGTTAATATGCGTAATAGGTTCAAAATAAATTCCAGGACTATGTGATATAGGTATGATCCTCGACTCAGCGTGGCTTTGGCTTCCATAGCATAAAGCTCTGAAAAATATATAAAATAAGTTAAATTTAAGGAGTGTTAATAGCAGGCTTAATCTCGTTTATATGATACTTAACATGTTTACGACGTACTTGTAAAGTAACGTTGTGCTTATTATGGACTTTTATAATTTTATATGGACCTTTCCATATAGGTGATAGGGCCTTACGGAGTCGGTGATGGTGTTTTATATTGTTGCGCGCCACTATTAATGTCTTGTACATGGCAACACTAGTTACACTAGCGCCCTCTAGTGTCGAGTAAAAGAAAGTGTTGCGCGCCACTATTAATGTTTTGTACATGGCAACACTAGTTACACTAGCGCCCTCTAGTGTCGAGTAGCAGAACTAGGAGAGTCGAGATCGATATGTACTCGAACATTCTAGATGTCGCTACAGTAGAAGGTTCTAGAAAATATCTGAGGCCCTATATAAGGCCGGTATAGACCACGACCGGGGCAGTATTGAATTGGCGATACAAGAGAATACTTCGAAGCGAAATAACGGCGAACTGTGTTTTATTATTAGTGTGATTTTAAGTTGTAATTAGTGTTGTGTAATTAAATAGTCAATTTTGGTAATTCACTCGGCAGTTTTTAATTATCTCGAATCCGAAGCTAGTAACAATATAAACTAAGTCACCAATTTTATAAGAAATTTCGCGTGAACTTACATCGTAGTATTGTTTGGATTTTTCTTTGCTATTAATTATATTTTGAATGGCCTTTTCTCTACTAAAACGCATTCGATATTGTAAAGCTCGAATATATTCATTATAAGTGGTATTATTGTTCGTTTCATATAGAGAATTAGGGATATTAGGTTTGTAACCATATAATAATTCATGAGGGGTGAAATTGGTAGTGCAATGAGGGGTAGTATTATAAGCTAATATTGCGGTAAATAAATAACAATGCAAGTCGTTCTGGTTTTCATTAACAAAAGATTTTAAGTATTATTTTAAAGTAGCATGTGAGCGTTCTAGAGCTCCATTTGTTTGTGGGTGGTAAGGAGTAGTAAATAAAGCCTTGACTTTTAAGATTTGAGTTAATTCTTTAAATAAATCAGACGTAAAACAAGTACCTAAATCCGTTAAGATTGTTTTAGGGAAACCGAAAAGAGACATAAAATGTACAAGATTTCTGGCTATTTCTTCACTGGTAGCTGTGACCAGGGGATAAGCACTTGAAAATTTAGTTAAATCATCTTGTAATGTAAGGATGAATTTGAATTTTTGAAAACCTGCGTCAGGTAAAGGACCAACGATGTCGAAGCTAATCGTTCAAACGGTCTAGTGGAAGTAGAAGTTATTTCCATTGAGGCGTTATTGGACATTCTTAATGGTTTATTAATTTGGCATGATTGGCATTTCTTTACATAATCTACAATGTCAGAGCGCATACTTTTCCAATAATCATCATCATTACAGCCCTTCACAAGTCCACTGCTGAACTAAGGCCCCCCCAAAGAATGCCACAAAGCACGGTCCTGAGCCACCTGCATCCATCGACTTCTTGCATGTCTTACCAGGTCGTCACTCCATCTCGTGGGGGGACACCCTACACTTCGCCTACCGGTACGAGGCTGCCACTCGAGAACCTTTCTTCCCCATCGGTTGTCGGTTCTTCGAGCTATATGGCCGGCCCACTGCCACTTCAGCTTACTAATCCGTTGGGCTATGTCGGTTACTCTGGTTCTACTGCGGATATCCTCATTCCTAAGTTTATCACGCAGAGAAACTCCGAGCATAGCCCTCTCCATATCTCGCTGAGCGACCTTGAGCTTCCTCATACGGCCAGCAGTGAAGGACCACGTTCAGACACTCAGTTCCGTAAGTCATCACTGGCAACACGCACTGGTTGTACAATTTCGTTTTAAGGTTTTGAGGTATGTCTGACGAGAAGATGTGTCGTAGCTTCCCGAACGCTGCCCAGCCGAGTTGAATCCGTCGATTGACCTCTCGGTCGAAGTTGGACTTACCTAGTCAGACTATTTGTCCCAGGTAAACATACTCGTCAACAACTTCGAGCTTAGTGCTCCCAACAACTACCGGCATAGGTGTGACATGGACATTAAACATGATCTTTGTTTTGTCCATGTTCATCTTAAGACCTATCCGTTGGGAAACACTGTCGAGGTCATTGAGCATAGTGCTTAGGTCCTCCAGCGATTCTGCCATAAGGACTATATCGTCGGCAAATCGAAGGTGAGTGATGTACTCGCCATTGATGTTGATACCGTATCCTTTCCAGTCCAGAAGCTTGAAAACGTCTTCCAATGCAGCGGTGAAGAGTTTCGGGGATATGACGTCACCCTGTCTTACAACTCCCTGCAATTGGATAGGTTTCATACTCTGGTTCTGTACTCGGATAGCCATCGTAGCCCTACTGTACAAGCACTTCAACACTTCGATATACCGACAGTCAACTTGGCACCGCTGAAGGGACTGCAGCACCCCCAAATTTCGACGGAATCAAAGGCTATCTCATAGTCCGCATACGCCAGACATAGTGGCAAATTGTACTCTTCGGACTTCTGTACAATTTGCCGAAGGGTATGTATGTGGTCTATTGTGCTAAAGCCCTTTCGGAAACCGGCTTGTTCGGGAGGCTGGAAGTCGTCAAGTCTGCGCGCGAGACGATTCGTAATGACTCTCGAAAACAGCACGTAGACGCGGCTCAGAAAGGAAATCGGTCTGTAGTTCTTCAAGAGAGCGTTGTCACCTTTCTTGAAGAACAAGACCACCGCACTTCTGCTCCACGCCTCCGGTGTAATGCCACCATGGAGGACGGAATTAAAGAGCTTCTGAAGGACTTCAAGTACCGGTCTTCCACCCGCTTTCAGAAGCTCCGCTGTAATTCCATCCTGTAATTCCAATAATAGGCGGCTTTAATTCGTCTATACATACGACTTGAACCTGGGTGACCCGCAATAGGTGAATCGTGATTCTCTTTTAAAATTTTAGGGATTTCGACGAGAGTAGGATAAATTAATTGATTTTTGTATATATGAATTTCAATGTTAGTGTTATGAAAAATATAGGCAATCATATTATATACTTTAATATAAGCTAGCTTAGAAAATGGATCTGAAAATTCTGATAAGGCGAGATCTGTAATATCAGGGTTCTCGATAAAAATGTTATCTCTGAGTTTTATAATTAAATTGTAAATATCTTTAAATTTGGTTTCTTCATAATGATGAATTTTAGTGTGTATAAAATAGTAAGATTTATTCTTATCCTTTACGCATTGAATTGTAAATGGTTCGCGTTCGGAATTTAATAAGTCCTCAGGCTTATCTAATTGTGCCAATATTTCTTCACAGTGAGGTATAGATGAGTCAAAATCTAAAGAGACGGGACACGCAATAGTTTTTAGTTTGGATAGGTGTAATCCTTGAGTACATTCTAAGATTATTGTATTTGAAATAGGGGTTTTATTTGTAAATTGGTCTTTAAAATATTTTTCATAACTAGGATTATTTAAAGTGTTAATATCTATAACATTAACGGGACAGCGAGATAACGCATCGGCGTTAGAATTAAGACGGCCTTGTTTATAAACAATTTCGTAATCCTATTCTTCGAGTTTTAAGCGCCAACGAATGAGTCTACTACCTGGGTCTTTGATATTGAATAGCCATACCAATGGTCTATGATCGGTAACTATTTTGAATTTATTACCGTAGAGGTAAGGACGAAACGTTTTGACTGCGAATAGAATGGCTAGAAGTTCCTTTTCGGTAGTTGAATAATTGCCTTCGGGACGGTTTAGAGTACGTGATGCATAAGCTATCGATTTATCTTTGCCTACAGGACCTTGGGATTAGATTGCACCTACGGCATAATTACTTGCATCTGTAGTTACTATGAACGGTTGAGAGAAGTCTGGATATTGGAGCAGCGGAGCAGTGATTAATTTTTCTTTTAAAACATCGAAAGCAATTTGTTATTCTTGAGACCTGTGGAAAGTAGTGTCCCTTTTTAATAAAGAAGTAAGTGGTTTTGTCAATTTAGAAAAGTTATCAATAAATCGGCGATAATAGCCTATTAGGCCTAGGAAGGATTTAATTTCTTTAGGACTCTTAGGAATTGGAAATTGTGACACTGCTTTTACTTTTTCTGGATTAGGAGAGACACCCTTATCGGTGATAATATGACCAAGATAAGTTACTTCACGTCTTAAAAATTCGCACTTATCTGGTTGCAATTTTAGATTGTATTCGCGCAGCTGAGTGAATACTAGTTTTAATTTTTCCATATGTTCATTTAAATTATGACTATAAATTATGCAATCATCTAGATAAACATAACAGTGTAGACATTGCAAACCTGATAAGACAGTATTCATCAGGCGCTGGAAGGTAGAAGGAGCATTTTTTAAACCAAAGGGCATTCTAGTGAATTCGTAGTGACCAGACATGCTCGAATTAGTACTTATAGTAAATCCCATTTTTGGGGCATCTTTAGGATCCATCTTTATTTGGTGGAAACCGCTAGCAAGATCAAGGGTTGTGAAATACTTGAAATGGCCTAATTGGTCTAGGATATCAGTGATAAGAGGCAGGGGATAACTTTCGGAAACTGTGATGTCATTAAGACGGCGATAGTCAATGAATATTCTCCACTTTCTTTTGCCAGAAGAGTCTAATTTTTTTGGGACTACCCATACAGGGGCGCTCCACGGCGAAACAGAGGGGCGAATTATGTTTTGATTTAGCATTTTGCGAATTTGTGTATCGACTTCTTCCTTATGACACTCAGGGAAGCGATATGATTTTACGTGAACTAGGGCCGCGTTACCCGTATCTATAGAATGTTGGATGCCATTCGTAAACGAAAAGGGTTCACCTTCGAGGTGAAAGATATCCGTATAATCGGAACAGCAATTTAAAAGTGCTTTCTTTTCTTCATCGTTGAGATGGGAGCAGCGTAAAAGACTTAATACTCGATCTATTCCATTAGATTTAGAAGTAGAAATAGAATACAAACATTTACTAGATATTGGATTTTCGCAGGAAATAGAATTATATTAATCGATCGGTGTCAGTTCTACGAAATTTTAATTTCTAAGTCTGTGTCAGTCGTGTTTGAAACGGTGATGTTAAAGTTTTTGTTTGGTTGTATTCATCATTCATCATCATTACAGCCCTTCACAAGTCCACTGCTGAACATAGGCCTCCCCCAAAGAATGCCACAAAGCACGGTCCTGAGCCACCTGCATCCATCGACTTCCTGCATGTCTTACCAGGTCATTACTCCATCTCGTGGGGAGACGCCCTACACTTCGCCTACCGGTACGAGGCTGCCACTCGAGAACCTTTCTTCCCCCTCGGTTGTCGGTTCTTCGAGCTATATGGCTATGTCGGTTATTCTGGTTTTACTGCGGATATCCTCATTCCTAAGTTTATCATGCGGAGAAACTCCGAGCATAGCCCTCTCCATAGCTCGCTGAGCGACCTTGAGCTTCCTCATACGGCCAGCAGTGAAGGACCACGTTCAGACACTCAGTTCCGTAAGTCATCACTGGCAACACGCACTGGTTGTACAATTTCGTTTTAAGGTTTTGAGGTATGTCTGACGAGAAGATGTACGACACATCTTCCCGAACGCTGCCCAGCCGAGTTGAATCCGTCGATTGACCTCTCGATCGAAGTTGGACTTACCTAGTCAGACTATTTGTCCCAGGTAAACATACTCGTCAACAACTTCGAGCTTAGTGCTCCCAACAACTACCGGCATAGGTGTGACATGGACATTAAACATGATCTTTGTTTTGTCTTTTTGACCTGTTTTGTTTTGTTTGTAAGACCTATCCGTTGGGAAACACTATTGAGGTCATTGAGCATAGTGCTTAGGCCCTCCAGCGATTCTGCCATAAGGACTATACCGTCGGCAAATCGAAGGTGAGTGATGTACTCGCCATTGATGTTGATACCGTATCCTTTCTAGTCCAGAAGCTTGAAAATGTCTTCCAATGCAGCGGTGAAGAGTTTCGGGGATATGACGTCACCCTGTCTTACACCTCTCTGCAATTGGATAGGTTTCGTACTCTGGTTCTGTACTCGGATAGCCATCGTAGCCCTACTGTACAAGCACTTCAACACTTCGATATACCGACAGTCAACTTGGCACCGCTGAAGGGACTGCAGCACCGCCCAAATTTCGACGGAATCAAAGGCTTTCTCATAGTCCACATACGCTAGATATAGTGGCAAATTGTACTCTTCGGACTTCTGTACAACTTGCCGAAGGGTATGTATGTGGTCTATGGTGCTAAAGCCCTTTCGGAAACCGGCTTGTTCGGGAGGCTGGAAGTCGTCAAGTCTGCGCGCGAGACGATTCGTATTGACTCTCGAAAACAGCTCGTAGACGCGGCTCAGAAGGGAAATCGGTCTGTAGTTCTTCAAGAGAGCGTTGTCACCTTTATTGAAGAACAAGACCACCGCACTTCTGCTCCATGCCTCCGGTGTAATGCCACCATGGAGGACGGAATTAAAGAGCTTCTGAAGGACTTCAAGTACCGGTCTTCCACCTGCTTTCAGAAGCTCCGCTGTAATTCCATCCTCGCCTGGGGCCTTACCGTTTTTAAGGTGCTGGTGAGCCATTCTAATCTCGCTCAGACTGACGTCCGGGATATCTTCGGAATAGTGTCGGATGAGACTCGCTCTTGGATCGTTACTCACACTTGCGTGTGGCTCCAACGATGACGTGTACAGCTGCCCATAGAATCTCTCAATCTCACTCAAAATCTCAGGTGTCCCGGAAACGATGCTGCCACATTCCGTCTTCAGCTTTGACAGTTGGCTCTTTCTGGCAGACAGATCTCTGGCAAAGACTATGGAGCCTTGGTTCCGCTCGATCGCTTCTTCAATACGAGCTGTATTGAAGTTGCGTAAGTCCCGCCGCATCCATTTGGAGATCTGTCTGTTCAGTTGCCTGTATGCTGTCAAATCTGTTGAAGAATGTAGCTTCATCTCCCGTCTAACAGCCATGAGATTAAGAGTGTGATCGGAAAGTTTTTGTGTTCTGCGGCGGGTCTTGCAGAACTTAGCTCCGACCGCATGGACAGTTTCCACGAGCTTGTCATTCAAATCGTCCACTTCATTGCAGTCTTCTAGGCACTGAAAACGGTTTTGTAACTCGAGCTGAAAGGTTTCGGGACTTTGGAACAGAGCACGAGGGGGACGGAGCGTTGACTACATTAGACGAGACCTCTCCAACTTAACGTTTAGGTTCAGTGTGCCTCTAACCATTCGGTGATCGCTACCAGTTTTCACCCTCGCGATCACGGAGACATCACTGAACAGTTGTCGTCTGGTCGTCATAATGAAGTCAATCTCATTTTTTGTCGAACCGTCGAGGCTCGACCAGGTCCACTTCCTGTGGGGCCGCTTCTGGAAGAAAGAGTTCATCATAAAGAGTTCCTCTTTCTCCATGAAGTCGGCCAGCTGCTGGCCCCTTGGGTTCCGTTGCCCTATTCCAAATTTCCCTACTTTCAGCTCACCGTTCTCTCTTGTGCCTAGTTTTGCATTGAAGTCTCCCATTAACACCCTATATTGGGTTTTGGAGGAATGCATGGCTCTAGAGATATCCTCATACATTTCCTCCACCTCCTCATCGGAGTGTGCCGAGGTTGGTGCGTAAACCTGTATGACCTTCAGCGAATACCGTTTGGTGATTCTGAGTATAAGGTACGCAACCCTCGTCGACACACTCCCGATCTTTACAACGTTGTTAACGAGAGACTTGTGGACGATAAATCCGACACCTCCTTGGGACAGATGGTCGCCCTCCCGGTGATAGAGCAAGTTGCCGGATTCGAGGATTACCGTGTCCTCAACCTCTCTTCGGACTTCAGATAATCCTATAATATGCCAGCGCAACTTGTCTATCTCTTCTTCCAGCTCCACGATCTTCTCGTCAGTCCTCAGGGTGCGTGCGTTGTACGTTGCCAGGTCGAGTCGTCTAAGGTGGCAACCGAACCTCCACCGGAGATTCTTAGCACCCCCTGCCCCGCCGTTACCATGGTCGCCACCTTAGCCAGGAATAGCGGGGCCGCCGGGGACTGGGGGCCGTCTGTTTGTTGCTTTAGTCATTGGGGGGTATTTGCCATAGTTGCCACGCTTGGCGAGCGGGTTGGCAACCGCAGTTTTTTTATTGTAATTTTGGCTATTATCAGGAAGATGCTGCTGCCCATCTCCTGCCTGTTTCCCTTTGTCGCCTTTTACGACACCCACGGGAGGATATGGGGTAGTGGATATTCTTGACCGCCACTACACGGCAATTGGTTTTATTGATACAATACAATTCGCGACGTAAATACCCTCGCTTAAGGTATGATCTAGAACTAAGCCTTCATTATTGTGATAAAGCTCGACCGAGTAATTTCATATAGCGCATTCAATTACGGCTTCTGAGCGTGCCGGAACGATGTACGTTGGCTGATGTAATATAATGGGAACTTGGTAACCACACAGAGTCATTATCTTAGAGCTATAATCTATATTAGCATTAAAATATTTAAGAAAATCTGTATCAATAATACCGTCGTAATTAAGATTTATATTATCGTTAATAACATAGAATTTATACTCGTAAGTTTCATCACTTAATAAAAATTGTAAGTATATTGAGCCTAGCGTTTCGCAATATGTATCCGTATCATTTATACCTTTGATTCTTATTTTGTCCTTAAGAAGTTCATGTTTCATTTTTAAACATGAGTGTTTAATGACACAGACACTCGCGCCGGTATCGATAAGAAGTTTGAGACACTTAGGAGAATATTTTGTAAATAGATTTGTATATGGTAACGAAACCTTGCATGTATTTATGCTCGTTTCAAAGATAGGAATAGAATTAGAATAAGATTCATTAAGACTCTGCTTAACCTCTTTGGGTTGCTGAGATGAAGATATAGTAAACGATTTAGTAGGACTCGGTTGTACCTTTTTGGCCAACTGAGATGCATAAGAACTAGCAAGACTCAGCTTCACATCTTTGGGCTGCTGAGATGTAATAGACTTATAATGACTCAGTTCCTCTTTGGGTAACTGAGATGTAAATAAGCTAGAATGACTCGGTTGCTTGCTAAAGCATTACCGAGATGAGTTAGAATAAGAATTAGAATAAGATTTAGCATAAGGATTTTTATAAGATTTAGTAGAAAAAGTAGTATTAATTGTTTTCGTGTCGTTACGATAGTACGATTTCGGCAGACACGCATCCGAAATCTTATTCAGTTTAAAGAGTTAGAGTTATCGACAGCGTCGTCGATATCACATGTCATGTGCATAGGCACAGAGCTGGAACTAGAATTAGGAATAGGGTTACGGCTTACAAAATTAGAATTATTATTTGGGCTACGATTTATATAATTACAATTAGTATTAGAGTTATGATTAAAGTTTTTATTAAAATTTTGACGTTGTTGCATATTATATTGTCGCTTTCTACATTGATCAATAGTGTGCCCTATGTTTTTGCAATAGTTACACATTAATTTGCCAGAATTAGAACTAGACAAATGAGAAATTTGTTTATTATGATTATACTTAGAATGTTTTTTATTTTTAAAACATTGAGTAGCAACATGGCCTACTTTATTACATATACTACACTGTTTTATTGAATTTTTTGAACACGTTTGGAGATTTTGTAATTGTTCCTCTTCTATCGCTAATTGAACAGCTTCATTTAGAGTTTGAGGGTTCCTACATCTAACAATAGTAGAAATAGCAGGATTTAACCCTAATAAAAATGTATTTAATGCTAGATCCTATATGGCGGCTATTCTACCTGGAAACTCATCAGCGTTTTTGCAACTATAGTGTATATCTGATTGAATTAAGTATATTGAGCCTAGCGTTTCGCAATATGTATCCGTATCATTTATACCTTTGATTCTTATTTTGTCCTTAAGAAGTTCATGTTTCATTTTTAAACATGAGTGTTTAATGACACAGACACTCGCGCCGGTATCGATAAGAAGTTTGAGACACTTAGGAGAATATTTTGTAAATAGATTTGTATATGGTAACGAAACCTTGCATGTATTTATGCTCGTTTCAAAGATAGGAATAGAATTAGAATAAGATTCATTAAGACTCGGCTTAACCTCTTTGGGTTGCTGAGATGAAGATATAGTAAACGATTTAGTAGGACTCGGTTGTACCTTTTTGGCCAACTGAGATGCATAAGAACTAGCAAGACTCAGCTTCACATCTTTGGGCTGCTGAGATGTAATAGACTTATAATGACTCAGTTCCTCTTTGGGTAACTGAGATGTAAATAAGCTAGAATGACTCGGTTGCTTGCTAAAGCATTACCGAGATGAGTTAGAATAAGAATTAGAATAAGATTTAGCATAAGGATTTTTATAAGATTTAGTAGAAAAAGTAGTATTAATTGTTTTCGTGTCGTTACGATAGTACGATTTCGGCAGACACGCATCCGAAATCTTATTCAGTTTAAAGAGTTAGAGTTATCGACAGCGTCGTCGATATCACATGTCATGTGCATAGGCACAGAGCTGGAACTAGAATTAGGAATAGGGTTACGGCTTACAAAATTAGAATTATTATTTGGGCTACGATTTATATAATTACAATTAGTATTAGAGTTATGATTAAAGTTTTTATTAAAATTTTGACGTTGTTGCATATTATATTGTCGCTTTCTACATTGATCAATAGTGTGCCCTATGTTTTTGCAATAGTTACACATTAATTTGCCAGAATTAGAACTAGACAAATGAGAAATTTGTTTATTATGATTATACTTAGAATGTTTTTTATTTTTAAAACATTGAGTAGCAACATGGCCTACTTTATTACATATACTACACTGTTTTATTGAATTTTTTGAACACGTTTGGAGATTTTGTAATTGTTCCTCTTCTATCGCTAATTGAACAGCTTCATTTAGAGTTTGAGGGTTCCTACATCTAACAATAGTAGAAATAGCAGGATTTAACCCTAATAAAAATGTATTTAATGCTAGATCCTATATGGCGGCTATTCTACCTGGAAACTCATCAGCGTTTTTGCAACTATAGTGTATATCTGATTGAATTAAGTATATTGAGCCTAGCGTTTCGCAATATGTATCCGTATCATTTATACCTTTGATTCTTATTTTGTCCTTAAGAAGTTCATGTTTCATTTTTAAACATGAGTGTTTAATGACACAGACACTCGCGCCGGTATCGATAAGAAGTTTGAGACACTTAGGAGAATATTTTGTAAATAGATTTGTATATGGTAACGAAACCTTGCATGTATTTATGCTCGTTTCAAAGATAGGAATAGAATTAGAATAAGATTCATTAAGACTCGGCTTAACCTCTTTGGGTTGCTGAGATGAAGATATAGTAAACGATTTAGTAGGACTCGGTTGTACCTTTTTGGCCAACTGAGATGCATAAGAACTAGCAAGACTCAGCTTCACATCTTTGGGCTGCTGAGATGTAATAGACTTATAATGACTCAGTTCCTCTTTGGGTAACTGAGATGTAAATAAGCTAGAATGACTCGGTTGCTTGCTAAAGCATTACCGAGATGAGTTAGAATAAGAATTAGAATAAGATTTAGCATAAGGATTTTTATAAGATTTAGTAGAAAAAGTAGTATTAATTGTTTTCGTGTCGTTACGATAGTACGATTTCGGCAGACACGCATCCGAAATCTTATTCAGTTTAAAGAGTTAGAGTTATCGACAGCGTCGTCGATATCACATGTCATGTGCATAGGCACAGAGCTGGAACTAGAATTAGGAATAGGGTTACGGCTTACAAAATTAGAATTATTATTTGGGCTACGATTTATATAATTACAATTAGTATTAGAGTTATGATTAAAGTTTTTATTAAAATTTTGACGTTGTTGCATATTATATTGTCGCTTTCTACATTGATCAATAGTGTGCCCTATGTTTTTGCAATAGTTACACATTAATTTACCAGAATTAGAACTAGACAAATGAGAAATTTGTTTATTATGATTATACTTAGAATGTTTTTTATTTTTAAAACATTGAGTAGCAACATGGCCTACTTTATTACATATACTACACTGTTTTATTGAATTTTTTGAACACGTTTGGAAATTTTGTAATTGTTCCTCTTCTATCGCTAATTGAACAGCTTCATTTAGAGTTTGAGGGTTCCTACATCTAACAATAGTAGAAATAGCAGGATTTAACCCTAATAAAAATATATTTAATGCTAGATCCTATATGGCGGCTATTCTACCTGGAAGCTCATCAGCGTTTTTGCAACTATAGTGTATATCTGATTGAATTTTTGTTCAGAACAAATTTTAGTTCTAATTTTAAAGAAAACTTAGTGACGTCCTCGGATGACTGTTTACAGTTTTGCAAGTCTGATAGTAAATGTGTCGCGTGTTTTTTCTCCCCAAAAGTAGAACGGAGAAATGATTTTATTTGGTTCCATGTTTCAAAGGTTTTTAAACTACATGCAACTTGTGCTTTTCCCTCTAGTTGTGAGATGATGAATTTGCACAGAATAGGCTGTTGTTCTGGTATAGCTAACGACATTGCATTGTCGCAGTTTGTGAGAAAAGCAGGTAGGAAATCTTTCTCCCAATTGTAAGATTTTATAAATTTTGTCAAGAACGAAAGTGTGATATTTTCCGACTTGTTGTCTTTACTTTTTTCTGCTTTAAGCGACGTAGAATTAAATTTTAAATATTAAACTTATATAAAATAATCACAATAAAACAACGTAAAAGGTTGGTAATAGTACAGAAACAATGTAAAATAAAAGTAAATTTTAAATTTAAACAGAAAACAAAACGACTTACAGAATGGTAGTAACTTCTATACGTAGCATTTAAGCGTCGTAACAATAGCTCGGTGAAGCGTTACACTCGTGGCGGCTGGCAGGCGAGATCGCTGACGCGGTGACTCAGTCACGTCGTGGGAAATAGCAGGACCGGAAGGCGTAGAAAGTTCTTGAAATAATTTTTGTTGGTGAGTTAGATCCAGCTGGTGCGGGCTCCTGATGGAGACTTATCGTCGGCCAGACGGGAGATTTCAGGACCAGGTGTAAGTGGAGCGGGCTCACGCTTCAGAGCGGAGGCTGATCGTCGTCCAAAATTGTGGTAGGTGCAGGCTTAGGCACGGCTAAGGCTTAATGTCGACCTTGATAATTTCGGGGACCTCGGATTCGGATGCCAATGTCTTCTATGACCTTCTGTTTGGCATCCCACTTCTGACACCAATTTGTTATGAGGCCGATCCCGTTTGACTTTTTAAAAAAAACCACAAGGTAAACCTAAGGGTTTATTATAACAAGTTTACACACACAATTAATATTAACCCTGACTTCCGAACTCTAATACGTATCGGAATCTATGTCCGATCTACCTGGGGCTCTGAATCTGACTGAACTTAAAATGGAATAAAATTAATATAGAAAAGAACAATGCAATTACTGATTGACGTCATATGAAGGAAAAGTACCGTGGGATTAAATAAATGCTTACTAAGATTTAACTGCGTTGTAAAAAGGGATATAACAGCACGTTGAGCGAATGAGTGAAGACCGAATGGTGAAGAAAATATATAGCGCGAAAGTTAATATTAAAAGGTGTCGAGGTAGACCGAGACTAACTTTCGAAGACCATGTGAGCAAATTGCTCGAAGAGGTGAGGGTCAAGAGTACTCGGATACCTAGACGTGCATGTATGAAGAAGATAATGAATCTGAAAGAAGCGAATGAGGTATGTAAGGATCGTGACACTTGGCGATCTGTTCTCTCTGGCTACCCCGTCAGGGATTGTGCGTGAAGATAAATAAAATAAATAAAAAATTCTCAATACCGAAACCTCACTCATTTAGATACTGTGCCGGACGGGCGAAACTCTCCGGAGTAAATGTCAACAAAGATACGCTTACGTCCTACACCTATAGGTTCAGGAGGATACTTCTACTGCCGTCTTTGTGGGTGCTGCTGGGATATTGTGGACTGAGGTTCAAAATTAAAATGCATGATTTATAAAATACAAATGGCAAGGTAGTGGCCAGCGGTTCAACTGATCAATTATACGTGGAAATCTTCTAACTATTATTTATTGACGACGGTTGTTGAATACGGTTGTTCAACAACAGTTATTCACTATCGGTTGGTCACTATATATTTCAAAAGATTTCTTCAAATTGTTTGGTAGTATCAAATATCTATTAGTAGTAGATGGTTTTATTAACACTGTCTGACTAGCAGCTATTATCAACTAAACTAACTATTTTTATAACTTAACTTTCGGCGACTAGCTAACACTTTCAAATATGTAACTGCGAATATCAGTTAACACTTTTTTCAGCTAGCTATCACTTTCACTTGTAACTGCAAATATCAGTAACCACTTTTTTCGACTAGCTGTCACTTTCACTTGTAACTGCAAATATCAGTTACCACTTTTTTCGATTAGCTATCACTTTCACTTGTAACTGCAAATATCAGTTACCACTGTTGCTAGCTACTATTCACTGTATTCTGCTACTAGTCACTCCAGCTACTACTGGTTACTACCGCTTCTTACTGGTTGTTCTTCATACTACTGCTGGTCACTGGTAGTTCTTCATACTACCGCTGGTCACTGGTAGTTCTTCACACTACTGCTTCCCACTGGTAGTTCTTCATACTGCTGCTTGACACTGGTAGTTCTTCATACTACTGCTGGTCACTGGTAGTTCTTCATACTACCACTGGTCACTGGTAGTTCTTCACACTACAACATTACTGGGTCGCGAGGCCCTAAGGTAGACTTGAACTATACTTTATAGTGAGCCGTTTGCCATTGTCTGTTTTGCCTCTTTATTGCATAACATTTTCACTATACAATTGGCATAAATTACAATATTTTCTATACGAGATCAATTTCTACACTAACATGCTATACATTATTAAATCGGCAATTTACTCCTCTATCAGTATATCATAACGGTTACTCAATATATTGACATTATAAAAGTTATTAAACAAAATGTCCCGAATTTTCACAATATTCGGGTACATTAATTCTTTAACTTTACTATAAATAGGAAATGAGTTTAATAATACACAATATTCTTTCATTTCCTCAATCTATAAACCTTATTCTAATTTAATGTCATATTTAGAACTCTTTCAGATCATAAAAATTATTCCCATCATTTTTGGGATCAACTATTACGCAGTTAATTAAAAAACGTCTAGAAAGTTCTACAATGTGCCGCGCTCTGATTGGTCGACTTTTCGTGTGTATATAATAAAAGTTGTTTTCTTAACTATCTTCAAAACTATATCCTATACTAACATATTAGTTTGTTTGTAAACACTATGTTGCCGTCGCGAACAGATACTATTGCTGCAAAGTGCATAATCTCGATACCTATACCCGTAGTCGTATTACGTATCTTGCAGAAGGCTAGCGATAGCGGAATTACAGCAATAATTGCTGATAAAGCGCAGATTCGTATTATGTATCAGCGATAACCAAGCTAACTAGCGACAGCGCTGCCTTGTAGTAGCTAGTTAGCTAGGGCTTGGTTATCGCTGGTCGATAAATACGTATCTGCGATTTATCAGCAATTATTGTTCTAATTTTGCTATCGCTAGCCTTCTGCAAGATACGTAATACGCCTACTAGTTGACCTATTTTTAATCGAGTCGTTCGCTTACTCACTCGCTATCCGATTCGTATTGTCAGTCAAATGTGAGGTCATGAACAAAGAGAATATAATCACTACGTTTAGTCATGAACGAGTGAGTGAAGTGATTCAATATTAAAATTCGAGTAACTCAAAGAGTATAGTAACTGTCCTATACAGGAACTCTTTTTTTAACTCTTTCAATTTACCCACAGAGTACCTTTGTATAAACCGAAAAATTTACCGTCACGAGCTCACGATCACGAGGACCTCAAACGAGGTAACTCATGAGTGGGGGACACATTCCTGTATAGGAGTTACTATACTCTTTGGGGACACATCACTAGTACTGTATACATATAAAATTACTCTGTGTCTGTGGTTGTATATAGGAGATAAACTCAAACAAAATGGCCGTTTAGTATAGAAATTTGTTAAAATCTTCTATGGAAAGGTCAATAATTGTACGTATGTTTTAATATTAAATACACAAAAACCATGGTTATACATTTACTAAACGTTAAATGGGTCTACATATTTTTATATGCCATATTATTGTTGAATAGCTATCTTATTACTGTTTGTTTACTTCATAACTAAGCCTACTTTTGTGTACTTTTTAAATTTTACATACATGTTCCAAAATCTAAATCTGTTAGATACTTTTTATTTCATACAGATTTGCGATATAAGTATTTATGTTAATTGTTGTGAAGAATAATGTACTAATGTATAAAAATTATGATATTTTACAACTACGTCTTTTCAGGCACTGGGATAAATATGTCTAAACGAGACGGAAATGAAAAAAAATTAGAATCTAGTGACTACGAAAATTTGATATCGCAACATAGTATATTTGAGTCGTCAAGATCTAAACATCAAGAATTGCCCAGTTTTCCCGGATTTTCGAACGCCGAAACTCAAACGAAACCAAGCGATATAAAAGGACAGTCAGTGCAGTCAGGTTTGGGAGCATGGCATTACAATCCCTGGTGGATGTTAGCGGGCACATCACGTGGTGTTTCATCACAAGATGATTTTTCAGAAAATAGCGATCAAGCTAAAATCAAACAAGAACCCAGTGGAGCCGGTACTCCAGACGATGATCCACTACAAAGTGATTTAGAACATTATCAAACAGCAACACCACCTATAGGATTAGATTCATTTTGTGATGATTGTTCAGACCCATTTTGTGATTCCAGTGCAGCCATATGTCGTAAATTATTTCACTGTCCACATTGTAGAAAGAGCTACCCTACCATACTTGAATTTAACACACATTTGACAGGAGTACATCCAGCACAAAAACCTTTCAGATGTCAAATTTGCTTGGAACCCTTTCATAAGAAATCTCATTTAAGAAGACATTTAGATGCAAATCACTCACGCAAAGATGTCAATAAATGTTCTGTTTGTTCAAAATATATTAAAGATAAGAGCAATTTACGTAAACATATGCAAGTTCATACAGGACGGGTACCTCAGAAACAATTTAAATGTGATCTTTGTAACAATAAACGTTACATGTCACTTGACAGGCTTAATAATCATAAAGTGGTGTGCACCGGAGAGAAAATTCTAAAATATTGTGACATGTGTACAAAAGTGTTTGATAACTCAAGATCATTAAACAGTCACAAAAAAGTTCATGCAAGAGAATTGAAGTGTGAAAACTGTGGTGAACAACTCCGTTCATTGGAACAATTTACAAATCATAAAATGATTTGTACAGGTGCATCATCTGACATAGCTGGCATAAGTGGGTCTACTGGCACTGGTACGGCTTCTATAAACCGTTGTTGCACACAACCTGGGCTGTGTGAGCATGATAAACCAGCCTATCTTAACATACCTGGGTATGCTGCAGGCCGAGTTATCGATGCAACACTTACATCATTAAAAAATGAGATGAACTGATCACATTTGATGTAGCAATTTTTTAAAATTTATAATGAGTAAAATTTGATTTATTACATTTTTTTTACAGATTATCAAATAGCTAAATCAATGACTGTAATAATTTTCACAATTGAGAATTTCACAAGACTGATGCAAATATCCCGCCTCACAACTTGCTTTATTATTACCATTCTAATTAAGGTGTAGCATATAAGATAAAACAATTAGTGTAAGACTGTAGATAATTGGACCTGTTCATACAGATTTAAACGAGTTTGCAAAAAAAAATATTTTAAAGATAACAAAATGTATGAATATGATCTATTGTTATCCACCTTTTAATTTTATACTTAAAAAATAAATATTACTTAGTAAGTTTTCTAAAGTATAGCTTTACAGACCTTAAACCAGAACAGACATTCTAAAATTTTATATTTGTTCTAACAATACTGATAAATTATTTCTTATTTGATGATATCAATGCCTTGACTGATTTAGAATAATAACAATTTGTGTGCAGTATTACATCTGACCTTTTTTACTTTTCTATTTTGGAAATTTGTGAGAGCTATATTTTTTTTATAGTGCTTAGAATGTATTTTAGAGAGCCTAAGTTTTACAAGTCTGTGGGGGTCTATGTACAAGAGCGTACTCTGTATTGTATTGCTCTCATGTATTCTATGCTCCAAAGACTAAAAGTAGTGTATGAAAATGTGTGAATTTTGGATATTTTCAAAAGACCTCTTTTGTGGGTGACAACTTCTTGTTTCATGACATTAGATCTAATCAAGTTGTAAAGTGCAATGATCACTGGCAAAGCCTATAAGCCTGTTGAAGATATGGAGTTTTTTGTTGTGTGTACACAAAATATTTATTCTTGAAGTGTTATACACTAAAAAGTTATTAATATTTGTAAAATTGCTAAGAGATCCTATTACAATTAGACAGGCAGATAGTCTTCTATAATATATATCCATTGTTTAAATTTTTGATGATCAATTAATATGTTACGTTCAACTATGTATCAGTGCCTACTACATGTGTATTGTAATAGGCTCTCAGTATATTTTACGAATTATATTTTAGATATATACATAATCACTTGTATGTGCATGTTTGCAGGTACAATTGTGAGGCTTTATAAATATGAGGTTAAAGAGCCTAAAATTTAATTTTTAAAATCATATATTAAATTTTTATTCCTTTTTTTGTTTTTATTTAATTGTATTTGTTATTAAAGACTTCTGTTTAGAGGCTGTACTTTGGTAATATGTTGTTACTATATTTACAATTGTTTTCCCCACTAACTTGTTTATTTTGATTCTTTTATTTTTAATTAGATTAGTGATAGTTATATATATTTAAAATTAAGAACTTGATTTTTTTTTTCAAGTTGAATGCTATAATTTTATATAAAATTTATCATCACAATATTTGTTATAATATATCACTCAAGTAGTAATTTTTTAAATTTTGCTTATGATAACATTTTTAAAATAGATAAATTACTTCTGCCTTACAATATATGTATTTTTATAACACCCTTGCATTGGTGTCAATTTAATTGAAGACAATAACTGGCTTCTACTATGGCTTGCATTTTCTACATGACATGAATAAATTGTATAATTGAAATGATCACCACTTTTGCTCTTTTTATCTAATAGCTTGTTTAAAAATGAAAGATAGACAAACAATATATTAGACATATTATGCGCACCGTCTGTATTAAAAGCAATGACGTATTTGATTAAAAGTCACATTTTGATAAGAATAAATTTGCATCAGATACTAATGATGCCAACTTGCAGTACCTAATTGTATCTACTGATTTTAAATTTTAACCTTACATTAAAATGTATGTATGATGAATATTAAACCAAGTATAAGTAAGTATCATAGGTGCTATCCTATCTAGAAAATACTTTCTTTTGTATAAAATGGTTTAAAACTAAAATTATTTGAGTATTAACTTTATTAAACAGTTAGTCATGTAGCACTGAACAAATTAAAATCTGGAATTATATTTAGCAATATTTTCATCAATAAAAATATTTTAATTTCCACAACTCACGTGTCAGACAAATTCAGAAAAAATTATTGAAATATGTATTCTATTGCAAAAAGCTAATCTTGTTTTACAATATAACCATAGTAAATTTCTATTGTAGCTAATTTTATTTTCTTTATAAATGTAATTAATTTTAATTTACAGTGTCTTTGCAGCTTCATATTTTACTGCAATTTTAAATTTTATTCAGTTGATAAGAATATATTTTTTATACTTACTAAAATTGACTTACCTAATCTTCTCAGAATTAATATTTTGGGAAGTAAAGAAAAAATATTTTTAATGGCAAATTACGAAACCGCCTAAATCTTTTCATCCGCCGCTGTTGAAGTATTAATAATTGATTAAGGACATAGCTTACTTTTAGTTTATACAGGTTATTATCATTTATTTTTTGAAACGTTGTATACCATAATATGTATGTTACGAACTTGTTATGAGGCTAGTTATAGAAATAAGTTGTTTTGATAATGAACATTTTTTAGTCTTCCGATAAATCTAAAGCAAATATATTCTGCAGTGTGCAATGCAAATTACTTAAATGAAAAAATAAGCATCTATAAGCTTATATTCTGTTAACTTAATATTTATTTTAAAAATACGGACACTTACTATATTAAACTTTACAATACAACGTAGTTCATAACAAATATGGTGTTCATTATCACTTCAACTTTTAACAAAATAAGCACAATGCAATATGGTGTAAATAACTGCTAATTTATCAATTAGTACAAAAGTAATAGACAACTATTAAATTATCGTCATTCATATTTTTAAATTAATATAATTTCCAAAATTTTAAATTTGTGAGTATCTAGCATGGAGTCCGATCTTAAATGCACCTAGAATTAAGAAAAAAATGTGTTCATATGAATTTAGTTATTAACATAGAATAGTATATAATAGTCTATACTAGCACAGTAGACTGTAAAACAGTGCGATTTCACTATCGTTTGGAAGCTATATATTATTCATGTATACGTAACATACTTCCATTGTATATCATGTATTATCCATTTAAGCCAAATAATATCTTGCATGTCAAAGACTTGTCTTCAGTTTTATATTTGAGTATACTTTGGAAACAACTGCAAAAGCAAGCTGGTACTTTTGTTACCAATCACATTCTTTATTTATTACGATATTTATAACTTACGGATTAAATATTGTTAACACAAAGAATAATACAAAGCTGTATGTACACAGATTATCACAAATAAATAAATTTTCTTTTTCAGTTTCTATGTACCTACACCTTATGTAGTTTACCTCATTAATTTGGGCTTATTGTTTAGGCAGAACATAAATCTTTTAGCATAAAAATGTTTCGGAAAATATTCCTGTGGGATATAAGTATACCTAGCTGAATCCGGCAGACGTTGTCCTGCCAGTTAATATCATAGGTTGTGTTCAGATTCAGTAAGATTCTTTATTTTTATTTTAGCGCATGAAATATATTTTATTAATTGACGCGCTTGATTGAAAATATAGCAAATAAAATCAAAAATTTAAAATTTTGTTTCTAAATTTTTTTAGTTTATAAACTTTCTCCATTGAAAAATAAAATTGACAAATGTACATTCAGTCTATACAGAATTCAAAAATGTATTATTATCTTCCGCCAGTAAGGGTGCGTATAGATTAAGTAACATGTTGTGTAACTTTTGTTTTATATCACGTCCACATTATGTAACATTGTTTTTCAACATTACAACATATAACAATACTGTACACATTAGAATAACAATGTTATATGACATTGTCGCTCTGCCGTTCAAGTTATATAACATTTTTGTCTCGTTATATAACACGGTTTATAATATCCAGCCTCCACATTACTGAAACATGTTCTATAACATGTTATGTTATATAATGTGTACGCACCGTTAGACTATTCCTTTAAAACAACCCTACAGAAACAATTTGGCCTCACCTCCTTGATGGGACCAGGATTGCACATCTGCTTGCAAAAAAAGGAAAGAGACTGAACAAAAATACTCATTACCAATGACCATGGAAAACTACATTTCCTATTAAAAAAAAGCAGCTGAAACAGTAAAATTGCTATCTAAGAAGAAAAGAAAACTGCTGGCATAGGTTTTGTTCTACCTTATCTCCTTCTCTAGTCTGGAAAAACATTAAAATATATCGCTGTTCTAATGAAGTCGAACAAAATGTATCTTCCTATGACCCTTTAATTTGGCTTGAAGAATTTGCACTTAAATCTTGCCCCTCCTTCAGCGCCCACACATGCTGAATGTTTAGTGTTTAATTCTCCTTCTATACAATCTCCAGATCAATTTGATGCCCCCTTTTCTTACGAGAAATTATTTACAGTAATTCAGGGTCTTAAAGATTCCTCTCCAGGAGTAGATGAGATTCCTTACTCATTCATAATTAAAAGCAGTAAAAAAAACCACTGTATTTCTTGACATTCTGAACCACATTTTTGACTCGGTAATTCCTCCCAAAGAATGGAAGACCCAAATAATACTTCCCATTCTAGACATTTCAAGTTAATAACCCAAGTTGTGTGCAATGGCAAAGATTTTAACAGAGCCACGCGGCAGAGTTTGCTGTCGCAGGGATGGGCCGGCTCGAACCGGGGTAGTACCACGACCTCACAGACTACCAGCGTGAAGTAGAGGTTTACCTCTGCGTTGCGCTTGGTGAGTGTAGGTGGCCGGAGGCCCAATTACCCCCCTCCCCCCCATCAACATGGTAGCGGAATTAAAGAAGAAGAGACGGAAGAAAAGACTATCCCAGGAAGGTACCAGCACCCCTGGAGAATCCCTCGTTGAGCATCCACGTCCAAACTACTCCACTCCTGAGCGTGGGGTGCTCAGGCTGCCCCGCGTATTCTAAGGGAATTCCGCTCGCGACTAATACTGCTTGGAGCAATAAGACCAAGGCGACCCCTGTCACGCTATCCGTGAATTTTTGCAACATCAGGGGACTTCATTCCAACCTTAACGCTGTCCATTACCATCTAGAGACGGTGAAACAGGCCTTGCTCTTTTTAACCGAGACTTAGGTGTCCTCTCCGGCTGATACTTCATATCTCTCCTACCCGAATTAGAACCCGAAATTAGAACACTCCTTTGTGCCCCGGGTTGGAGTTTGCGTTTACGTCAGAGAGGACATCTGTTTTCGACGCCTCTGCAGTCTTGAAGGTACGGACCTGTCCATCCTATGGCTGCACGTAGACAGCGACGAGCATCCCCGCGGCTACGGGTGCCTCTATAGGTCCCATAGCGGTAATGCTGACACAGACAGACCCTGCAGCTTGTCGCCGTGTTTGGTATTTATAGTACTTTTCGCAAGAGCCTGTTCATTTACTCATGTCAGCTATGAAACCGGGACTGTCACAAAACTCTCAGATAATATCAATCACTATAAATCTCAATAGGTAGGTATGTCTGTAAATATGAAAGCTATCTTAATATATGACAAACTGTTTTATAAGTCTCCTTGAAAATGAAAAAGTAAAGAAGGAGCTTACATACGTATTACGACTGTGCACAGGGCTGCTAATTACCCATATGCAAAATAGTGGTTTCACATGTTCACATTTTTTTTTAAACTACTTAGGTGTTAAGGTTTCATCGCCAAGTTATT
The DNA here is from genome assembly GCA_963668995.1 of Parnassius mnemosyne. Lineage (NCBI taxonomy): Eukaryota > Metazoa > Arthropoda > Insecta > Lepidoptera > Papilionidae > Parnassius > Parnassius mnemosyne. The sequence continues at coordinate 20,876,469 of CAVLGL010000115.1, forward strand.
TTTTACCACTTCACTGAGCACGTGGAAAATAAGCAAATAAAATTTCCTTACCAGTTTCATTGGTCCTCGCGGGAATCGAACACTCTTGTTCCTGTGCTTTGAAATCTTACGGCGTGACACACGGCTTTCGTATTTTCTTAAATAAAACTCGTAAAACTGAAAAGCAACTTTTGTACTATAGTGGGTATATATATACCCATCTACCTAGTAATTAGCCATTCAAACTATTCCGTCATTTAGAGATGAAAATCTTACAGTCCACTTAATCCTTTTCTTAGGCACAAAAAGTGAGGTATAATTTTACAAAAATAACTTTGTATTGACTGTTTGTTTTTTTATGAAATATTTATGTAGTCTCCTGCTACTACTAATTAGCAGTAGTAGGAGACTACAGTCTACTAGTAGTGCAACAGCTAATTAGTGTAAGCTAAAGGGAGTAATTTTTTGCCTGCATTCCATTTCTTGCGGCCACCAAAATGTGGTAATAATAATTTTAAATAAAATAGCTAAAGGGAGTAATTTTTTGCCTGCATTCCATTTCTTGCGGACACCAAAATGTGGTAATAATAATTTTAAATAAAATCATACTTTAGACTTTAATCACTTTTATTATATTTATAATAATTACATACCTGTGCTGCCTGTGCCTGACCCGCCAGTCCCAAAAGTTTGGAATAAACAGCTCCTGGTCGTTCATGTAGGCCACTGTCCCTTGGTTCACCTTTTGCTTTGTCCACTATTGGCTTCCTCTCATGTTGGACCGCCCACAAGACATTATTTGTCCATTCTTAGCCAACTTCAAAAAAGGAGGATTTACTCAATTCAAAAATGTTTTTTGTGAATATTATGTTAGACAATATCTTCACCAACTGTGAACTATTTCTTTTCTACCAACTTCAAAAAGGAGACGGTACTCAATTCAACTGTATGTTTTTTTAATGTGTGTTAATTCATAACTTTTTTCTGGGTAATCCGATTTTGATGATTCTTTTTTTATTTGAAAGCGGGTGCTTCTCATGTGGTCCCATATAAATTTTATCAAGGTCTGACCAACAGTTTTTAAGTTATCCTTAATAATTTGTATTGAAGTCGGATGTACAAAATTTTTAATCTTAAATTATATTAAATAAGTTATAATTTAAGGGTGGCCACCACATTAAATTAAAAAAAAAGCCAATCCTAAAGGTAGATAAGGAGATGAAGTTTTCAATGTAACAGTAACTATTTCTATCCATTGCTTATCAAATTTATAAAAAGAACATAGGCCACCCAAACGATTGCCTCATTAGGAGGATATCAGCAATAGTTTCCATTCCTGGCATCCCGTCCCAATAGGTCGGCCGATTGGGACGGGATGCGGTCTTTTTTTGCATCCTACCCTTGGGGGCGGGTTTGCTTCTCGCCGGAAGATCCCAGCGTTGTTGCCGATTCTGTTGCTGATGTGGTACTTCAGGGTATGGAACTTTTAATTCCATCCTCTGTGGTGCCCATCGGAGGCAGATCCCAGCCATGGTTTGGTCGCTCGCATCACGCTATAAGCAGGAGTGCTACCGGGCCTGGGCTGAAGCATCAACGTCTCGGGATGTAAGCACCAGCGCGCTTAAAAAGAAGTATAATTCCGCCTCCAGGTCCTTCAAAAGCGTCATTGGCAAGGTCTGAGCATATCGGCAGAATTGGCGAGATGCTAGTTCGCCTTCCTTCGGTAACCCGTGCATTCTGGTCTCTCGCCAAGGCTGTCCAAGGAAACTTCTGTCAGCCATCTCTTCCATTTCTGCACAGAGAGGACGACTCACTGGCCCATGCCGCAAAGGAGAAAGCCGATCTTTTAAGCACCCTCTTTGCGTCGAACTCGACTCTAGATGACAGGGGGAACACACTGCCGACCATCCCGCGGTGTGAGTGCTCCATGCCGAATGTGCGATTTACACAGCGCTCGGTTCGTAAAGCACTCTTCTCCCTGGACGTCAGCAAGTCGAGTTGGTCTGATGGCTCTGTTGGCCCTATTCCAGAAATTCCCTACTTTCAGCTCACCGTTCTCTCTTGTGCCTAGTTTTGCGTTGAAGTCTCCCATTAACACCGTATAGTAGGTTTTGGAGGAATGCATGGCTCTTAGAGATATCCTCATACATGTCCTCCACCTCCTCATCGGGATGTTCCGAGGTTGGTGCGTAAACCTGTATGACCTTCAGCGAATACCTCTGAGTATAAGGTACGCAACCCTCGTCGACACACTCCCTATCTTTACAACGTTGTTAACAAGAGACTTGTGGACACCTCCTTGAGATGGTCGCCCTCCTGGTGATAGAACAAATTGCCGGATTCGAGGATTACCGTGTCCTCTCCCTCTCTTCGGACTTCGTATAATCCTACGACATTCCAGCGCAACTTGTTTATCTCTTTTTCCAGCTCCACGATCTTCTCGTCAGTCCTCAGGGTGCGTGCGTTATTAGTTGCCAGGTCGAGTCGTCGTAGGTGGCAATAGAACCTCCACCGGAGATCCTTAGCACCTCCTCGCCGTTACCATGTTCGCCACCGTACCCAGGAATAGCGGGGCCGCCGGGGATTGGGGGCCATCTCTTCGTTACTTTCATGGGGGGTATATTGCCATAGTTGCCACGCTTGGCGAGCGGGTTGGCAACCGCATTTTTTTTATTGTTGTTTTGCTGTTATCAGAAAGATGCTGCTGCCCATCGTCTGCCTCAGTTTCCCTCTGTCGCCTTTTACGACACCCACGGGAAGATATAGGGTAGTGAGTGTTCTCCACTGCCACCCGTGCCACTACACGGGTTTTTGAGTTATTACTTACAATTAATACTCCTAGGAACTAAGCTAGCCAAACAATTCAAATCAAATATACACTTTTCGTGCCTTTTGTTCGGCGAACACAGTTGAAGAAGATTCGGCTGCATTCATAGCTGAAGGCGATTTCAGTTTTACTAAATTCTTTACTTCTATAGACAATAGTGATAGCCTTTCCTGTCCCATAGAAGTCCTTGGAATTTTTGCTCACACACGTTTGGGGCCCCTGTAGCCCGGGGGCCCCGTATCATTGATACGGCTGATACGGCGGTAGCTACGCCCCTGGGGGTAGTCACCATCCGGTGAGCCGCATGCTCGTTTGCCCCCTCTTCTATAAAAAAAAATATTCTAGAACATCTGATAAAAAATCGGTTAGAATGGTTCCTAGAGAGTATGAGATGTTTTTACCTGAAAGCCAATTTGGCTTTCGACGAAGCTTAAGCACTATGGATAGCCTCAATACACTAGTGACTGACAACCGCATTTCTTTTTCTAAAAATGAATACTTACCTTGTTTGCGTCTTTCTCGATATTTCATCCGCATACGACAATGTACTTCTTCCTGTAGGTACTCAGGCAAAAAATGCTATATCAAACTTCTCTTCTCGGTCTACTTTAATAAACTTTTAAAACTCACTACTGACCCCCCCCCCCCCCCCCCACCACCCAGTCCTCAGTCGTATTCTCTATACTATCTACACTTTTGATTTAGATCTTGCAGTCAATTCATTTTGTAATGTCCTACAGTATGCAGATGATTTAGCCCTATACATTTCTACAGACAACGTGACTACAGCTAATTCCCGGTTAAATTCTACCATGGGATATTTACAATGCTGGTTAACTGATCATGGTCTATCTCTTTCTGTTTCCAAAAACAGTATAGTGATTTTTACTCACCATAAGAATGTCCCTAATATTCCAGTTTATAGAAAGGCTTACCTATTCCTATTTGGGATAAGGTAAAATTTTTAGGTATGGTACTAGATAATAAGACTAATCATCATCAATTATAAAAATGTTATATATTTATTATTTGGTATATTGTTCGGCGAGCATGTGACTATTCTATGATACCGAAGTTACCGCGGAGACTTTTCAATATGGTTTGGCTGTGCTGCGTGTTCTATGGGAATGTATGTAACATAGTTGAATGTTTTTTGTTTTTTTAGAAATAAATCTAAAACGCAAGTATATTTCTGAGACACAAGTTGATGACGACAAAACTCAATGTCAGGACGACGGCGACGAAATATTTCAAAATTCACAGACATACTCAGATTATGAAACTTCTCAAGGTCCAAAGAAATTTAAGGACACTGGTACATGCACTGAAATGGTCGAAGAGAAAAAGGATCCAGCACCCACCGTTATAGATGTGCATAGATGCAATTATTTCGGGCAATTAATTTCAAATGAATTGTTAAGATTCGATGCTAATCGAAGATATATAGTAATGCAAAAAATTCTCGAGGTGTTGCAAAAAAGCGATGAAAAATGAGGAAAAATTAAGCCGTGACATATTTTAGCCAATGCACAAATTTTAAAATGATGCTTTGCAAATTTTAAAAACAGCTTATATTATATTAAGTTACAATGAATGCACATGTTGTTTTCTGCCGACTTCCAAAAAGGAGACGGTACTCAATTCGACGCGTATTTTTTTTATGTGTGTTGTTGCCTCTTAACTTTTTACTGGGTGGACCGATTTCGATGATTCTTTTTTTATATGAAAGCTAATACTTCTCGTGTGGTCCCATATGAATTTGATTAAGGTCATACCAATAGTTTTTGAGTTATTTGAGTTATTCTTAATAACTTATATTGAAGTCAGCTGTACAAAATTTTTAATTTTCAATTATATAGGTACTATATAATATTTTTATTTTTTCCTTAAAATTTTCACATGCATCAGGTGATCCTATCAGAATAGGTATAGATTTTCGACGTTGTTAGGAAGCTTCCCCTCTGGTCTTTACTCTTTACTCTGTGATGATAGTGTCATTCAAAATTCCGTTCAAAGTTGAAGCAACAGCACAATGAATGCGTGCATAAGCAGCCTGTAATTACGTTTGCCCACACGCAACAAGCAAATGAGTAATGTTTGCAAGTTAATGACAAACTCACCTATAATCTACAGCAAGTAAAGAGATGTATATACACAGGTGGAGCCAGAATCGTAATAAATGGCAAATCACACAGTCCGGTATACAGGCATTAGTCGTCACAAATTTCAAATCACAGAGGCCAGGAATACAACCCACAGTCGTCACAAATGCAGAATCCATAGTCCAGTACACACGCGAATATCGTCGGAAAGGTCTACAGTATGAAAGGTAGTCACCCTGAAAGCGTCTAATTAGTGAGAATGGCAAAACAAAAGTGTTTTCAAAGGAATGCGCCGGCGCAGTACGGTGGCGTATGAACAAAAGACTATTTATTAGCGAACTTTTTTTTATGCATGAACACATTCGAACAGTTTCAAGCAAAAATAAACCTTATACCATATCACAAGAGCACATGGTACTTCGTAGGTCCATTCGGCCAAATTATAATAATAAGACGGCACTTCAACCATTTTAAGCAAAGGAGACAAGACGGCACTTCAACCATTTTAAGCAAAGGAGACAAACGCATTGTTTTTTTTTTAACAGGAGGGTTTCTAGAAACTTGTTTACAACTTGAGTTTGTGAGCGATCGCAATGAGTGCTATTATTTGTTTATTTGTTTCTTATTAGAGTATTTTTCCACAACATTTTTTAAAAACCTATAAAGTAAAAACAGTACCATGTATAAGTTAAAAAGGTTATCAACTCCTAAAAATTTCTAATTTTCAAAATATCCCGAAACGAAGCTGTAGCCATGAACTACTTGCAAAATAATGAATATTTTGTTGTGGATAAATTTTCCAAAAACGCAATTTTAGCGAGTTATGATTTTTAAGAAGACACGACTCACGTGTCATACGCCACACCAAAAGTAATCGATGGCACGCCTGGCGTGCCACTCGCACTGATCCGGTTAAAGGGATTTCTGTCTGTTTAGCCTGGATACCTAGTCATAGTGTTATCTGTGAAAATGAAAAAGCAGATTTGTGTGCCAAAGAGGCTACTAGAAATGGCACCACACTAAATGTTACTTATTCCTATGACTTGCTTTCACTTGCTAGGAAAAAGCTTGTTAACACGTGGAATGAGAGATTGAAAGCATCACGATTACTAAAAGGCAAGCACTATACTGCTATACAAGATAATATTCCATCATGACCTTGGTTTTTCATATTTAAAAAAGCAAACAAACGTGCTACTTCTATTGTCTGCCGGTTGAGAACTGGACATGCCTGTACCTATGTTCACCTAGCGAAACTCAGGATTAGTGATAGTTCATTGTGCGAATGTGGTTTAGATGAGGGAAACACTAATCATATTTTTAACTGCACCAAATTTCACCTCTTTACGATTATCTGCCCCCTGACATCCCTCGTCCCATAGACTTTAACTCCAACATTAAACTATAATTTGTTAGTCATATAATAACACATACGTATTGTTCTAACAACATTGTCTGTCTTTTGTTTTAGGTGATTCAGCAGATAAGTAGACCAAAATCATTCACATAATATTCCTTGTTACCATTTCTTGTATTATCAATTTCTCTTTTTTAAGCAGTCTGTGTCCCAATTAAACCATCTCGCATGTAACATGTCATTGGCGAATTCATCCTAACCGCCATAAAGGAAGAAGAAGAACTGAAGAGTAAAGAGAACAAGGCGTAAATTTATGTATAAAGAAGGCACAAGTGGAGGATTTTCATGATGAAAAAAAATCAATTACAGATCATAATTATGTTTGGAGAAATACTCGCCTAAAACCTCTAAATCCATTTCTTGATGAAGAAAGGAATTCTTAGAGTAGGAGGAAGACTACGGCATGCAAATATTAGTGAAGAGAACAAATTTCCAATTAGGTATTTTAGACGCTAAATCTTAACTCACGGCACTCATTGTAGCTGACGCTCATAAAAAAAACGCTGCACGGTGGATTACAATTAAAGTTGTCATACCTAAAAACAAAGTGCTGGATTATAAGGGCGAAAGGTGGTATAAAATCTCACATTTTTAAATGTTTGATATGTGCTAAAATTAGAGCCAAGGCAAATGTACAACTAATAGGTGATCTGCCCACTAAACGAGTTAACCCGTCACGCGCATTCTTACAAAGTGGCGTAGATTTTGCCGGGCCAATCCAAATACTTATGTCAAAGGGGAGAGGTATGCGAACAAATAACTTACATAGCTATTTTTCTATGTACCTATGTCTATTAAAGCCATCCATCTTGAACTTTTAAACGATTTAACATCAGAAGCTTTTATTGGGGCTTTTAGGCGTTTTGTATCACGGAGAGGACATTGCACTTTCATAGGAGCAAACAGAGAATTGTCGGAAGATTTAAATTTACGTGGTAGAGCCACGCTGCAGCTATTAGTAGTATAGTTGTAGCACGAATGGGTCGCTCTCACAGAATACCAGCTTAAAGCTACTGTTACGTATGGTGAGTGTAGAGAACTGGAGAACCTATTTAATGTAAATACTGCAACAAAAAAAAAATATTTTTCTTTAGAAAAAGAAGTTGTTTGAATTTTTAAATACAAAACGGAAATTTAATTATACTTTTACTCCTAATATTAATCCCTAATAGATATAATCATGTCATTAAACAATATTTTTATTTGATGTACTTAGTACTGAACATATCAACACAACTTTTTTGAAATAAAAAAGATAGAGTAACAATGTTCAAAAATAAATGTAATAGTCTAAATAACAACCCTTCCTCTTTTCATAGCTGTTTTAACAATTTTTGTTTTCTTCTCTTTTTTCTTTTTGGAAATATTTTCCTTTCTTTTCTTCTGTCGTTCTTCTTTCTTTTGTTCAACATTCTTGATTCTATTCTCCCACTGCTGTTTACTTACTTTTTTCTTTTGTTCCTGAAAAAAAAAAAACATAGATCTTTATACAACTGCTAAACGTTTTTTTACCACAAAAATCAGATTGTTTAATCACTCTACCATTCTTTTGATTGATTTTTTTAATAAAATCGGATCATCTTTCACTTTTTGTCCCTCTGCTTTCTGAAGTATGTTTTTCCATGCAATCTTTTCCTTTATTTCTTTAACTTTTTCAACACTGTCATTTTCTTCTAATTGCCTAAATTTGTTCTCTTGTTGCTTCATTTCCTCTAATATTTTCTTGGGATCTTTATGAACTTTCGCTCCTTTATCTACAATAATATAAAACTATAAAATTTTCATTAACTGAAATAAAAATTTCATAAAACATACAACACTCATTCTTAACGATCGGGTGGATTGTCAGCATTTTTTGTCCAATGTATACAATGGTAAAAAATGTACCATGTAAGTTATGTAACATGATATGTACAACATGAAGACTTAGGTAAGGGCATCACCTCATCCCATCCTAATCCAGTACTAATAAAAAGGAATTTAGAATATTGTCGTTTAGGCTTCTACTTCAAATCCAAACATCTTTGCAAAATTAATTTTTAAACAGGCAATGTCCAAAATGTAAAAAAAATATTCAGGCTCAAGTGTTAGCCGTGTGGTGGCGACAGAAGTTATTACCCCTTAGCAGACTTCAAAAAGGAGGTTTACAATTCAACTGTATGCTTCATTTTTTTTTGTTTTCTTAAATGATATGCAACATCTTTGTCAATTGTGAACCGTTTATAACAATTATTTTTTTAAATTAGTTATGTGTACTTCAGGTGGGGTTTTTGAAGACATACCACCCCTAAAGGTGGGAAGAAAGGGCATGAGGGCTTTTAATGTAATTATTTACAGAACATTCTAGATGTTACCTTGAGCTAGTGGTATTGTATAGCCCAATTAAAAGCATAAAAAACTATAATTTAAAAAAAATCGTTTGTCACCCTTATCCTATAAAAAAAGGCTTCAAAGAACTAAAAAGAATAAAACTATTTTTATAGCTTCTGAAGTTGAGGTTTTTCATTTATTTATTTTACTTAATATACACATATTTTGATAAGATAATGGTAAAAAGACCATATGTCCAAAGGCACTGCTTATTCCATGAAGAAATTTCTTCCAGAACGCCTATGGAACGATAGTTGAAGAAAATAGAGGTAGTCAAAGTGTGCACTTTCATACAATATCCCACTATAAATATTATAAATAAAATGTGCTGAAGTGTTTGTACAGTAGAGCTACGATGGCTATCCGAGTACAGAACCAGAGTACGAAACCTATCCAATTGCAGAGGTGTAAGACAGGGTGATGTTATATCCCTGAAACTCTTCACCGCTGCTTTGGAAGACGTTTTCAAGCTTCTGGACTGGAAAGGATACGGTATCAACATCAATGGCGAGTACTTCACTCACCTTCGATTTGCCGACGATATAGTCCTTATGGCAGAATCGCTGGAGGACCTAAGCACCATGCTCAATGACCACAATAGAGTCTCCCAACGAATAGGTCTTAGGATGAACATGGACAAAACAAAAATCATGTTTAATGTCCATGTCACACCTATGCTGGTAGTTGTTGGGAGCACTAAGCTCGAAGTTGTTGACGAGTATGTTTACCTGGGACAAATGGTCCGACTAGGTAAGTCCAACTTCGACCGAGAGGTCAATCGATAGATTCAACTCGGCTGGGGAGCGTTCGGGAAACTACGACACATCTTCTCGTTAGACATACCTCAAAACCTGAAAACGAAATTGTACAACCAGTGCGTTTTGCCAGTGATGACTTACGGATCTGAGACATGGTCCTTCACTGCTGGCCATATGAGGAAGCTCAAGGTTGCTCAGCAAGCTATGGAGAGGGCTATGCTTGGAGTTTCTCTGCGTGATAAGCTTAGAAATGAGTATATCCGCAGTAGAACCACAGTAACCGTCATAGCCCAACGGATTAGTAAGCTGTAGTGGCAGTGTTCCGGCCATATAGCTCGAAGAACCGACAACTGATGGGGAAGAAAGGTTCTTGAGTGGCAGCCTCGTACCGGTAGGCAAAGTGTAGGGCGACCCCCCCCACGAGATGGAGTGACGACCTGGTAAGACATGCAGGAAATCGATGGATGCAGGTGGCTCAGGACCGTGCTTTGTGGCATTCCTTGGGGGAGGCCTATGTTCAGCAGTGGACTTATGAAAGGCTGTAATGATGATGATGATGATGATGATAAATAAAATATAATTATATATTTATATTTATTTTACTTATATACTTGCCTACACATTACTATTATCTCTTTAACAAGGATTTTAAACACAAACACTGTTTAAAGAAAAGAATGAGTATAGAGCTTGGTATTGAAAGACTGAAATCTTAAAGTGTTCTAGTATTTTAACTACATGGCACATCTGAAGAATGAACAAAAGTAAAACATTTTTTTAGATAAAGTGAAATAGAATAATGGTGAATAGAAGACAGAGGATCCGAGTGTTCCTGCAAAGGTAGATTGGGAGCCACTTAAGCTGCTTGAGATTTTTATTTATTTATCTAAACTTGTAAGTGTGAAAATAGTACATATGGCAGATTTAAAGCCTAAAGATGTTCACTCCCAATTAACCATTAGGCTAAGCAAAGATAGACAAGATAAATTATTCTATACAATATTATTTTATTCTTTTTAGTAATTGAAGACTGCTCTTTTACGTTTATTAAAAGTTTAATTTTGTGTTGTGAAACCTAAGTACAACAAGCTGTCTCATCACTATGCTTGTCAAAGCAAGTGTGAACAAATGTGCCCTGTGCCTGTCAGTTTTCATAGTGCTTACTAGCATAGGTACCCGATTCTTGGTCATTTAAAAATAACACACACATGTTGAAAGCCAGATGCAGTTGTTCCACCACAATAGTGATGCCTTGAGGCAAGCATGAATTTCATTCATTAGTGTGCCCCTCAATTACTGGCAATCTAATGTCGGCTGCGTACAAAACGGCAGGACCAACTATCAGAGCGATTTGCTGAAGACGACCTGCAGGCTATTTTAATATTGGACATAACAACCTGACTCTCCAAAATATACGAAGTGGTATCATACCTTAAAGATACTCCTATGCTATGCCCATACTCACTATGCTATACAGGCAGGTAGGTGAGTAGAGGATACCCTCACATTAGTAATGCTTGGCTACATCACCAGACTGTAGATTTGGGTTCAGTATTATGGAATAAATATACCACCAGTCAGCTGTCTTGTCCATTAGCAGAGTAAACTTCATACAAATGAAGAAAGAAAACATCTTTCTCCATTAAAACCCAAAGCTTCAGATTTTATAACTAACAAAACTCATCTTATTAGTCTCCAGTGAGGAGTAAAAGAAAGGAATACAAGGTTGTTCATATTTATTAAAAATGAATTATCAGTATATATAAGACAACTCACCTTTTTTACCAAAATTGGCAAAATCAAACTTAGAAAATACTAATTTGCCTTCATTATTAAAGATTGGTTTAGAAATATTTGCATTTACTTTGTCACTTTTCTGTTGTTTAGCATTGCTTTGAAAATCTAATGGTCCTTTAACTTTGGTTTTATTAGCTCTTTCTTTTTTCTTAAGTTTCTTATTTAGTTTGCTATTAATACTCTTTTTAGCTAATTTGCTCTTTAAATGAAAATTATTTTGTGATTTAATTTTCTGTAACTTTTCTTCCAATTCTACAATACTAGTAGCACGTTTTGGAAGATCTTCCCTGATTTCAGGCTGCACACCATTTATCATTTCGAAGTCATTACCAGCATCGTCATCTGTAAATTAATACAAATATAACTCCTCACTGACTTAGCACACAGACAGATGAAGCTTTAACCTAAATTAAGCTAACCTTAAAGCCAAAAGCAAAACATTGAAACATATATTTCACTAATATGTAATAAGAGCTGTGGGAGCTCAAAGGCTTAGCACTTGCTGTAAATTTCACAGTACAGAAGCAACTCAGGTTCAAACCTTGCCCCACCAATGAAATTGTTAATTGCAATTTTAAGTACTGATTTATCACATGCTCATCAGAGTGAAGGAACATGTTGTGAGGAAACCTACATATACATACATACATAATACATAAACACTCACGCCTGTCACCCAGAGGGGTAGGCAGAGACTACGGACTTCCATTTGGCGCGATCCTGACACACCTCTCTCGCCTCTTTCACATCCATATATCTACGCATACACGCTCGTCGGTTAAGGGTACTCCTAATCTGGCCCATTTTCAATGTATCGCCGATCTGGTCGATAAACCTTCGTCTAGGGCGTCCCTTCCCGACCCTGCCGTTCACTTCTGCAACATAAATTTGCTTTGTCACTCTTTCCTCGTTCATTCTTTCTACGTGACCAAACCACCGAAGCATTCCTTTCTTAATCCTTGTCACAACGTCATCTTGCAAACCACACTTTTCTCTTATTACAAATGGCCCCGAGTTCCCGGCGCCCCTTTAATGGGGCAGGGGTGCGAAGAATCTCCGGGAGAAAAACCGGCGACGAGGTTCGCCACCCATCACGTCCTGTCTCCCGGAGGGGCGAAAAGTGGATTGCGGAGGCCCGTCTGGCTACATATCTGAGAAATAAAAAAAATATATTTTGAAGACTATGGGGAGTCCACGAAGATGTATTAGGGCAGCACGGTGGGCACTTCCTTACCTGGAACTTGAATGCCTGGAACGTATACAGGCTGTAACTTTAATTTGCTTTTATGTAACAATAGTATATAATTTATTATTATATATCCTTTTCTATCTAGGACCATTGAAATAAACAAAAAGGAAGATACAATACGTCTGAACATTAATGATAATATATCAGTACAAAATGGAAGGTGTATATAAACTAAAAGTATAGATTTAAATTTTTTAACTACTTTTTAGGGTTCCGTACCTAAAGGGCAACCAACGCGACCCTATTACTAAGCCCCCGCTGTCAGTCTATCCGTCTGTTTGTCTGTCAGTGGACTGTATGTCATGATCCATAATAGGTAGACAGGTGAAATTTTCACAGAATGTGTATTTCTGTTGCGGCTATAACAAAAATAATAAAAAGTGCTTGCCTAATAGAAACGTGTATTACGATGGTACGGAACCCTTCATGCGCAAGTCCGACTCGCATTTAGCCGGTTATTATTGCGTGCTCTCTATGCAGTTCCCCACCATAAGATAAACAATCATCTACAATATCAACACTTAAAATTCCTTCTTCTTCCCCATTTCTTGGCCTGCACGGTTTGTGCGTCAGCCATGTTTTCCATTTTTCAATATATAATTATCCTTCGTAGTACAATTGTATAATTAGCCTTCATAGTACACTGCTTCACAATATGTTGATGCAACACATTGTGAAGTCCTCGGGAGATTTTGGCGGCAACTTGAGCCAGCAAACAGTTGGCAATGGTATCTCAAGGCGCCTAAGCAGACAACCTTATATTGAGAATCACATCACCATTAGAGCACTTGTTTCACCGTTTCCACTAATAGTTCACATGCGTAGATACTTAATATACAAAATCGCACCATTTTTACATATCAAAGTCCACTTCAAACCATTATTTAAACAATAATACAGGAGCAGCATACCGCCGCCGGTCATGTTCCCGCCAAAAACTCCCCTTAAAATTCGTGTAAAACTTTATACAGAGTTATTAATTCCAAAACAATTAAGACAAGGTAAAACACAAGGTGGCTAATGGTAATGTAGTTAACATTGCAATTTAAGAATAAATATTTCCACTGACCTTTTACGTGTATCGGAATAGACAGTGAGGAAAATACTTCTTTTATAAATTGTAATTCTTTTGATAGATCATTCTTAATTTGCTTATTTTTTACGATTTTCTTTAGTGACATCGTAATGGATGGCAATAATAAATATGTATCCTGAACTGAACTCCTTAAAATATATGATTCCAGAAACTTTATTTTTATTTTTATGATAAATTGATACGCAGTATTTATGTAATCTTGAATATTAACCTACTAAACCTATTACCTTATTACCTATTTTATAGTTTAGTTAGGTTACCTACTTCCTTGTGCGCTAAAACCACAAACTATATACCCATATATACCTTTTCTGCCGACTTCCAAAGAGGAGACGGTATAGTGCAAAGAGTATAGTAAATATCCTATACAGGAATTTTGTACTCAATTCGACTGATTTTTTTACCTCATAACTTTGTACTGGGCGAACCGATTTCGATGATTCTTTTTTTATATGAAAGCTGATGAAGCTTTTTTATATGCCGTGTAGTGGCGGTTAAGAATATCCACTACCCCATATCTTCCCGTGGGTGTCGTAAAAGGCGACAAAGGGAAACAGGCAGGAGATGGGCAGCAGTATCTTCCTGGTAACGGCAAAAATACAATAGAAAAACTGCGGTTGCCAACCCGCTCGCCAAGCGTGGCAACTATGGCAATATATCCCCCATGATGAAAGTTACGGAGAGACGGCCCCCAGACCCCGGCGGCCCCGCTATTCCTGGCTACGGTGGCGACCATGGTAACGGCGGGGCAGGGGGTGCTTAGAATCTCCGGTGGAGGTTCGGTTGCCACCTACCACGACTCGACCTGGCAACATACAACGCACGCACCCTGAGGACTGACGAGAAGATTGTGGAGCTGGAAGAAGAGATAGACAAGTTACGTTAGCATATTATAGGATTATCCGAAGTCCGAAGAGAGGGGGAGGACACGGTAATCCTCGAATCCGGCAACTTGCTCTATTACCGGGAGGGCGACCATCTGTCCCAAGGAGGTGTCGGATTTATCGTCCACAAGTCTCTCGTTAACAACGTTGTAAAGATTGAGAGTGTGTCGACGAGGGTTGCGTACCTTATACTCAGAATCACCAAACGGTATTCGCTGAAGGTCATACAGGTTTACGCACAAACCTCGGCACACCCAGATGAGGAGGTGGAGGAAATGTATGAGGATATCTCTAGAGCCATGCATTCCTCCAAAACCCAATATACGGTGTTAATGGGAGACTTCAATGCAAAACTAGGCACAAGAGAGAACGGTGAGCTGAAAGTGGGGAAATTTGGAATAGGGCAACGGAACCCAAGGGGCCAGCAGCTGGCCGACTTCGACCCATAGGAAGTGGACCTTCACGTGGTTCGACAAAAAATGAGATTGACTTCATTATGACGACCAGACGACAACTGTTCAGTGATGTATCAGTGATCGCGAGGGTGAAAACCGGCAGCAATCACCGAATGGTTAGAGGCACACTGAACCTAAACGTTAAGTTGGAGAGGTCTCGTCTAATGAAGTCAACGCTCCGTCCCCCTCGTGCTCTAATCCAAAGTCCCGAAACCTTTCAGCTCGAGTTACAAAACCGTTTTCAGTGCCTAGAAGACTGCAATGAAGTGGACGATTTGAATGACAAGCTCGTGGAAACTGTCCATGCGGTCGGAGCTAAGTTCTGCAAGACCCGCCGCAGAAGAACACAAAAACTCTCCGATCACACTCTTAATCTCATGGCTGTTAGACGGGAGATGAAGCTACATTCTTCAACAGATTTGACAGCATACAGGCAACTGAACAGACAGATCTCCAAATGCATGCGGCGGGACTTACGCAACTTCAATACAGCTTGTATTGAAGAAGCGATCGAGCGGAACCAAGGCTCCAAAGTCTTTGCCAGAGATCTGTCTGCCGGAAAGAGCCAACTGTCAAAGCTGAAGACCGAATGTGGCAGCATCGTTTCCGGGGCACCTGAGATTTTGAGTGAGATTGAGAGGTTCTATGGGCAGCTGTACACGTCATCGTTGGAGCCGCACGCAAGTGTGAGTAACGATCCAAGAGCGAGTCTTATTCGACATTATTCCGATGATATCCCGGACGTCAGTCTGAGCGAGCGAGCTTAAAAACGGCAAGGCCCCAGGCGAGGATGGAATTACAGCGGAGCTTCTGAAAGCGGGTGGAAAACCGGTACTTGAAGTCCTTCAGAAGCTCTTTAATTCCGTCCTCCATGGTGGCATTACACCGGAGGCGTGGAGCAGAAGTGCGGTGGTCTTGTTCTTCAAGAAAGGCGACAACGCTCTCTTGAAGAACTACAGACCGATTTCCCTTTTGAGCCGCGTCTACGTGCTGTTTTCGAGAGTCATTACGAATCGTCTCGCGCGCAGACTTGAAGACTTCCAGCCTCCCGAACAAGCCGGTTTCCGAAAAGGCTTTAGCACCATAGACCACATACATACCCTTCGGCAAATTGTACAGAAGTCCGAGGAGTACAATTTGCCACTATGTCTGGCGTATGTGGACTATGAGAAAGCCTTTGATTCCGTCGAAATTTGGGCGGTGCTGCAGTACCTTCAGCGATGCCAAGTTGACTGTCGGTATATCGAAGTGTTGAAGTGCTTGTACAGTAGGGCTACGAAGGCTATCCGAGTACAGAACCAGAGTACGAAACCTATACAATTGCAGAGAGGTGTAAGACAGGGTGACATCATATCCCCGAAACTCTTTACCGCTGCATTGGAAGATGTTTTCAAGCTTCTGAACTGGAAAGGATACGATATCAACATCAATGGCGAGTACATCACTCACCTTCGATTTGCCGACGATATAGTCCTTATGGCAGAATCGCTGGAGGACCTAAGCACTATGCTCAATGACCTCAATAGTGTTTCCCAACGGATAGGTCTTAAGATGAACATGGACAAAACAAAGATCATGTTTAATGTCCATGTCACACCTATGCCGGTAGTTGTTGGGAACACTAAGCTTGAAGTTGTTGACGAGTATGTTTACCTGGGACAAATAGTCCGACTAGGTAAATCCAACTTCATCCGAGAGGTAAATCGACGGATTCAACTCGGTTGAGCAGCGTTCGGGAAATTACGGCACATCTTCTCGTCAGGTATACCTCAAAACTTGAAAACGAGACTGTACACCTAGTGCGTGTTGTCAGTGATGACATACGGAACTGAGACGTGGTCCTTCACTGCTGGCTGGATGAGGAAGCTCAAGGTCGTTCAGCGAGCTATGGAGAGGGCTATGCTCGGAGTTTCTCTGCGTGATAAACTCAGAAATGAGGATATCCGCAGTAGAACCAGAGTGACCGCCATAGCCCAACGGATTAGTAAGCTGAAGTGGCAATGGGCCGGCCATATAGCTCGAAGAACCGACAACCGATGGGGAAGAAAGGTTCTCGAGTGGCAGCCTCGTACCGGCAGGCGAAGTGTAGGGCGTCCCCCCACTAGATGGAGTGACGACCTGGTAAGATATGCAGGAAGTCGATGGATCCAGGTGGCTCAGTACCGTGCTTTGTGGCATTCTTTGGGGGAGGCCAATGTTCAGCAGTGGACTTGTGAAGGGCTGTAATGATGATGATGATGATGATGAAAGCTGATAGTTCTCGTGTGGTCCCATATGAATTTGATCAAGGTCAGACCAATGGTTATTGAGTTATTCTTAAATAATCTATATTGAAGTCAGCTGTACAAAATTTTTAATTTTAAATTATTTTTTATAACTGGCTTCACGTCTCTGGGTTCTAGCCTTTCTGAGCCTGAAGTTACAATGTATAATTATTATCCATCATAGTGTGATAGTAAATTGCTTCACAATATTTTGATGCGCCACATTGTGCAACCCTTGAGATATTTTGACGGCAACTTGAGCCAGCAGACAGCTGACAGTTGGCGATGGTATCTCAAGGCGCCTAAGCAGACAGACACCTTATCTTGAGAATCACATTACCATCAGAGCACTTGTTTGACCGTTTCCACTAATAGTTCACATGTGCAGACATTAAATACACAAAATCGCATCACTTTTATATATTAAAATCCACTTTAAATTATTTTTAGACGATAATACAGGAGCAGTAAAACCGCCGCCGGTCAAGTTCCCGCCAAAACTCCAACTATATAGCACAAACCACAAACCAAAAGAATATAGGTAACCACTACCTACGTTTTAGAGGCGGGACTTCCATAGTAAAAGTAAATGCATTAGGCATGAGACCGATATATCAAAACGTAACTAATAACGTTATGTTATCAAATATCATATCATATCGATAAACCTAAGTACATAATCGTTATCACATATCCAACCAAAACTCAAAAACAACTAACCAACGTACGAAACGTAAAACGCAAACTGTAACGATATGCCAAAACGGCCTAAAACTAACCGATGTCCTTTGATATTCGTTGTTTCTCGTTCTAGAGACGGTATCATAGCTCAGAAGGGCTAGAACCCAGAGCCGTAAAGCCAGTTTATAAAAAAAGACAGTATCATAAATACGTATGAAAGAGATGAAGCGAATATGGATTTCGTTGCGATGTTTTGGTATAATATAGTTATCATAGCTTGCTACATATATATTTATCTATGGTTATCATAAACCGGTGCACGTAGTAAAATATAATTATAAGATTCTTAACAATAAGGTCGAATTTTAAATGGTTAAAATTGCCTAATTTTTAAATGATCTTTAGGACATTAGCCACAAACAATACTTAGATTTGTTTGATCACATTATATTTGGTTTAGGCAACTTTTGTTTATGTGAAAGTAAAGAATTTGATTTTTTTTCAAACGTAACAATTACGCACTTGACATTGGTGGCGTGTGCCGTTCACTATGAAACTATAAAATTATTAATTTTTGACGTGTGCATTTATTTGTAATATTTGTTTGCATTTTGTACATTTGTTTTAAAACTTTTCCTAGTTAAGTATATAAAGGTAAATCGCCAACTTAAATAATCATTATTAAAAAAAATATTATTAATATAATTATAATAAATAAACTACTGTTAGGAATGAGTAAAATAATAAAAGAAAATAATAAAAATTGGGGATGGCAACACTGCTGTGCAGCCATTGTTAGATCGGTCCGTGTTTGCTTTTCTATATAGTTTGTGGCTTTAGACCTTTAGAGAAAATTCTCATACGAGTAACATTATTTTATTTAAATCATTTTGAGAATAGTTTCTAACATCAGAAGTAGAGTAGTTTCTAATACTACCTATAATAATTTTCTATATATATATATATATATATATATATATATATATATATATATATATATATATATATATAAATTATGTTTACTACTTATGAATACAGTTTAATTATAGATTTCGAAATCAAGCTCTGATCCTACGTCTCACTTTTGAAAAAATGTGTATAAACGTTATAGAAATAAATGAGAATAGAATGAAAATAATGTAAGACATTTATAATATTATATTACTGCATAAAATTCATAAATTATATATTAACGTACATGTCTAAATATTACATCTAAGATTATATTAGAGCCTCTGACTTCTAAACTAAAATAATCGAAGTAATTCGTAAAATAAATGTTGCAGTGGTTCTACAGTTTTCGGCATAGATAATATACTATATAGGGCATAGACGAGCCACTCTGTACATATTTCAATAAAATTAAAAGGAAAACAATTTAAATATTAACTAATTTGTTTTAATTAACTATTCATTAAGTTTGTTATAAACAACTACGGTATGAATTGCTTCGTTAACTCACATAGTATTATTCCATATATATATACCGGTGTATTTCAAAACTTTGCTGGCATGATTTAGGCTTCGGTAGAAATAATAAATACCCGCAGTGGCGCCATCTTTGAATAGATTATGTAAAAATATCGGAGAAAATAGTACTTTTACTATTAGATGGCACAAGTATCAACGTAAAACAAGCTACTGAGGACTTTCATACCCCTGATTTTAGGTTATGTTTCGGTTGTCGTTTGCGCATTCAGTAACAAACCATTACAACTTATATCGATATTTGAAAACAGTTTTCAATAACGATATGAAAACTAAATATCAGTTATGTAACCGTTGCAAAAACTGAAAACACAACCTCAATGCATGAAAGTCATAGTCCTCTATCTACGATGAAAGTACGCCAAGCTACTCTACCAACATCAAGATATGACATTTAGTATTGACAACATTGACGAATTACAATAGTGCTGTAAATGTCTATCCTCAAATAATTTTATCGATATAACCTTTATCGATATTTTACATAATAAAAGTTAGATCTCTATACTGAATTATTTATGAGAAATAATTTTTTTAACGTAGGGATTGAGTAAAAATACCGATGAGTATATGAAATCAATGTATTTTACACACAGCAATTTATAATTATATCTCTACAATTAGATACAAAAATATGTATAAAGAAAATATAAAATAGCAAACGCACAATTATACTAGTATCTAATTAAGTAAAAAATAAATGACGACTCCGTAGCGCAGTGGCTAAGCGTTTAGCTGGGGCATTGCAGGACCGAGGCTTCGTTCCCGCACTGAACAAGTGTTGCTATGCTGTAAAATAAATAGTCTGCGTCTGGATGCTTGTTTTCAACGATTGTTTTTTTTTTAATAGTAAAAATATAAGTTTTTAACACTGATTGGATTAAATTGCTTTTATGTGTAAAGAAATACTATGTACAAATCGCTAGGCTTCTTCACAGAGGTACCTATGTACATACTATTCGCAGAGATCGTTTACTAATTGTCGCTTTCAAAATGAGTGCTCATTATAGCTAATGTTTGTAGATGAACCTATAAAAAAAGTATTTATAACCAGGTAATTACAAATAACTTTGAGTTTTATTATATAATCGAATTCTTACCAAAATGACTTTAGAGGGATATTATCTTTTGCTACATATAAATGAAAACTAATTAACATACACATCATTGGGGACGTTTAAATTAATTCCACTGATGAAATAACAGTTCGTTTTAGTTGGGTTCAAATGTAATGTTTGCCTCAAATATGTTTTAACATGTGAATCTTTTCAATTGGTGCATGTGCCAGCAATTTCACCCATTGCTTGCATCTGAAAAAATTATATAAAGAAAATCACATTTTTATTGAACAAATAGAATGTTAACAGTCACAATTGACTGTGTAGTTTTTAAGTATAATTTGTTTCCGATTGCCATACCATCGAACTATCAGATTTAGGAAATAGTGTGTTTGTATTTGTGCACACAATTGTACACTATAAAAACCTGTCCTACATAGATGGCTAGTCCAAAAATGTACTCGCGTTAAATATCATATTACTATTAAAGTTGAAATTACCACATACCTTTCATCACCTAAGGGAAATATTGCTACAAATAGCCTTTTCTTGTTATCATTTTTTCGCCTTCTTGCACCATTTAGTTGGAAAGTTTTATAATGCATATTTAATTTTTTAACAATTCTATAAATGAACAACGGCTCCTATAGCAAAATTAAAATCAATCTTAATAAATAAATATATACAAATATAATTGCTTGAACCTATTTGATTTGGCAATGTCGTTAATAGACATATTACGAAAAGCAAAAAGGAGAGTTAACCGTCATTAAAATTTGACCCCTGTAGTACATATATTTTTTACTATGGAAGTTGCACCAGCCTGCCACAAGCTATAATATAGAAACACTACGCGTTCTAGATACAAACTAGGGATGCCCGATCTGGATCGTTTTTCTGAAAGATCGATTCACGGCCTTACGATTTACCGATTTTTGAATCGATTCAAGGGAATGCGATCTTCACACAGATCGAATCGTATGCCTATAAGATCGTATGAAAAAATCTTATCAACTAAAACCTAAACATCAACCGAACCGTAACGTACTAACGTACAAACCGATCTTTGCATACCTTTCGTATTGCCGAGGAGGGGACAAAATAACTAAAACAAAGTAAGATTACCTACCTACACATTGAATGAGAGTAGCTTCGAGTTACATCAAAAGCGGTAATGTATAAAATATGAAGGTAGGTATGATAATATTTTGTTTATTTTATTATCTATTAACCTCGGGTACCTCTGTTAGTGTTCTACGATCTTTCATTGTTTGTATTATTGCAATACGAATAGCTGAGCTGTTCTGTGACCGTAAACTATTATTTGAAAACGTTTGGGCTTTTTTATTAAATGTGACCTGGGTGAACAATGTTAAATGTATAAACAGACGGTTAATACTAGTGGAAATACTACTAATATAAAAAATCATCTCAGACGTCATCACATACACTTATTCTGAGCTGTGAAGTGAAGAAAGTTCTACTACAGCAATTGCCGAAATCGTAAGTATCTATCTTCCGACCCGACGGTATTCCACCCTGTTTTATAAGAAATTGTGCCTTAAGTATTGCTGTACCTCTCTGCTTTATATACAATACATCTTTAGCATAGGGGATATTTCTCAGGGAGTGGAAAATCGCAAAGGTGATTCCAGTTTTTAAGTCTGGTGATAGTGATTTGGTTATAAATTATAGACCGATTTCAGTCCTTTCTACAATGTCCAAGGTCTACGAAATTTTGATATGTCCATATATTTTCGCTTATGTAAACCATTTATCACGGTCCCTCAACATAGTTTTTTGAAATCAAATTCAACTGCCACTAATTTGGTTTCCTTTGTTAAGACTCTAACGGAGTCCATTGACGCTCGCCAGGAAACAGACGTAATTTATACAGATCTCAGCAAAGCCTTTGATAAAGTGCCGCATGAAATATTGATTAAGAAGTTGTCAATTTATGGTATTAATGGAACCTTGTTAAACTGGTTTAATTCATATCTGAATAAGCGTAAATTTTTTGTAGTGGTAAATGGTTTTAATTCTAAGGAATATGACATAGATTCGGGAGTGCCACAGGGTTCTAACCTGGGTCCTATTTTGTTTAATATTTTTATTAATGACGTTGTTGATTGCATCTTGTATTCTACTCCGTACTTGTACGCCGATGACTTGAAGTTACTACGAGTAATAAAAACGACACAGGATTCCATATTAGTACAAGAGGATATAAATAGTCTAAATCGTTGGTGTGAATGGAATGGAATGCAACTAAATGTAGGCAAATGTGTTTACGTCAAATTTACCCGAAATCAGAAAACTTTAGACCCTGCTTATTTTATTAATGGTATAAAATTACAGGAAGCTGACCATAAGAAAGTGTTATAAAAAGAGTTTCAAACATGCTTGGATGTGGCGACCACACTATGCATAATATCACTCTTTAAGGTTGGAACGGATTTAGAAGAGATATCTTTGACACCTAGCCTACTCAGTCAATAAATGTAAAATAGGGTTTTCCCTCCAAAACAGATTGAAACACTTTAAGTACACTTTCTTGGAAAACCATCGTATAATGCTTGATCTCGTCTTATTGTACAAATTATTTAACAACAAAATAGATTGCCCAGGCTTACTGAAAAAATTTAGATTAAATGTACCACACAAATTACCTAGGACTAAAATGTCACCATTGGTTCCACCCTTGCGCACAACAGTTTTGGGCTCAAGTTCATTTGTCCCTAAAGCAAGCAGAATTCTAAACTGTTATGGTAAAACATACATATCTATGCTACAAGTCTGAATACGTTCCGCAAACACTTGCAAAAACCATAGTCGAGTTATAATTAAGTAATTATTATACTCATTTATATACTGTGCTGTGCTGTGTGTTTCCTTTTCTCTCTTTCTTTTTCTCATTTATTGTGAACATTCATAAAAATTAATTAAGTCATTTATAAAAATTGGTTGTTACTACCTTTAATAAATTGTGCATTTGGCTGTAAAACACATGTTATTGTTAAATACTCATTGATGTAATATTATTGTTACAATTACTGGTAAACCTAATAAATAAATAAACAAAAATTACTTAGGGTGTCAAAGGATGTACATTCAGGATATTAAAAAAAAATTAAAAATTAAAAATCCATTTATTTCTTTCTCAAGGCATACTAAATAATAAAGTAATTGGAGTACATTCGGAATCCCGTTTTGCCCGCAAAATTTCGAACGATAAAACTACTGTGTGTGTGGTACGTCCATGATTTTATATGGATTTGCTGCGTTCGGAATCCCCAATTCGAAATTCTTAAACGGAATCCCCAATTCGGAATTCTAAAAAGGAATCCCGTCTAAGGCCGGCTACTTACATACGGCCTTAGGCCCGATAGATACATTCGGAATGCGACCTGACCCAAGCGGCTCTCCTTATAGTGGATAAATGGTGCAGGGAATACGACTTAACCGTCAATCCAAATAAAACTGTTCTAGTAATGTTCACACAAAAACGAATGCTGAATAACTATCATCTCCCAATTCTTTTCAGCACAAAACTCCAGCTATCCTCTGAGGTAAAATATTTAGGTCTTACCTTGGACAGCATACTTAACTGGAATAAATATATAGAAAACAAAATCAACAAAGCTAGTATAACTTTTTTGGTAAAAGATGGGGTCTGACGCCAAAAATCATACTGTCGCTGTACAAAACTGTAATTCGGCCCATGATCACATACGGTGCTCTGGTATGTTGGACCAAGACAAATGAAGCCACCACTATAAAGAAGCTTCAGCGCTACCAGAGACTGGCATGTATGGCTGCCACAGGCTGCATAAGGACTACGCCAACAGCAGCCTTAGAAGAGATGCTGAAGCCAACCACGCATCATCTACATATACAACAAGAAGCGGTTTTAGCTGCCATCAGACTCAAAACCCTAAATCTTTGGAGTAAAAATAGTGTCCCTTATACAGACATAATTGATAGAATTCACTCAAAAATTCCTATCTTACTGGCCAATTACGATAAGATTCCGAAACAATTTGTATTCGATAAGAAGTACAAGATACAATTAAATGAAACCAGCCAGCCGGAAGGGTTAAGCCCAAAAGAGCTTAGAGTATTCACCGATGGTTCTAAAACAGATGAAGGTGTAGGATTTGGAACTTTCTCTGAAGACCTCAATATCCACATATGCACACCGCTGGGTACCTATAACACAGTCTTTCAGGCGGAAAGTATGGGTATCATTCAAGCGGCCATAGCAATAGATGCTAGGAAGGCCAATGACTTCTCCATCAGAATACTGACCGACAGTAGGGCGGTATTACAAGCTCTAAGTTGCAATGTGGTAAACTCAGGACTAATATATGAATGCCATCAACGATTAAATGTGGTATGTAAAAACAACAATGTGACTCTGCAATGGATAAAGGGACACAGTGGATCCAGAGGCAACGATGCAGCAGACGAACTGGCCAGAAGAGGATCGGCTTTGGCCATTATAGGGCCGAAACCAATCATACCAATCCCCTTTGGTAACGTTCGTTCACTGGTACGTAGACGTTTCACTAATCAACACGCTCAGCTTTGGAAAAATCTAGTAGACTGTAGACAAGCTAGAGAGGCCCTGCCTGAAACAAACAGTCGTTTAACCAACGTTCTAATGCGATTGAACAAGCCGCAGATCAGGATAGTAACAAGGACCATCACAGGACACGGCACCTCTAACAAACATTTATTTACTATAGGTGTTACAGATAGTCCCCGATGCAGGGCATGTATGGGGGAGAAAGAAACGGCGGCCCACGTGCTACTGAAATGTCCGTAGGTCACTACGTAGAGGGCTCAACATCTCGGCACGCTGGGATCACTCCCCGAAGTTGTATTCAATATCAAAGGACTGTTGAGCTTCTTCGGGGAGATCTCATGGCTCGAATTATCACATATTCTTGCCCACACGCCAATTACGCGCATAGACGTGGAGTTGCGGAACAGCCCGTCTTAAACTAAACTAAACGAACTACATTCGGAATTCCGTTTCGGGATTCCGTTTAGGAATTCCGAATAGGTCGGACACATACATTCGGAATTCCGTTTTGCCCGCAAAATTTCGAACGGAAAACTACTGTGTACGTGTGTATTTTATTGTGATTTTGTGTGTGATTTTATATGGATTGCTGCGTTCGGAATCTCGATATGTATGTGGCCGGCTGTGTGCAAGTGTGCAACTTGGACTGACAGGTGTCAGCTGTCAAGAACAAGAACCACAGATCC
The DNA here is from genome assembly GCA_963668995.1 of Parnassius mnemosyne. Lineage (NCBI taxonomy): Eukaryota > Metazoa > Arthropoda > Insecta > Lepidoptera > Papilionidae > Parnassius > Parnassius mnemosyne. The sequence goes on from CAVLGL010000115.1 coordinate 20,902,168, forward strand.
ACAGAGTACTTTTTTGACAAGAACGCATTCTGTTCTGTAGCCGGCTAAAATATAATTGTGGTTTCCAACCGTTTTCACAATTGAAACTTACTTTTTCCTCGCTTGATAAGCATCAGTTGTTCAGTTGTAGTTTCTGTAATCTTAAAAAATGTCGCCAGATATTTCTTGTGGTTTAGAGTATTTAATCACGCCAGACTTACAAGCATGTCTCACGGAGGCACTACATTGTAATTATTCATTTATAGTTACGCCAGTGGTTCACCCACGTTTTCGTCGTCCGTATGTGTCTAGTGTAAGTACAGTTGGAGGCTTCACACGGTCAGATATGATACTGTCTCCGCAAGATTGGACTAGTCGAATAGTTGCCAAGATATCACCCTATATCTGCGTAGATTCAATGTCACCAGTAGTCCGCCAGCGTCACGAGGATTGTTTAAACGAAGAACTCTCATACTGCCGGGGTCTTGGTGTACCGGCTATTATGTTACCATTAAGGTCAAGTAACACAAATAATTTGGCTAGAATTCTTCAAACATATAATGAAACTAGGTATGTCAATTTAAATTGGCCTATAAGCATTTACATATATATGCATGCACTGTTTGAGATATTGACATAAAATAATACTTTCCAACAGTTAACCATAACTAGTGTTACAAAGTTGCTGAAGGTAAAGATTATTTTTGCAAAAGCATCCAAATCACAGTCGGGTCAAAAATGATTTATGTTTTAAAAATAACCCATAAGACTTATTTATTCGTAGAATTAAAGAAATTTCAATAAAATTTCAGTCTAAGTTAAGTCTACTACTGGACATAAGCTTGTCTACTTGTAACTTATACTTGTAAGATCAAATTCCCTCTAATTGATTTCAAGGTTATAAGGAATAGATCTTATCTTTGTATTCTTAATATATTATATTGTGGCAACACAGCTTTTGAGATATAATTTTTTGTAATTATCTCATACTTCTGTGAAGTTTATGATAAATTATTAAATTTAAAAATATGCTTGTTCTGGCATAGCAATATAATGAAATTTAACAATCTGCAAATTATTTATAAATGTTTTATGCAATTAATTATGTTATATTATTTATACTTTCATTATATAATTTTATTGTATTTGTTTCATAACAAACCGAAACAGAAAAAAGTTTCTATAACAAATAACAAAGCCAATTGGGGCTAGTCAAATACTGATATTTCATATATGGGTGTTTCCACAAAAATCGGGCAACTCTGTGTCCGCAGCAATTTTCACTTGATATGATTAATAATTATTTTATTTTAAGATTGCTAAGTAACAGTTCAGAATGTGTTTTATTTATTCCCCAAACTTTGTTTAAAATAGTAATAAACTACACCCTTGTAATCATTTTTATTGACTCCAAATGTCAGTCCCTAGCCATGTCCGCGCACCGAAATTTTGTGTTTGGGCATCCATATCTCGAAAAGCAATTAATTCATACTTTAATTATCTTTACCATTGTTAAATATTAAAGTACTTACAAATAATTTCATCAATTTTTGTAATTTAAAAAGCCAATTAAGATGTTTCCTAAAGTCGAAATTATTGTCTACTATTTTAATAATCAGTCCCTAGCCAATAACGGATTTTAAAATTTTGTGGCATAATATGAGTGAAGAGTGAATGTACACCAGTTCATTTTAAAGAAAGAGATGATATTATCAGCAAACTGCACTCCCATTGCAGCGGCTATTCTGTAAATCTGTGCAAATGCGGCAGTTTATGTGCAAACACGTGCTGATCCAGTCACTTTGTCAGTCCCTAGGTAAGTAATTTTATAGTTTAATAATAGGAAATTGACATCAATTGATTAATATTTACAAGTGATTTACGGATCTTGTTCGGTAGATAATTTTAAATGTTGTAGTATGGTGATCAATTAGTATATTTTTCTTAGTTTTACTCCGAATCGTCAGTCCCTGAGCCATCAGGCCCTAGTTGTGAATGGTGCTAGGGACTGACGGAAGTGGTCATTGACTGACATTCACTTATAATCATGTAACATTTATTGACTTATCCTTGAATATGTTTATTTACTTAGTAGAACTAGACAAGTTATTAAAATGAAATATGAATATATAGACTATTATTTTTACAAATGCGTAAAACTAGATCCAAAGCTTGCCCTTTCGGGAATTCGAATCCGGACCGAACAAGGTGGTCTGAGACTATGAGATTAGAAAGTTTATCTACACTTATTGGTTATATTTTTTTAGTTATATAAGTGTTATCTGTTTTATAGCAACATGTCGCCTGCAAAGAAGCCAAAGATTGTCTTAAGAGGAAATAGCCATAAAAAATCTGCTGTTACAAAAGCACATTTGGATATAATTAAAAGCAATCCAGTTTTGTTGGCTGAATATAGAGAAAGAAAGACTAAAATATCTAAAAAAGAAGGAGAATGGATAACGAAACTGTTAAGGATATGACCCCTCTTGAGCAAATCAAAATTAGAAAAGAATGGAAGAAGTACTCATCTGATTATAGAAAGAACGAAAAAGCTAGAAGTGTTTGTGACTGTGACTGTGAATACGGTACCCACAAAAATATAGCTCCAGAACCGCTGATTAATAATAGAAACAACGAAAATGTGAATGGTGATCTTAGGCTAATTGAAGGTAAAAGAAGAAGCCTTCATCAACGATTTAAGAAACAAAGTGTTACAAAAAATGCACTATTATTGTTAATTTATAGAAAAAGCTTAACACGAAACAGAAGAAATACAATAGACTGAGATAAAAAAATTAAAAGTTTAAAGAAATTACAAACACCTAAAAGTAAAATTGAATGAATGACTAAAGATCCTAATCAAAGTAGAGAATTGGTCAAAAAGGAAGAGAAGGAAGTTTTGCAGGCCTAAATTATAGAACATTTTTCAAAAGCTAAAACTCATCAAGAGAAATCAAATTTCAATCTGCTTGTGTATGGTCCAAATGTTGACAAATATAAACTTTGGCGATTCGGCAATAGCTGTATAACATATAAGTTTTGGTGCAATATTTCTAAAAAGAAAATTAAAGCTAAGAAAAATGGAGTAGTCCAAACCATTCACAGGTTCTACGAAGATGATAGTAATAGTCTCACTGCAGCAGGGAAAAAGGAGTGTATTACTTGCAATGGAATCAAAAAACAAAAACAGTATTTGTTCGATTCTTTGAAAATTTTGCAAAAAATATTTTTTCTAACAAATACTTTGACAATTAGGTATTCATTATTTTGTCGAATTATATTCATTCTGAGTTGTGCCCCCTAAACTTATCGATCGTGATACTTGTGTCTGTGTTGTACATGAAAATATTAATATGTCTCAAAATCTCTACATATCTTATTTTATTATAATATAGTTATTGTTCATCAGTCCGTAACCATAATAGTCTGTCCTTAGATGCCTAAATTCACAAAACTAAATTTCTCATAAAATACTACATAAAGTGACTGGCCCTTTTAGGTATGACATAATAAATTAATCTTCCATTATATGCAATAGCATCTTAAAATTAATGAAGACAAATTATTTCCAAAAGTAGCCCTAATTTTATGGAAACACCCATATCAATTGTGGTATATTAAGTGTTTGACATATTTAAAAGTTAACAGTAAACTTCATTAACTATGACATCAGGATATTAAACACCTTTTGTAGAAGAGGGCTATAAATGCTTAAAAAATATTTACAACCTAAAACTGATAAAGTCCCTAAGAGAAAGTTTTAAAGAAATAAATATGTTAACATTACGATCTCAGTGTATTTAATGTATGTTAAAAATACAAAAGTAGTTTTGGTCAGACTTGCTACCGAACAATGTTGCAGAAAAAATCTTTAATTTAGCTAGTTTAATAGATAATATAAATGACTCAAACAAAAGACCTCCATCTTCTACAGTGGAACTGTAGAAGCTTGCAACCTAAAAAATCAGAACTCATCTTCCTAATAATTAAACATTCAATTTCTGTTGCCTCAATATCAGAAACATGGTTCCTACCTGGCTCCAAATTTCGCTTGCAAGGCTTTACTTGCCTCCGTGAAGATAGAAATGATGGTTATGGTGGTTGTTGCTTACTCATAAAAAAATCGCTACCCTTTTCTCAAATTACACTCCCTCCTCATAGCCAAAACATTAATGCCGTAGCTGCAAAAATTGCAGGAATCAACATTATTTCAATATATATCCCTCATCCAAATACCCACTTAATCCAAGAACTATCCTCTCTCTTTTCTTTGTTACCTCCCCCTTTTATTATTACTGGTGATTTTAATTCACATCATGTATCTTGGGGGTCACATTTTTGTGACATATACTCTTCAGAACTTATACAAGTTTTTGAAGACATTAATGCTTGCATCATAAACAATGGTTCCCCGACTCATAGAGTATACCTTAAATATAAGCTCCAAGATGCAGATTGGACTAATTTCACTAAATTTTTAGATATTAAATTTGCCCAAATGCAGGTTGACACTCCTCAATTAACCCAATAACTTACTCTTTATTGGTACAATATATAACTGAAGCAGCTGACTTATTTATCCCAACCAAAAAACCCTACAGCAAGAACCTATCCTCCCCTCCATGGTGGGATGCTGAATGCACCACTATGATTAAAAGGAGAAAAGCTGCAGAAAATCACTGTATGACAACCGATAATTTTATACAATTTCAATTTCTTTCTGATACCAACATTTCTGATAATTCTACCATTGTTAGAAGTCTTCTCTGATATGTTAGCTCCTCCTTTTGTCCCTAATGAATATGCAATATGCCCACCCATTCCAGTCCCGTCTAACATCAACAATAATGAGATAATCTTCTCATTGTCCAACTACAGTCTGTGTTATCTGGCTTAAAATCCTCTTCTCCAGGAGAAGATGGCATACCCTATGCATGTTTATGTAAATTAAGCCTTAAGTGAAAATTAATACTTCTCCAAATTCTGAACAATATCTACATATCATCTAATATTCCTCTGTCTTGGTCAAACCAAATTGTTATACCTATCCTTAAACCCAGAAAAGATCCCAAAGAAGCTTTTTCATACCGCTCAATTGCACTTTAATCTACTTTTTGCAAAATTTTAGAACATTTAATTAAAAACAGACATGAATGGTTTCTGTAACATAGTAACATCCTTGCAAAAAGTCAATTTTTTAACAGTGGTAGAGCCACGCGGCAGCTTTTGCTGTCGCACGGATGGGCCGGCTCGAACCGGGGTGGTACCACGACCTCACAGAAAACCAGCGTGAAGTAGAGTTTTACCTCTGCGTTTCGCTTGGTGAGTGCAGGTGGCCGGAGGCCCTTTTTACTGGAAATGAGGCATTCCATCTTAGTCCTCACGAGTGACAACGCATCTACATTTTGATTTGTAATAGAGGATAGATGTAGATGTCTATGGGCCGCAGCAACCACTTACCATCAGGTGGACTGTGTGCTTGTTTGTCATCCTTATCGTATAAAAAAAAATGGTTTTCGTGAAGGGAAAAGCACATTAGATAGTTTGAGTATCCTAACTACAGATATTAGGTTGGCTTTTTCTAAAAATGAATACGTTGTTTCCTGGATATATCATCTGCCTATGGCAGTGTTCTTCTTCCGGTGCTCAGGCAGAAAATGCTTCATCTGAACATCCCTGCGAAGACTGTACACTTCATTTACAATCTGTTCATGGGACGATCTATCAAAATTCGCAATAAAGGAATGTTAAGCTCGCCACACAGGGCTCTGTCTTAAGCCCTATTCTTTATAATATTTACACATATGACCTTGAACATTCGATTTTGTCTTTCTGTGACATTACAATATGCAGATGATCTTGCTATCTATGTAACAGCTCCTAACTGCCTACTATATCCTAACTGCCTCCCATCATCTTAACAGAGGCTTATATTATCTTAATCAATGGCTCACTCACCATGGCCTCTCTCTTTCAGCTTCTAAAAGCAAAATAATAACCTTTAGTAGAAAACGTGTTATCTCTACTATTGATATCTCATGTAATGGTGAATCTATTCCAGTTGTTAACAAAGTAAAATTTTTAGGTATTTACTTAGATTGTCATATGACCGGTACTGCTCACTTTAATTTCATCAGTGACAAATGTGAGAAAGGTGTTAACATTCTTAGATCTCTTTCAGGCGTATGGTGGGGTTCTCACCCCATGTGTCAAAAAATCCTATACAATGCCATCATCCGCAGTCACTTCGACTATGGCTCTTTCCTCCTGGAGCCCTGCAACAAATTGGCCCTTAATAGGCTTGATGTTATCCAAACAAGATGTTTACGTATTATCACAGGCGCAATGAAATCAACTCCTAAAAATGCTTTACAAGTAGAATGTGCTGATCTCCCTCTCTCTTTACGAAGACAGTTTCTAGCTGATAGTTTTCTCTCAAAAATACTACAACTAACATCGTAAACTAGACTCCTTGCTACTATTAGTTGTAAACAACTCCTATTGGTCTAATAAAAATTGGCCCCCTATTCTTAAATCTCTAAATAGATTAAAAGATATTGGTTATCCTTGTGTAACATCCCTAATTCTATCCTATTTTGAAACCAGCTATGAAGCTATATTACGAAATCTTAAAATTACTCTGAATTTAAACCTTAATAAAAATTCCCCAACTGCAAACAGAACTTTCTACAACCTTGTGGCAAAAAAATGGACTGTTTGGCTATATATTTTTACTGATGCTTCCAAATTGTCTTCTTTCAAATGTGTCGGTTCTGCAGTCTGGATCCCCAAATATAAAATTGTTCTTAATTATACATGTCCTCCTCAGGCTTCTGTTTTTACTGGGGAAGCTGTAGCCATATATGAAGCTATATCCTATATTCTTTCCCATAAAATTCCTAAGTCAGTTATATTTACTGATTCAAAAAGCTGCCTAATGTCGTTACAGAGCAATATATTTAAAATGAAATCCATCTCCCTATTAATACTGAAAATTAAGGAACTCATACTAAATTGTAATAAGAGTGGGCTTGATGTAGAGGTTGTGTGGATTCCTAGTCATTGTGGCGTAGAAGGAAATGAACAGGCTGACTCCTGGGCCAAAGGAGCTGTTGATACTGGCTGTCCTTCTCAATTAATGAATTACTCTCATGATCTAATGTCATTAGCTCAAACTGAATTAAAGACCTCTTGGGATAGAGAATGGAGCATATCCAGACATATTAAAGGTTGCTAAAATTCAACCCCAAATTCCTCCAAAACCTTGGTTTTTAAATTTAGCTTTTTGAACAAACAAATCACATCCACAATCTGCCGTTTAAGGTTTGGGCATGCCTGCACTCCTGTATTTCTAGCTAAAATTAAAATCAAAGATCATTCCCTCTGTGAATGTGGTCTAGATGAAGGTACCCCAGACCACATTTTCTTTAATTGCTAAAATCACCCAATTTCTTTATATGACATTCTTCCCAAAACAATCACTCGACCAGTGAATATCAATTCCCTCTTAACTATCCCCAATTCCATATATGTCAATATGATCTCAAAATATATTCAAATGTATAATATTAAACTCTAATTATTGTGTACTAAATTTAGCTTAAACTAATTCTCTATTCCCTGCCCAGGCTAATTACCTCTTATAACTAGATGTTTGCTCTATATTGTGTGGTCCATAATTATCATCCGGTCAACACACTGTTTTTGTGGTTTAACACACTGGTTTAACCACTTCGAAAGTCATAATAAATCATCGCTCTTGAATTTTCTCGAGTCAATTCCATTTTCTCAACGACTAAACAAGTTCGATAAAACCTTGTGGCAAGACCGAGAATCTTTTTTTAAATAAATAAATGGTATTCGATTCGATTTTTAAAACCAAGGACTTTTCAATTAAAAAGATTTTAACATGACAGGAACAGTGGAAATATTCTATTCCCGATACCTTTAGTGCAGCCCTCGTACCATTCGGCAATGATGTCTACTTCAATTTCATAAAGGAATTGACACCAGATACAAAGACCATGTGAACCAGAGTCAAAGTGAAAAATCGGACAATCTAAATCTTGCCTGTCCTAGATTGCTTGACTTTGGTTGGTTTATATTGAAACATTCTAACCGTAGATTGGTATTTCGTTTCTAGAATGTATTGATAAATCCAAAATTCATCACACCTATAACAATTTTGTAAACACGCTGAGACGAGCCTGTTTCAAATTTAGGAATCATGTCACAGGATCATTCCTCGCAAGCTTGCCTCTGTGATCTGTAAGGTTCTGCGGCACCCAACTCACAATTGTCCTCCTCATGCAAAGCTTGTCGTGTAAAATCTCATAAAATTCTTTTGATCCAATCTGCAATATGTGATAAATCTCGTAGTAAGTAATTCGGATTACTCTTCAATTAAATTTTTCGTTTCCTTGTGTAACAGCAATCAAATGGCGATCATTTCTTTCTTCATGTCTCAAAGTTAGTTGACTGTGTTATAAATTTTTTATACCAGCGGTACACGGTTTCCTTATCCATAAATGCCATTTAAAATTCAGTTTTAGGCAACATTTAAAATCGGAAAAAATCATAGCGCGCGCCACTTATTAAATTTTTAATACAGATCCTAACTTTAATCGTGCTCAAAAGTTGTGTTGTACATCACAATGACCAAAATTAATAAGTACTGGTTCACTCACGACAACTAAAGTTTTATATCACTTAATAATAAATAGATTCTATTTGATGTATTATAATATCTTGCAGCAAATGTCCTTAGCATTACCTACATAAGGTTTTGTTTATGCGCGAGTGAATCAAATATCACATTGTATTTATTAGATTGATTATAGTTGAGATTATAATCTAATTATTAGAAGTTAATATTGTCTTTACAAATTTTTTAATTTTTTTTTAACTTGCAGTCATCACCCTTCCCTTATTTGGGCTTCTGTGCCTATGGTATCCACAAGAATTGCTCAACGCAACAATCAAGATGTCGAAGAAAGTGAAGAGGCATGGAATGAGACATGGCATTGGTGGTCAAAATTCCATGAGCGATTAGATTGGGATAAACGAGTTGGGGTGGTTTTAGAACTCTCTGCTGATTTACCTGCACAAGAAATACTGAAGAGATGGCTTGGTGAACCAGTAAAAGCTATAATAGTTCCAACATCTATTTTCCATAACAATAAAAAAGGGCAAGTATTTTCTTCATATTAAACTGCAGTATTGCAATTTTTTACATGAATTTAAATTGTTGGATTTATTTATTTTTTATTTAATATTCTTTATTGCACACCATACATAAATTACAGAAATTATATATATAAAAGAAATATGCAATGGGCGGTCTTATTGCTGATAGCAATTTCTTCCAGACAACCAATGAATGGACAGGATTGCACGAATATGACAAGGGCAGGGCAAATTGGTGTGTTAGAGAAAAAAAAGAGATAAAAAATTCAATATATATATATATATATATATATATATATATATATATATATATATATATATATTGAATTATTTAATTAATTAAATAAAATTGATATGATACATATAATATATTATTTAATGGCTAGTGTGGAAGTGAAGTTAGAATTTAAAGTGCGAGGTAGTGATTCTTAACTAGTTTTTTAAATACCGGTAAGGATGGTGCGCGTTTTACTGACAATGGGAGTTCATTCCATAAATGAACGGCCTGTACAGTAAAAGACTTGTTCATAAATTTTCTAGTGTATAGTGGCAAATTCAACTTCAAACTCTCTGCTGATCTCAAGTTACGCAAATGGGAATCATGAAGAAACTCAAAACTATTTTTGAGGTAAGAAGGATAAAAAGGATTAAAGACACTGTAGAGCATTCCGATGAAGTCGTATTGGCAACCACTTGAGCTTAGTACGAAAAAGAGATACATGGTCATATTTGCGCAATCCAAATATAAACCTTATGAAAAAAATGAAGAGAAGGGACTTGGCAAGCATAGTTTTGGTGGAAATGGGAAGAAAGTTACGTAATCTACGCAAGGAGGCTGCCGAGGCATAAACTTTGCGATTAATTTCTTTGATGTGCTGTCCCCACGACAGGTTCTTATCTATGTGGATACCTAAATTCTTTACTGAATCTGCGTAAGGAATAATAGTTTTACCAAATACTAGAGGCAGGTAATCTAGGCTCGACTTAGCCAACATTTGCGCGCTGCGCATGATAATGGCTTGCGATTTTGCTGGGTTAACGTGAAGGCCGTATGCATTACTCTACTCAAGAATTCGATCGAGATCTGCATTAACGACATTGATAGCATTGGGGAGATCGTTGGGACAAGCTTTTGTATATATTTGTAGATCATCTGCATAAAAGTGGTAGGAAGAAGTTAAATTATTGGATATTGAGTTTATAAAAACTGCAAAAAGTAAAGGAGATAAAACGCCTCCCTGCACACTGTACACCAACACGTACGTTATACCAAGATGATAATGTATCGTCGATACGTATACGTTGCTGGCGACCAAACAGGTAACTCTGAAACCAACCAATCGCTGTTGGAGATACGTTAAGAGAGCGCATTATACCGAGTAGGACATCATGGTCCACGGTATTAAAAGCATTACTGAAATCTAATAAACAAAGAACAGTCACTTCACCGTTTTCCATTCCTAATCGGATATCATCAGTGATGTTCACCAATGCTGTGGTAATACTGTGTCCAGGTCGAAATCCTGACTGTAAAGGATTAAGAAGAGCATTCGCACAAAGAAAACTGTTAAACTGGGTGTAAACAAGGCGTTCAAGGACTTTAGATAAGAAGGGCAGTAAAGAGATAGGACGATATTCAGAAAAGGATGTAGGATTACTTTTCTTTGAAATAGGATTTACTTGAGAGGGCTGCATTCATTTCATAATACAGAGTACTTAAAATTATTTTACTGTGAAATTGATGATTTTTAAAATATGGTTACATTACAAGCTTCTTCATGAATTCAAATAACTGATTAGGTGTCTAAGAGCCATGCTAAAATCATCGTATCCTCATCTATTTTTAAACATGGAGTATTTTTTATGAAAGAACCATGTTGTTGTGTGGAAATTAAATTTTTGTTATATTCATTATATAATGTATACTATTCTATTATAAACGTGGTAGAGCTGTGCTGCAGCTATATATATAGGGAAATACAACACTCACAGAATATCAGTGTAAAATAGCATCTTAATGCTGCTGTGTTTCGTATGGTGAGTGTAGAGAACCGGAGACCCATTTTACTGGAAAAGAGGCATTCCATCTTAGTCCTCACGGCTAACAAGGCATCTGCATTTTGATTCACAAACGAGGATAGATGTAGATGTCTATGGGCCACAGCAACCACTTACCATCAGGTGGACTGTGCTCGCTTGTCATTCTTCTTCACACAACACACACGCACACACACACACACACACACACACACACACACACACACACACACACACACACACACACACACACACACACACACACACACACACACACACACACACACACACAACACACACACAACACACACACATGCGTATAAAAGATATGTAATATAAATTTCATTTCAGTTAATTATTAATTGTCTAGTCTGACAGTATTGTTGTGTAATATTCTTCTTTTTTGCTTATTGCCTGTTTTTATGTTTAAACTTATTTTTAAGATAACTTTTAAAAATCTAAGCACTATATAATTAATATCATTAATTTGTCAATTAACAAGCGATAGTATAAATATTATGTATATAAATAAGAACTTGTAATTGGCATTAAGGATTATGAACTATGAACAATAAAGAAAAAAAATAAGATACCTAGAACGAACATAATATTTATACCCTATTTGAATAAGTTGAAAATGGACACCAAAAATATTTCACCTACTTCCGCATGAGCGAGGAAACATTTCATTGTTTCACAAGTAATCATTGTTACTCACTCACTGTTATTTAGAGTAGAAAGGTCATTTCAGAAAGTATGTGGGGCGGCTGGTAAGTCCGCAGCCCGAGATTCTTAACAAGAACTTATTATTTCACTTGTGTTAACTATAATTGCGACACTCCTTGGCAGTTTAATATGCACTCGTAGTATGGGCTTCTTAAAAATTTTTGAATAATTTTCATTTGTAACACATGTGACCTAGTGAAAAAGTATAAAAAATGAATAAATATTGAGTTAACTATAAATGTACTTGTTTATTTATAGATATCCAGTATTATCAAGAGCACACCAACAGCTAGTAATTAATATGGTAGAACATGAAGCACAGGTAATTGTGAGTGGAGCAAGAAGATCAAATATTGAATATTATGTTCAATATCTCTTTCGTATGTGGCAGAGAAGACCTTATAAAGCTGATGATCCTATGCTCAGTTATGCTAAAGGGTAAATATAGCTGTATAATCATTTAAATATTCCATTTCATCTACTCATGCTTGTAAGACCAAAACTCACCTTCAATGATAGCTCTGTGGTGCAGTGACTTAGCAATGAGTTGCAACAGTAAGGGCCGCGGGTTTGAATCCCGCGCTGTACAAATATTTGTATGACCTACAAATAACTATTTCTTCTATAATAAGTACAATAAGTTACAACATGAACATTCTTGCATATTTTCTCTTAGTGAGATTGTACTAAGAAGCTTTCAAACAATCCATTTTACTTTGTGCGATTTTTGTTAGAAAACAGACGTCTGCTATGTCTGTGCGTATGTTTAAAGGCAGTAGATGAAGTCTTTTGCACGTCACACTAACTAGAAAAACAACAGAAACATTAAAAATTCAAATTACTTGTAAAACTGACTGAAATTATGACTGCCTCTTCTTCTATATTTAATAAAGATCATTATTATAATATTACGAGGGGCACACTGAAATGATCGGGAATAGAATATTTCGGATTGAGTTACAATAAAACCTTTTTTAGAATTTGAATACTGGCCTCTTAGAATCTTCATCATCATCATTACAGCCCTTCACAAGTCCACTGCTGAACATAGGCCTCCCCCAAAGAATGCCACAAAGCACGGTCCTGAGCCACCTGCATCCATCGACTTCCTGCATGTCTTACCAGGTCGTCACTCCATCTCGTAGGGGGACGCCCTACACTTCGCCTACCGGTACGAGGCTGCCACTCGAGAACCTTTCTTCCCCATCGGTTGTCGGTTCTTCGAGCTATATGGCCGGCCCACTGCCACTTCAGCTTACTAATCCGTTGGGCTATGTCGGTTACTCTGGTTCTACTGCGTATATCCTCATTCCTAAGTTTATCACGCAGAGAAACTCCGAGCATAGCCCTCTCCATAGCTCGCTGAGCGACCTTGAGCTTCCTCATACGGCCAGCAGTGAAGGACCACGTCTCAGTTCCATAAGTCATCACTGGCAACACGCACTGGTTGTACAATTTCGTTTTCAGGTTTTGAGGTATGTCTGACGAGAAGATGTGTCGTAGCTTCCCGAACGCTGCCCAGCCGAGTTGAATCCGTCGATTGACCTCTCGGTCGAAGTTGGACTTACCTAGTCGGACTATTTGTCCCAGGTAAACATACTCGTCAACAACTTCGAGCTTAGTGCTCCCAACAACTACCGGCATAGGTGTGACATGGACATTGAACATGATCTTTGTTTTGTCCATGTTCATCTTAAGACCTATCCGTTGGGAAACACTATCGAGGTCATTGAGCATAGTGCTTTGGTCCTCCAGCGATTCTGCCATAAGGACTATATCGTCGGCAAATCGAAGGTGAGTGATGTACTCGCCATTGATGTTGATACCGTATCCTTTCCAGTCCAGAAGCTTCAAAACGTCTTCCAATGCAGCGGTGAAGAGTTTCGGGGATATGACGTCACCCTGTCTTACACCTCTCTGCAATTGGATAGGTTTCGTACTCTGGTTCTGTACTCGGATAGCCATCGTAGCCCTACTGTACAAGCACTTCAACACTTCGATATACCGACAGTCAACTTGGCACCGCTGAAGGAACTGCAGCACCGCCCAAATTTCGACGGAATCAAAGGCTTTCTCATAGTCCACATACGCCAGACATAGTGGCAAATTGTACTCTTCGGACTTCTGTACAATTTGCCGAAGGGTATGTATGTGGTCTATGGTGCTAAAGCCCTTTCGGAAACCGGCTTGTTCGGGAGGCTGGAAGTCGTCAAGTATGCGCGCGAGACGATTCGTAATGACTCTCGAAAACAGCACGTAGACGCGGCTCAGAAGGGAAATCGGTCGGTAGTTCTTCAAGAGAGCGTTGTCACCTTTCTTGAAGAACAAGACCACCGCACTTCTGCTCCACGCCTCCGGTGTAATGCCACCATGGAGGACGGAATTAAAGAGCTTCTGAAGGACTTCAAGTACCGGTCTTCCACCCGCTTTCAGAAGCTCCGCTGTAATTCCATCCTCGCCTGGGGCCTTACCGTTTTTAAGGTGCTGGAGAGCCATTCTAATCTCGCTCAGACTGACGTCCGGGATATCTTCGGAATAGTGTCGGATGAGACTCGCTCTTGGATCGTTACTCACACTTGCGTGTGGCTCCAACGATGACGTGTACAGCTGCCCATAGGACCTCTCAATCTCACTCAAAATCTCAGGTGTCCCGGAAACGATGCTGCCACATTCTGTCTTCAGCTTTGACAGGTGGCTCTTTCTGGCAGACAGATCTCTGGCAAAGACTTTGGAGCCTTGGTTCCGCTCGATCGCTTCTTCAATACGAGCTGTATTGAAGTTGCGTAAGTCCCGCCGCATGCATTTGGAGATCTGTCTGTTCAGATGCCTGTATGCTGTCAAGTCTGTTGAAGAATGTAGCTTCATCTCCCGTCTAACAGCCATGAGATTAAGAGTGTGATCGGAGAGTTTTTGTGTTCTTCTGCGGCGGGTCTTGCAGAACTTAGCTCCGACCGCATGGACAGTTTCCACGAGCTTGTCATTCATATCGTCCACTTCATTGCAGTCTTCTAGGCACTGAAAACGGTTTTGTAACTCGAGCTGAAAGGTTTCGGGACTTTGGAACAGAGCACGAGGGGGATGGAGCGTTGACTTCATTAGACGAGATCTCTCCAACTTAACGTTTAGGTTCAGTGTGCCTCTAACCATTCGGTGATCGCTACCAGTTTTCACCCTCGCGATCACGGAGACATCACTGAACAGTTGTCGTCTGGTCGTCATAATGAAGTCAATCTCATTTTTTGTCGAACCGTCGGGGCTCGACCAGGTCCACCTCCTATGGGGCCGCTTCTGGAAGAAAGAGTTCATCATAAAGAGTCCCTCTTTCTCCATGAAGTCGGCCAGCTGCTGGCCCCTTGGGTTCCGTTGCCCTATTCCAAATTTCCCTACTTTCAGCTCACCGTTTTCTCTTGTGCCTAGTTTTGCATTGAAGTCTCCCATTAACACCGTATATTGGGTTTTGGAGGAATGCATGGCTCTAGAGATATCCTCATACATTTCCTCCACCTCCCCATCGGGGTGTGCCGAGGTTGGTGCGTAAACCTGTATGACCTTCAGCGAATACCGTTTGGTGATTCTGAGTATAAGGTACGCAACCCTCGTCGACACACTCCCGATCTTTACAACGTTGTTAACGAGAGACTTGTGGACGATAAATCCGACACCTCCTTGGGACAGATGGTCGCCCTCCCGGTGATAGAGCAAGTTGCCGGATTCGAGGATTACCGTGTCCTCCCCCTCTCTTCGGACTTCGGATAATCCTATAATATGCCAGCGCAACTTGTCTATCTCTTCTTCCAGCTCCACAATCTTCTCGTCAGTCCTCAGGGTGCGTGCGTTGTACGTTGCCAGGTCGAGTCGTCTAAGGTGGCAACCGAACCTCCACCGGAGATTCTTAGCACCCCCTGCCCCGCCGTTACCATGGTCGCTACCGTAGCCAGGAATAGCGGGGCCGCCGGGGACTGGGGGCCGTCTCTTTGTTACATTCATAGGGGGGTATTTGCCATAGTTGCCACGCTTGGTGAGCGGGTTGGCAACCGCAGTTTTTTTATTGTAATTTTGGCTATTATCAAGAAGATGCTGCTGCCCATCTCCTGCCTGTTTCCCTTTGTCGCCTTTTACGACACCCACGGGAGGATATGGGGTAGTGGTATTCTTGACCGCCACTACACGGCCACGGCACGGCTTAGAATCTTAATGACATTCAAACAATTAAAAAAAATGTTTAAAAACAAAAACTATGTTGATTTAAAGTTGACACGTCGTTAACAGAAATGGCGCTCACGCGTGAACATTTCCGTGCCATAATTTATCACAATTTTCGTCGCGGCTTATCTCAAGATAAATGTCTCAGCGAACTTGTTTCGATTTATGATGTTGAAGCACCGAGTCAAACGGCAATATACCGCTGGTATGCCGAGTTCCGACGCGGTCGTAAGTCTGTTTCTTCTGCAGGTCGACCAAGAATAGCGGTCACGTCTCAAAACATCGCAGCTGTGCGAATATTAGATGACCGTCATGTGACATACGAGCAGATTCGGGCTGTTATCAGTATCGGAATGACTGCAATTCAATCATAATGAGCTGTGTGTAAGAGAAAGCTAGTTTCCCGCTGGGTTTCCCACAATTTATCCGAAGAGCAAAAGGCGGCTCGTGTAGATTTGTGCCGGAATACTCTGCAACGCTTCAGCGGGGGGAAGTCAAATGCCGTTTATAATATCGTCTCAGGTGACGAATTATTGATTTATTCATACGAACCTGAAAGAAAACAGTCAGCAGTTTGGGTCTTCGAAGACGAGGTCAAACCAACGAAAGTGGTTCGCTCCCGCAGCGTGTCAAAGAAAATGGTCGCTACGTTTGTCTTGAAAAAGGGGCATGTTGCTACAATTCCTTTACAGGAACTCAGAACGGTTATCACTGAGTGGTATATCACGGTTTGTTTGCCAGAAATGATAGCCAAACTCCGAAAAAATAACCCGAAACGTCGCATCATCTTACATCATGATAATGCGAGCTTCCATACGGCTCGGAAGACAAATGATTTTTTGAAGCAGGAAAACGTTGAGCTGATGAGCCATCCTCCGTACAGTCCTGACCTGACCCCAAACGATTTCTTTACATTCCCTATAATGAAAGATTTATTACGCGGTCAACGGTTTGAAGACCCCGAAGCAGCTGTGGAAGCGTACAAATCAGCCATTTTGTCAACATCAACATCAGACTGGAATTACTGTTTTATGATTGCTTTGCACGAATGGAAAAATGCATTAAGTTGAATGGAGAATACTTAAAAAAAATTAAAATACAATTTAGCTATACCGGGCATGGTATTTCTTATTTCCGACCATTTCAGTGTGCCCCTCGTACTTTATACCCAAATTTTAATAATATTTATATTTAATAGTTTTTTTTCACATTATCTAATCGTTTGGTCGGTACACATCGATGAAGCAACCCAGGATCGCTTTTTATTCAGACTTTGCACGCGTCACTTAAAACACGCGAGAGCTACTCTTTAAAAATACTTGTCAACCAACTTAAATAAAAAAATGTTAGAACAAGCTTATCTCACTCAATACACTACTGCAAAACCATAAAATTGGTTCAGACATTGTCGAGATTAGCGTCCACAAACTTGCAGACAAACAAAAAATTGGTTACTATTTTATTATAAAGGATTATTTTAACCAAATTTTAAACTCAGTTTAAATATAGAAATAATGATATACCGTTATTGCAGTTTTTGAAAATACGAGTAAATAAGGCTTCTACTTTTATTTGAAATTATCCCAAATTGAATGTGATTTATGGGCAACAACGTTTTTGCCTACCGATCTATCCTTACGAATGTGTGCGCGCGCAGTAAAATCAGTTAAAATAATGCCTTCCCACGCATTTTGAATTAAAAAGATTAAAAGGACAGAATATTTGAGATTTTTTTTTAATTAATTTTTCTTCACCATTTACCTATATTAGTTAATCTGAACTTTCGCTGCAATGTGTTGAAATTTTGCCTAAACATGTATCACAAATAAAAAGACAGGCCCTTGACAAATTAATTATTAATTAATTGTGTTTCGGTTTCTTAAATAAATTATTTACTGATAATATTGATTAAGTCTTGTGATAATAACCAGGTGGGAAGATTATCTTCAAACACCCTTGCAACCTCTTGCTGACAACTTGGATACCCATACATATAATGTTTTTGAAAAAGATCCGGTTAAATACGATCAATATCAAAAGGCTATCACGCAAGCTTTAATAGATATAAGGCAAAAGCGACAGGTCAAAGACAATGATCAAATTGTAAATGAACTCTGCGTAAGTAAGATATTTAATTTTTTTCGTAGACTAATGTAGAGTTACCTTATGTTATCATCATCAATACAGCCCTTAACAAGACTACTGCTAAACATAGGTTTCTCGCAAGGAATGCCACAAAACACGGTCTTGAGCCACCTCCATCCATCGATTTATGTATGCCTTACCAGGTCGTCACTTCGCCTCGTTGGGGACCGACCTATACTGCGTTTATCAATACGAGGCTGCCATTTTGTCCCCATCGATTGCGGTTCTTCGCGCTAAATGGCCAGCCCATTGTTACTTAAGCTTACTAATCTGTTGGGCTATATTGGTTACTCTAGTTCTACTATGGATATATTCATTACTAATTCTTCAAGACATTATGTACTTCAATATAATACAAATATTTTGTAAATAATTAGCATATTAATATTCCTTTTTTGTGTATGAAGCTGTGTAAAGGATTCCATCAACCTATTTCATCTCTTAGTGTCGAATATGATTGGCTTCTATTGAGATGCCAGATGGATCTCAAATAATCTAACAGATGATGTAATAACCGTGGTGCGTGACAGAATAATCAGGTGTTCGATATCGGGTTGTGTAAACGCAATTGTATTTTTCACAAATTTGTCTGCTAACCATGATGTTCCCATAAATTCGTTTCGATTTGTTGCTTCTACAATGACAACACAAAATTGTAGAGCAAAAAACACAAATTGTTTTCAGACTAAAATATATTTTTTTAAATGGATAAATCATGAAATTGTTCAAATCTTAATATGTGTAAATACATGTAACGAGAATGACATTTACTATAAATTAACCAATTAATTTACTTATATATTTATCATGGACCATTTAATGCACACCACGAGTCCAGCGTTGAAAATAGGCCTCTCCCATAAATTGCCACAAAGTACGGTCCTAAGTCATCTGAATCCATCTACTGCATGTGTATTTTGTCAGGTCACCCCTTCATCTAGTAAAGAGTCGCACAATACTTCGCTTGCCAGTACGAGGTAATCACACGAGTATAATGGACACATATTATACTGTATGGGCATTTATTATTTAATCATAATATGGTCCGAGAAGACTGTAAATCAACATGTCTATTCACGTACTTAGCGATTAAATGATGTGCAGATTTTGTTATTTAGCAGATGAAACACCTCTGTACTTTCTCACCCAGTTTTTTTTTCCACTTTCTCATCTCAAATGCGCATACATATTACGCATCTATGGATTTCTTACTAAGCTTAGAAGAAGCGCTCACAGCTGAATTCTACTACAATTCATGGCAAACATATGGCCAAGTAGTGAACTATAAGCAAAGCAATCACCAAAGTTTCTATCGTTTGTAATGAAATTTGTCTTGCTAGACCTGGTCTATCATAATTTGATCTAACTAATTAACTATTAAAAAATTGTTAACACTTTGTTCGTTCTCTCATTCATATGTGTAACATATTATAGTAAGCTAATTTTGTTAAAAAAATGCGATATTTATTACAGAGTGAAGTCAATGATTTTTCTGTATCTTATAAGAAAAAAGAGGAAGGACAAGGCGACAACAAAGTAGTACAAAACGAACCTATCACAGTAATGGTTTTAGGCGCTGGTAGAGGACCCCTTGTTCGAGCAACATTAAATGCTGCTGATATAACACAAACTAAAGTGAAGGTAATTTTGTATAATATGTAATGTAAGTTTTTTTGATGAGCTCTCTTTAAATTCGGTATAGTTTTTTCATTATTGTTATTAAGTAGATGCTTTTGTCCATCTCCTTTTGTATTTCCGCTTTTAACGTCTTTAATTACTACGCTTAACGCATTTATTGTCGCTTTTAACAATAATCTAAGGCTGATATGGGGTATTATGATTCTCTTATACCGCCACTATACAGCTTTAATTATGCGCTTTATAAATATTTGTATTTTTAATTAATGAAGTGGAATTTCGGCATTCTTTTATCTTAATGAACTGTTTTTAACAAGCTATTGTTTTAATAAAGACTCATCTGTTACATCAAAGACGTGCCAAAAACGGTGGCAATTGAATGGTAATAGAATTATTTATATATGTTTGGCTGTGTACCTGTTTAGACGGAGCGATACAAACTACATGCTTTAAATGTTTTGTACACTTATAAATGCATTTTCTGCATTGCTCAGCTGTATGGAACAAAAGCGCCAACAGTTTGCGCTTAATATTTCGGAAGTTTTTTTCATCATTTTAACTAGACAGGTATAATTAAAATTATTCATCTATTAGACTTTTGTTATATTCGGTGGGGCATACTACCACAGTTTAGTGCAATGCAATTAACCTTTTGAGCGCCAAAGTCGCCTATACTTGACCAGCACCTGCGGACCCTGAGCGCGAACGACGTCTATAGTTGACAAAAAACCCGGCCCACAAAAATATGAAATATAGATATTGGAAAATTATTACTGGTATTTTAATTCTACATGCCTCAAAAAAGAATAACCCAGCAACATGTGAGTATAAAAAACAAGTTTCCTAGAGCAACAAGTACTAAGAAACATTGAACTAAAAAAAATGGATTTTTTATTGAAAAATACTATGTCCAAAGTCGTCTATGGTTGACCGCTAGTGTCGAACGCGGGAAGGTTGGAAACATAAAACTATAATTAGCTACATGAATAAAAAAAATGTTATCAAATCATCTTTGCATAATAAATCTAATATCTCAACTCTGGCGCATCCTTAGCGCGTCATCGAAAATCAGTTCACTGGGCGCCGTGGTGAAGGATAGACGACACCGTGATGACGTCATAAGTGATTAGTGGGAAAATTAGTGCAGTGCAACATGGACGATTCTGACTGATTTATCTAGTGCGAATAATTATATACAATTGTTGATTAGTGAATAATTATGTACCTTTTTTATTTTAATAATATAAAATTACAAATAATAAATGTGTTTTTTTACTTAAGGTATGAAGAGCCATTTTTCATTTTGTGTTGTGCTATTTTCTTTCTCAATCTCAAAATCATCTGGCAGCATCAGCATCATATCAAACCCCCATTGTCATAAGAGCGTAAGACTTTTCTTCTGTGCTTCACTTGGCCTACGCCTCCCCCGACACATAAAATATTTTGAATCGATGTCTGTATATTTTGGTTAGATCGATTTCGAAATCGATACACAATGTGCGACACGGCTACATCTCAAAGAAGTTTCAAAAAGGAAGGACAGCTACGTCGTTGTCGTCCAGTCGTGACAGTGACGTCATCACGATGGAGAGTAGTGCTGTGGTTTTGGTGTTGGCAGTATTATTTTTTTCGTAGGTATTTTTGTTTACTTTTCGCTTTGGCGTACAGGACACGGTAATGCATTTTGGCGTGGCGCTCAAAAGGTTAACTACTTATAAGTGCCGTTTTCGAAAATAATAATATCTATAAGGGTGAATTACTGTTATAGTTATATGAATTACTAAGTAAAGGACAATGTTCAAACTCGCCTAAGAACCAACATATATTTGACTATTACCAAAATTCTTATCCTTAATTATGCATTAGATAATATTCATTAGATAGTAACGGACACTTCTGACTTGTGAAATCAAAATAAAAAGGACTTTTTCGATTTTGAACTTTGTACCTATTTTTTAATACTATTGTGCTTCGTGTATGGCCTCCTGTGATTTAGCCAATCGCACAATACCTTCATTCACATATTTCAAAAGTTGTCATAAACTCAAATATATTATGAAAACGTTTATATTTTAAAATATATCTGAGATTAATATATGCCACAAGCAACTGGGGTACAGTGAAATCATCTATTTTCATTAAAAATAACAATACCTTTATCATCTCATTGGCAAATCAGCGTTGTGCCACGCAAAAAAAAGTCAAAAACGTTGACAGATGACAACAAGTCAAAATAGATAGATGTCAGACGTGCTATTGTTTTGGTTTCGTTTGAAAAAATACATTTCTGTAAATGTTTTAGGAATCTAAGTGCACTCTGTAGTTGCTTTGTATGCGATAAGTTTATATAAATTACGAACAACGGCTTGAACAACGGATACGATGTTTCATAAACATAAAACATAACCTCAAAATCTCTATGATAACTGCAAATATCTAAGTTTTCAGAAGTGTCCGTCAGGAGTTATTGTTCTTACATACAATTATGTGTAATTTCGGACTTAAAAAGGTATTTTTTTTCACTGTTGGTTCTTAGGCGAACATTGTATGGACGCAAAACATTGTCCTTTAAATTCAAATGACGGCCATGCTTATGTTACCCTCTTTTTAAGATAATTAATAGAATCAGGCGTTACTTTGCGGATTTTTTTATAATAATAATAATTGTTTTATTGTTTCTCAATACATAAATTGAGGTAGCTCCAGTAAGTTATAAAATACTTGTGTTGGAACTACCTCGCTATTATATTAAAGTTGGTAAAAATTATTTCGCCTACATCCGCTCAATAAAATAAAATGATGTGTCTTACTTCGTTTGAAGAGCACCTCCCGCCCTCTCCTATTGCGTGCACTAGCCATACGCGGGCGGCGGCATCACCTGATATCAAAGGTGTTTCACAACTATTGATACTACCACACTATATTTGAAATCCAAACAGTTTGCTGCTTGCGAGAATTAGACGTCTTCGAATTATCATTATTGAAAGGACCATGCCCATATTAGTATGGAGCTGAAAGTCAGCAATGCCATGCAATGCCCAAATTGCAGCTCTATGTCATATGATAACTTTTTAACAGTATTTTTATGATATCTAGATTTAATGTCATATAAAGCACCGGTTCAAAAGATATTGGACATTAAACTTGATAACTTCCTACTGGTTTTTTATACAGTGAAAGGATGAGTGACAGTCATTTTAGTTTTTTTGAAATGTTTTTGACTTGGAGCTAAGTCTTTTGAGCCATTACTTCATTAGGTTTTTGCTTTAATTATATTTGTTTATTTGAAGCCTAGATATACTTATACACTACCACAAAGTACTTTTTTACTTTTGCGTGTCTGGAGACATCATTTAGATCTTTATTCAACTCGTTGATGATTCAAATGTAAAATAATAATCGATATTGGAATCGATTACTTAGATCAATTGATCAACAAAAAAACGATTCCTTTTTCGAAGATTTTATTTATCATGACAATTATTAAGCCCCGAAATAAACAAAGCCTAAGATTTTATAATTTAAGAGACTGTCAATGAGGGATAGGTGAACAAACAAATAGTCCCATAAATGGCGTTAGAAAAAACTAGTCTGCCTCTGGCTTTTGATAACCAAAATATATGCTTAACTGGGCCATGTTTTTTTTCATCTGATGACGTTTATTATAAAATTATATTTTTATTTGGTTTAGTTGTGAAGCAATATATTATTATTCGATTATTCAGTAATCACTTTTATGACTAATATCAATCATGTTGAGTTTTACATGGGCCAAAGGACGTGATTCCAGACCGTAATAAATAAAGCATGAATTAATGATTGAAACGATAATACGTACCTACTGCAATGTCAACAAAACGTCTTATTTTTTATCCAGTGCTTCATATGATTTAAAATTAACAACATAATTCTAGTTTTTATTTATTAGAGCAATCTTGCAATATACTTTATCTGGGCATTTCTGGGGCACAGATGGGCATTGTCTTTTTGTATGTTTAAATTGTAATCATATTTCTATGCCTTAGGTTATAGCTGTAGAGAAAAATCCATGTGCTGTATTAGTGCTAGCTGCTCAAGCCCGTGAAGTTTGGCGAGATCGTGATGTCATAGTCATTCCTGGTGACATGAGACAAATAAATCTTTCTCCAAAAGCTGATATTATTGTTTCAGAATTGTTAGGTGTGTGAATAACAAATGTTTTATCAGTATTGTTGTAAGTATAATGTCTTGAAACTACAACGATTTCATTTGTAGGCTCATGGGGAGATAATGAACTTTCCCCAGAATGTTTGGATGGCGCAGCTGGACTTTTGAAAGTGGATGGCATATCCATTCCCAATGAGTACAATTCCTACGTGGCACCAATTTCTTCTGCTCGATTGTGGGCAGCCGCTAAAGCGGCATCATCTAATTCGGCACAACAACGAGATAAGAACCTTGAAACCCTATGGGTTGTGTATATGCAAAACAAACATGACATTGCTGAAACCAAGGTAATTGTTTTCTTTTACTTCTTTAAATAAATAGTGGAAATGTATACTAAATGGTATACTCATATTATATTATTGCAGCTTGTGTTTACATTTAAACACCCAGCTAAAGGTACGAGAGATCATGAAGGTAAAGAAGTGACTGATTACAGAGGGTTACCCCTTACAGATAATAGAAGATCAGCAATTGTTTCCTGGGTAGTGAAACAAGATAATGTGATGCATGGTTTTGGAGGATATTTCGATTGTTCCCTTTATGGAAAGGAAATGATAAGTATTGTCCCATCAACACATAGCCCAGGAATGATATCATGGTTTCCTGTTTTTATACCGATTAAGGTAATTGCATCTTATCCTTAATTTTTTAACTCCCTCTCATTTTTTTTTTTGTAAAATTGCAATTACATTTAGTACAATGCTTGTTGTTACAGACTCCTTTAAGAGTACACAAGGGAGAAGTCATAACTGCCACATTCTGGCGCTGTGTCAATTCACGGCGTGTATGGTACGAGTGGATCGTAGAAGTAGGCAATTGTACCACACCTTTGCATAATCCGAATGGGCGTAGCTCCGAAATGCTGCTGTGATTTTAGTATAATTTAAAATTAAATAAATAAGAAATAAAATACATATTTTCATAGACAAGTTAAAATTTTGAATAAATCAGTCTATTCAACCCTTTATTCGCAATCGCGTGTTTTGGGCTATGTGAAGGCTACCCTGTTTCCACAATCGCAAATTTTTTGCCGTACCCTTTTCGTAAAGTCGAAATTTGGACGGTGTAGAATTCTCTCGGGCGATGTTAGGTCTCTGTCGGCAAGTCGAAGTAGTGAATTGTTTGTGCAGTAAGTCTAAAGCCCCGGACACACTAAGGGACATTTTGTCCCTCAACATAACGCGGAACACTCAAACTACGTGACGGTGCAACGTTGCACGGTGACCTGCAAAATGACCCGCAACATTTTACGTGACGCGGCACATGTTGCTTGTTCCCGCTCCGAGAGCTAGCGAACGTATCCCGTGTCAGTGTCGCGCGACTTGTTACCGGGTGTAGGCGTATGCGCAATGTGCCTTGCAACATGTCAGTAGTGTGTGCAAACGAAACCGTGCTTTTACTTCTTGAGCTTTACCAGAGTCATGTTTTGTTGTGGGAGATACTTCAAACCACAAACTTCTGGTACTGTTCTACCGATCAGTTGTTTCGACACTCGAAAAGTGTACGACAAGGAAGCATAAGAATCTCCAGTCGACAAGTATCTTAATGCAATGGCAAGTCTGATATGAGGGTCAACAGCGTCCCGTAGTATTGTATCCTGTTTGACCATGGAAGGTCATTTGTAATAAAGTTTCAAACTCAGATGTAGACATTCGAGTAAAATTTACAAAGGATTAGTCAGACATTCAGAGATCACTTAAAATATTAATTCGTCTTTCATATCCTTATAGTAAGAAATTCCGCATCTTCTCTTTCGCTTACGTTTCACTCCCGAAGTAAGTACTACTCGTAGCACTAATCGCCACAATCTTCTCGGGCGACATTTCTATAAGCATTGACTAGTGTGGCCTGCAAAATGTTCCGCGACATATGTCTCGGGACATACCACGTAGTTGTTAAGCGACATGTTGCGCAACATGCCGCTCCTTTTGTTCCCAAGTATATCCAAGGCTTAATAATATCTATCGGAGTACAGAACTAATTAAAGAAACCTATCCAACTGCGGGGAGGTGTAAGACAGGAAAACGTACTGATATAGTTAAAGCTACTTTTGCAAATATTGTGACAAACTTTTCTTTATTTCTTCTAAAGCAAGTTCAACTATCCAACTAACTACTTCATTAATTAGTATGTATTTAGAATATTTCAATAAAGTTTAACATTCTAGGGAAAAATAAAACCCTTGACGTTCGAATAGTGGGGTAATTACCAACACACACGAATAACCTTTGATTGCGATAGACATCACATATTTGTAGCCCGCTGATGTTGATTCTTTGTCTGTAAATATTTGATGAGCCCAATTTTTCATATGTAACACATAATCCAGTATTCAACAAAATATTGCGGTGTTTTGATATATTCCACTCCAAAAAAAAAAAACAATAAAAATAACTATTTTTTGTCCATTTGTCCGAACATTTGCCTAACGAATTTTCCGTATTAGAAAACTAGCTCCATCTGTAACAACTAATTTGATCTACGATATGATCGGTGTAGGCTGTCTCAAAAGCGTTAGGATAGTAAGAGCGTAAAAACCGAGGTTGCAAAGAAAAAAAACAAAAATCATTTTCCAAATATAATATTTACTGCAGTATCGTAGAAGTTTAACGTACCTAACAAAGTAACCATAATCAATATAAATAAAACTCGAGCATGTAAAGAGCGTGTGTGTTAATTACAATACCTACGCGTATAAATATAAGGCTTATTTTTAATAAAAAATTTACCCAAAAAGCAGTTATTTCTCCTGTATTTGGAGGCAGTTTATATATACACAAATTGCACCAGGACAAAAATATCCAGACACGGCAAAATTATTTTATATATACATGGCTTTCAAGTAACTTAATAGTCATGTGCTTACCTTTATTTATTTTTGTTGTAATCACGAAATTTCACCCCTAAATCAGCTATTATTAAAACTGTGGTTTTATGTATTAGTTGATGTAGCTTGTTACACTACTATGTAGTGTGCGATAAGCAGCAGTGTCAAAGGTTCGAGACGTCTGGCGCTGCGACCGACAACTCTTTCACGGGCCGATAAAAAAGAATAGGAATGTACATAATAAACGGTATTTGAAATAAGACATTTTATTTTACGCTCTCCACAATTTCTATTGCTATTTTCTCGTATTATAATACAAAACAATTGCCCTGGTTTCTGTCTCTTAATGATATTTTAACTTAATCTACAAGAGATTGGCATTTCATTTTATAATAACAACTATCTTTTCGCCTCGCAGTGTTACCCGAGTCCAGACGTTATTACGCACATTTATTATGAGATCGCATAATACTGTTACGAGCTTTGGGTTCGAGACAATTAAAAACTGCCGATTGAATTACCAAAATTGACACTTTAATTACAGAACACTAATTACAATCTAAAACCACACTAATAATAAAACACAATTGTACTACTGATCACTTAAGTTCGCAGTTGTTTCGCTTCGAAGTATTCTCTGGTATCGCCAATTCAATAGTGCCTCGGTCGTGGTCTATACCGGCCTTATATAGGGCCTCAGATAGTTTCCAGAACCTTCTACTGTAGCGATATCTAGAATGTTCGAGTACATATCAGTCCCGAAATTTCTAGAAGGATCTTGACTCCTAGTTCTGCTAATCGACACTAGAGGGCGCTGATGGTAACTAGTGTTGCCGTGTACAAGACATTAATAGTGGCGCGCAACAATACGTACACCGCAAGCTATCGCATGGAAACTCGTATTTCTGAGATAATGACCGCAGATTTTACGTTAGACTTAGGCTTTTCGAGTAGTGAAAACCGCTCTAATAATTTGTCTCTTCATACTCCCGTACATTCATCCTCCTTTTTCAATAAATTATTTTCTGTTACTATACGCTTGTGGAACTCCTTCCCTTTAAATATTCGCCGTATTCAAATCCTTTTTTAACACACTTATAACTTTTGCGTGTATCTATCGTAATTATGTAACGAAACCTTTAATGTAATTTTCACATACTGATAGATGGCAACAATAATTAAATTACTTTATCTTAGTATCTTGATCAGGATCACTATATAAGATAAAAAATAATTATAAGGATCATCACAGTTCATGAGCAAATGTGTTGTTAAGTTTTTTTCACGCGTATATTATTCCTTCAAAATCTACTCAAAGGTTATTACTTGGACCTCTTATAATTCCCATCACATTTCGTGTCATTATCTTGTTTTTATTATATATTTTATTTTCAAACTTAATTATATCATTGATGTACACACCCATGGTTCCTAGCCATTCGCTGTTAACATTTTTTTTTTTGCATAATATGGTGAATGAAATCGTTTCCAGAGCGATAAGTCAGGTCAGATAAGATAAGGTAATTGTACCTTTATTATTTATTTAATTATGTTTTTATACACGCTATAGAAATTACTGTCATAAACTTGTCCGGAAGCTTAAAAATAATTATGAAAGGAAAATATTGGATAATGCAATTCTATGGAAAAATATTAAATCAATTTTGCTATGTTAATAAAGATAAAACTGACGACACACACAAACTTACAACTATTGCGTCTTCCCCTGTAGAATCTGCTAATCTTATTAACGATCATTTTTCTAGTATAGGCAAAAACTTGGCTGAAAACCTAAAAAACTCTTCCCCTCCTATAGTAAATAATTACATTAATAAAATACCAACCCCAATGAATTCTTTTGCTCTCTTAGATACAGATCCATTGGAAGTAAATTCAATCATAAACAACCTCTCCAATAATTCTGCCCCAGGATGGGATAACATTTCTACATTATTTATTAAAATGGCCAGACATACCCTTACACCTATAATTTGCCATATCTACAATCTTTGCTTTAATAGTGGCCGATTTCCCATAACATTTAAAAGGGCATTAGTAACCCCCATACATAAAAGTGGAAGTAAAGATGATGTCGACAACTACAGGCCAATTTCTGTGTTAACAGTACTATCCAAAATTCTGGAGAAGCTAATAAATAATAGATTGAAAAAATATCTCATAGATAACGACCTGCTCTCTAAAAATCAATTTGGTTTTAGAAATGGAATTTCTACTCAGGACTCTGATAACAAATGTCTTGGAGTTTTTTTGGATTTGGCCAAGGCGTTCGACACCGTTTCTATTCCTATCCTGTTAGACAAACTAAATAAATATGGTATAGGAGGTCTGCCTCATGCGCTTCTATCAGATTATCTCACTGAACGTCAGCAACAACTCAAACTTGGTGAATATCTTAGCCGTCCATCAAATATCTCCTATGGTGTTCCTCAAGGTAGCGTCCTCGGGCCTACTTTATTTCTAATCTATGTCAACGATTTATGCAATATAAGCCTACAAAATTGTCAAATATATACCTACGCAGATGACACCGCTCTTATTTTTAATGCAAAATCATGGGAAAATCATGGTTATCGCTGACTCCGGAATCCACCACATATCTAACTGGCTAAGATCAAACCTTCTGACCCTAAATATTAATAAAACTAAATTCATACCTTTTCCTATACGGAAAAATACACAACCTAATTCTAATTTTAATGTAACAGTTCATACCTGCCATAATCCTTATTTAAATAGCCACAGTAATTGCTTATGTGATAAAATCACCAGGACTAGTACCATCAAATATCTCGGTGTAACTATTGATCTGCATCTTACATGGAGTCAGCACATTGAAAGCATCGCTGACAGGATAAGAAAACTAACATAGGTGTTCAAAAAACTCAGGTGTGTTGCAAATGAAACGACCCTCATTACCATCTACAAAGCTCTTGAGCAATCGGTACTGAGTTATTGTATACCTGTTTGGGGTGGTGCAGCAAAAACACGTATAATAGCACTAGAAAGAGCTCAAAGATCTCTAATGAAGGTAATGTTCTTTAAACCGTTTTGATTTTCAACTTTTGAACTACATAAGTCTTATAAATTGCTTAGGACTCGCCAGATTTATATATTGAATTGCATCCTAAACACTCCTCGACATTTACCTTATATACGTCATCATATACGAAAACGTAGGAGCACCAAAATTTGCCAAATACCACAAAATAAAACAAAATTTAAGCAAAAACAATACGCATTCCAATCTATATCTCTTTACAATAAATTTAACAGCAGATTGCATATTAACCCCTTGACCAGTGGCGTAGCGTGCCTTAGATGGGCCCTGTATCAAAATTTGTTGAGGGGCCCCAAGGAAGAGTAACGATTTCATAAAAGTAACAAAACAAGCGTTTTGCTTTGAATTAAAATTATTGCATATTATTGATTATTCGTTACTGAACACAGGCCTCCCCGAAAGAATGCCACAAAGCACGGTCCTGAGCCACCTGCATCCATCGACTTCTTGCATATCTTACCAGGTCGTCACTCCATCTAGTGGGGGGACGCCCTATACTTCGTCCGCCGGTACAAGGCCGCCACTCGAGAACCTTTTTTCCCCATCGGTTGTCGGTTCTTCGAACTATATGGCCGGCCCATTGCCACTTCAGCTTACTAATCCGTTGGGCTATGTCGATCACTCTGGTTTTACTGCGGATATCCTCATTTCTAAGTTTATCACGCAGAGAAACTCTGAGCATAGCATTAAACATGATCTTTGTTTTGTCCATGTTCATCTTAAGACCTATTCGTTGGGAGACACTATTGAGGTCATTGAGAATAGTTCTTAGGTCCTCCAGCGATTCTGCCATAAGGACTATATCGTCGGCAAATCGAAGGTGAGTGATGTACTCGCCATTGATGTTAATACCGTATCCTTTCCAGTCCAGAAGCTTGAAAATGTCTTCCAATGCAGCGGTGAAGTTTCGGGGATATAACGTCACGCTGTCTTACACCTTTCTGCAATTGGATAGGTTTCGTACTCTGGTTCTGTACTCGGATAGCCATCGTAGCCCTACTGTACAAGCACTTCAGCACTTCGATATACCGACAGTCAACTTGGCACCGCTGAAGGGACTGCAGCACCGCCCAAATTTCGACGGAATGAAAGGCTTTCTCATAGTCCACATACGCCAGACATAGTGGCAAATTGTACTCTTCGGACTTCTGTACAATTTGCCGAAGGGTATGTATGTGGTCTATGGTGCTAAAGCCCTTTCGGAAACCGGCTTGTTCGGGAGGCTGGAAGTCGTCAAGTCTGCGCGCGAGACGATTCGTAATGACTCTCGAAAACAGCACGTAGACGCGGCTCAGAAGGGAAATCGGTCTGTAGTTCTTCAAGAGAGCGTTGTCGCCTTTCTTGAAGAACAAGATCACTGCACTTCTGCTCCACGCCTCCGGAGTAGTGCCACCATGGAGAACGGAATTAAAGAGCTTTTGAAGGACTTCAAGTACCGGTTTTCCACCCGGTTTCAAAAGCTACGCTGTAATCCCATCCTCGCCCGGGGACTTACAGTTTTTAAGGTGGTGGAGAGCCATTCTAATCTCTCTCAGACTGACGTCAGGGATATCTTCGGAATAGTGTCGGATAAGAATCGCTCTTGGATCGTTACTCACACTTGCGTGTGGCTCCAACGATGACGTTTACAGCTGCCCATAGAACCTCGCAATCTCAATCAAAATCTCACATGTCTCGGAAACGATGCTGCCACACTTGGTCTTCAGCTTTGACAGTTGGCTCTTTCTGGCAGACAGATCTTTGGCAAAGACTTTGGAGCCTTGGTTCCGCTCGATCGCTTCTTCAATACAAGCTGTATTGAATTTGCGCAAGTCCCGCCGCATTCAATTGGAAATCTGTCTGTTCAGTTGCCTGTATGCTGTCAAATCTGTTGAAAAATGTAGCTTCATCTCCCGTCTAACAGCCATGAGATTAAGAGTGTGATCGGAGAGTTTTTGTGTTCTTCTGCGGCGGGTCTTGCAGAACTTAGCTCCGACCGCATGGACAGTTTTCACGAGCTTGTCATTCATATCGTCCACTTCATTGCAGTCTTTTAGGCACTGAAAACGGTTTTGTAACTCAAGCTGAAAGGTTTCGGGACTTTGGAACAGAGCACGAGGAGGACGGAGCGTTGACTTCATTAGACGAAACCTCTCCAACTTAACGTTTAGGTCCAGTGTGCCTCTAACCATTCGGTGATCGCTACCAGTTTTCACCCTCGCGATCACCGGGTCGGGCTAGGTCGGGGCTCGACCAGGTCCACTTCCTGTAGGGCCGCTTCTGGAAGAAAGAGTTCATCATAAAGAGTCCCTCTTTCTCCATGAAGTCGGCCAGTTTCTGGCCCCTTGGGTTCCGTTGCCCTATTCCGAATTTCACTACTTTCAGCTCACTGTTTTCTCTTGTACCTAGTTTTGCGTTGAAGTCTCCCATTAACACCGTATAGTGCGTTTTGTAGGAATGCATGGCTCTAGAGATATCCTCATACATTTCCTCCACCTCCTTATCGGGGTGTGCCGAAGTTGTAGTCGTAAACCTGTATGACCTTCAGCGAATACCGTTTGGTGATTCTGAGTATAAGGTACGTAACCCTCGTCGACACACTCCCAATCTTCACAACGTTGTTAACGAGAGACTTGTAAATCCGACACCCCCTTGGGACAGACGGTCGCCCTCCCGGTGATAGAACAAGTTGCCGGATTCGAGGATTATCGTGTCCTCCCCCTCTCTTCGGACCTCGGATAATCCTATGATATTCCAGCGCAACTTGTCTATCTCTTCTTCCAGCTCCAGGATTTTCTCGTCAGTCCTCAGGGTGCGTGCGTTATAAGTTGCCAGGTCGAGTCGTCGTAGGTGGCAACCGAATCTCCACCGGAGATTCTTAGCAGCCCCTGCCCCGCCGTTACCATGGTCGTCACCGTAGCCAGGAGTAGCGGGGCCGCCGGGGACTGGGGGCCGTTTATTAATGTCATTGCTCATGGGGGGTGTGTTGCCATAGTTGCCACGCTTGGCGAGCGATTTCGCAACCGCAGTTTTTTATTGTTGTTTTGCTGTTATCAGAAAGACGCTGCTGCCCATCTTCTGCCTCAGTTTCTCTCTGTCGCCTCTTACGACACCCATGGGAAGATATGGGGTGGAGATTATTCTTACCCGCCACTACACGGGGATTATTACTCGGGGTTTTTCGTTATTATTTACAATTAATACTCTAACTACTAAGCTAGCCAAACAATTAAAATCAAATATAAACTTTTGTTGCCTTTTGTTCAGCGAACATAGCTGAAGACGATTCGGCGGCATTCATAGCTGAAGACGATTTCAGTTTTTCTAAATTCTTTGCTTCTATAGACGATAGTGACAGCCTTTCCTGTCCCATAGAAGTCCTTGGAATTTTTGTTTACACACGTTCGGGGCCCCTGTAGCCCGGGGGCCCCGTATCATTGATACGGCTGATACGGCGGTAGCTACGCCCCTGCCCTTGACGTGGACTAAAGTCAAACGTGTAGTAACACAATTTTTATTAACACTAAACTACGAGGAAACGAACAATTTATTACTTAACTCTTATACTTGGAACAGCCTCACCAATTGTTAAAGCACTGCTCACATACCCATTTTTTTTGTTTCAATTTATCATCTAAAAAGTACAATTTTATAATAGCTTTCATCCCTTATTTTCCGTTAGGAATGGAGTATCCAAAAATCCTTAAATACGTGTTACTATTTTATAATCGAAAGCTTGTAATAGTATTGTCAAATATATTTGTCAAAAAAAAAAGTGATATACATTCTATAAACACTAGGAACAAACACAAGCTAGTGATGCCAGTTTCTCGACTCCACAGAGTCAGTAATTCATTCTTGGGGCAATGTATACGCTATTACAACAAGGTCCCGGAAAGTGTACAGGTTCTCTCTATTACCAAGTTATGTTTTATTAAGCTGAAACTGTATAAAAAGGGTTATTATAGTATAAAATGAATACATGGTTGATAATAACCCCTGGGAATTGGGTGGTCGCTTCCAAGCAGTTTCTAAAATAAATTTTGTAAATAGTTCGTAATCATTTATATTGTAAAATTTATTTAAAAAAAAGTCCCGCTGGGTTTCTTGCTGGTTCTTCCCAGGACAGAGGGTTTTTTTCGAACCAGTGGTAAAGTAAAAAATGACTTTCAATAAGAATTACACATGTAATGTATCATCATCATCATTCATCATTACAGCCCTTCACAAGTCCACTGCTGAACATAGGCCTCCCCCAAAGAGTGCCACAAAGCACGGTCCTGAGCCACCTGCATCCATCGACTTCCTGCATGTCTTACCAGGTCGTCACTCCATCTCGTGGGGGGACGCCCTACACATCGCCTACCGGTACGAGGCTGCCACTCGAGAACCTTTCTTCCCCATCGGTTGTCGGTTCTTCGAGCTATATGGCCGGCCCACTGCCACTTCAGCTTACTAATCCGTTGGGCTATGTCGGTTACTCTGGTTCTACTGCGGATATCCTCATTCCTAAGTTTATCACGCAGAGAAACTCCGAGCATAGCCCTCTCCATAGCTCGCTGAGCGACCTTGAGCTTCCTCATACGGCCAGCAGTGAAGGACCACGTCTCAGTTCCGTAAGTCATCACTGGCAACACGCACTGGTTGTACAATTTCGTTTTAAGGTTTTGAGGTATGTCTGACGAGAAGATGTGTCGTAGCTTCCCGAACGCTGCCCAGCCGAGTTGAATCCGTCGATTGCCCTCTCGGTCGAAGTTGGACTTACCTAGTCGGACTATTTGTCCCAGGTAAACATACTCGTCAACAACTTCGAGCTTAGTGCTCCCAACAACTACCGGCATAGGTGTGACATGGACATTGAACATGATCTTTGTTTTGTCCATGTTCATCTTAAGACCTATCCGTTGGGAAACACTATCGAGGTCATTGAGCATAGTGCTTAGGTCCTCCAGCGATTCTGCCATAAGGACTATATCGTCGGCAAATCTAAGGTGAGTGATGTACTCGCCATTGATGTTGATACCGTATCCTTTCCAGTCCAGAAGCTTGAAAACGTCTTCCAATGCAGCGGTGAAGAGTTTCGGGGATATGACGTCACCCTGTCTTACACCTCTCTGCAATTGGATAGGTTTCGTACTCTGGTTCTGTACTCGGATAGCCATCGTAGCCCTACTGTACAAGCACTTCAACACTTCGATATACCGACAGTCAACTTGGCACCGCTGAAGGGACTGCAGCACCGCCCAAATTTCGACGGAATCAAAGGCTTTCTCATAGTCCACATACGCCAGACATAGTGGCAAATTGTACTCTTCGGACTTCTGTACAATTTGCCGAAGGGTATGTATGTGGTCTATGGTGCTAAAGCCCTTTCGGAAACCGGCTTGTTCGGGAGGCTGGAAGTCGTCAAGTCTGCGCGCGAGACGATTCGTAATGACTCTCGAAAACAGCACGTAGACGCGGCTCAGAAGGGAAATCGGTCTGTAGTTCTTCAAGAGAGCGTTGTCACCTTTCTTGAAGAACAAGACCACCGCACTTCTGCTCCACGCCTCCGGTGTAATGCCACAATGGAGGACGGAATTAAAGAGCTTCTGAAGGACTTCAAGTACCGGTTTTCCACCCGCTTTCAGAAGCTCCGCTGTAATTCCATCCTCGCCTGGGGCCTTACCGTTTTTAAGGTGCTGGAGAGCCATTCTAATCTCGCTCAGACTGACGTCCGGGATATCTTCGGAATAGTGTCGGATGAGACTCTCTCTTGGATCGTTACTCACACTTGCATGTGGCTCCAACGATGACGTGTACAGCTGCCCATAGAACCCCTCAATCTCACTCAAAATCTCAGGTGTCCCGGAAACGATGCTGCCACATTCTGTCTTCAGCTTTGACAGGTGGCTCTTTCTGGCAGACAGATCTCTGGCAAAGACTTTGGAGCCTTGGTTCCGCTCGATCGCTTCTTCAATACGAGCTGTATTGAAGTTGCGTAAGTCCCGCCGCATGCATTTGGAGATCTGTCTGTTCAGATGCCTGTATGCTGTCAAGTCTGTTGAAGAATGTAGCTTCATCTCCCGTCTAACAGCCATGAGATTAAGAGTGTGATCGGAGAGTTTTTGTGTTCTTCTGCGGCGGGTCTTGCAGAACTTAGCTCCGACCGCATGGACAGTTTCCACGAGCTTGTCATTCATATCGTCCACTTCATTGCAGTCTTCTAGGCACTGAAAACGGTTTTGTAACTCGAGCTGAAAGGTTTCGGGACTTTGGAACAGAGCACGAGGGGGACGGAGCGTTGACTTCATTAGACGAGACCTCTCCAACTTAACGTTTAGATTCAGTGTGCCTCTAACCATTCGGTGATCGCTACCAGTTTTCACCCTCGCGATCACGGAGACATCACTGAACAGTTGTCGTCTGGTCGTCATAATGAAGTCAATCTCATTTTTTGTCGAACCGTCGGGGCTCGACCAGGTCCACTTCCTGTGGGGCCGCTTCTGGAAGAAAGAGTTCATCATAAAGAGTCCCTCTTTCTCCATGAAGTCGGCCAGCTGCTGGCCCCTTGGGTTCCGTTGCCCTATTCCAAATTTCCCTACTTTCAGCTCACCGTTCTCTCTTGTGCCTAGTTTTGCATTGAAGTCTCCCATTAACACCGTATATTGGGTTTTGGAGGAATGCATGGCTCTAGAGATATCCTCATACATTTCCTCCATCTCCTCATCGGGGTGTGCCGAGGTTGGTGCGTAAACCTGTATGACCTTCAGCGAATACCGTTTGGTGATTCTGAGTATAAGGTACGCAACCCTCGTCGACACACTCCCGATCTTTACAACGTTGTTAACGAGAGACTTGTGGACGATAAATCCGACACCTCCTTGGGACAGATGGTCGCCCTCTCGGTGATAGAGCAAGTTGCCGGATTCGAGGATTACCGTGTCCTCCCACTCTCTTCGGACTTCGGATAATCCTATAATATGCCAGCGCAACTTGTCTATCTCTTCTTCCAGCTCCACGATCTTTTCGTCAGTCCTCAGGGTGCGTGCGTTGTACGTTGCCAGGTCGAGTCGTCTAAGGTGGCAACCGAACCTCCACCGGAGATTCTTAGCACCCCCTGCCCCGCCGTTACCATGGTCGCCACCGTAGCCAGGAATAGCGGGGCCGCCGGGGACTGGGGGCCGTCTCTTTGTTACATTCATAGGGGGGTATTTGCCATAGTTGCCACGCTTGGCGAGCGGGTTGGCAACCGCAGTTTTTTTATTGTAATTTTGGCTATTATCAGGAAGATGCTGCTGCCCATCTCCTGCCTGTTTCCCTTTGTCGCCTTTTACGACACCCACGGGAGGATATGGGGTAGTGTTATTCTTGACCGCCACTACACGGAATGTAATGTATATTGAATAAAAAAATATTCTATTCTATTCTATACATAATTAAAAACATGGCAGAATTTGAAACTATATTTCAATTTTACTTTTACTTCCTTGAGGGAGAAATGTCAAAAATACTGAAACAGTTTTTCTTAGTTTTCTACAGACTTCAAAAAGGAGACTACTCAATTCGACTGTATGGTTTTTTTGTGTGTTACCTCATAACTTTTTACTGGGTGAACCGATTTCGATGATTCTCTTTTTATTTGAGAGCTGGTGCTTCACATATGGTCCCATATAAATTTGATCAAGGTTTGACCAATAGTTTTTGAGTTATTCTTAATAATTTATTTTGAATTTTAAATTATTAATAAAAACATTTATCGATCCACATTTAAAGGGTGAATGGGGACAGTAAAGTCCGAAAATTTATATTATCTATAACTAGGTACCATTATTTCGTTTTAAGTGCAATGGCTTAATGTTTGCGTGGAATAAAATTGCTTACTAACTTGCACGGTGCTGCAAATTAGTAAGCCATATTATCCCGCGCAAACATATACTCATATTAACGCTTTATGACCATATTGTTAATATGAGCATATAGTGGATTTTAGAGAAATACAATTGTATTTCATTACATGAATATAATGAAAAAGTAATTGTGTCAACTTTAATGTTAGAAAAATCATTGAATATGTTTTCACCATTGTATTGTCTGCTATCTTCTCTTACCTGTGTAGTGTAGCACAGGCTCGTCACGCACTTAACTAAAACACGTCCACTCTCGCCTGACGCTCTTGTGTAACTGACCCGGTGCGCTCGAGACAGTGACTTATATATAAATGTATGTTTGTGTATTTGTGCATGGTAAATTATTAGTAAATAAAACAAATAACAATATTTACTGTATACTATATATATGCAAACACTACAACCATACAAACTGAAACCGCCCCACAAAATAAAAAAACACCTTATTTCACTCTTTGAGGTCAAATACGGTAACACTCTTTGTCCTTAGAATCATCCGTGGCTTAGATATGAGCGCCGCGCCGGCGCGCCGCCGTCGCCGTGAGTTCATGTCGACGCGTCGCCGCCGCGTGAAGAACGCGGCGCACTGTCGCGACGAGTCGCAACTTCTTATCCCGCTCACACGCGCGGCCTGACTGTATTAGTTCGCCTTGTCGCCTCGCCATGCTCGTCGCTCACTCAGTCGAGTCGAATATTTCACCGAGTCAATGTGTATTGTTGTGTGGTGTTAACAATGGCAGCAACTTCGACTCTTGCACGTATGGACCGGCTCAAGCAGAGGTGGTACCACGACTTCACAGAATACCGGCGTAAAGTGGAAGATCTGCTTCCCAAGCTACTCCACTCCTGAGGAGAGACTTACCACTCCTGGGTGCTCAGGCTACCCCACGTATTCTGGGGGGAGGGGTAGGGGGGCAAAATTCCGCTCATGACAAAAACTGCTCGGGGCAGGCTGAGCAACAAGGCCAAGGCTACCCCTGCCACGTGGCTTTCTGCAACATCAGGGAACTTCACTCGAATCTAAACGCCGTCCACTACCATCTCGAGACAGCGAAGCCGGCCTTGCTCTTTCTAACCGAGACGCAGGTGTCCTCTCTGGCTGATACTTCATATCTCTCTTACCCGGGGTACAAATTAGAACACTCCTTATGCCTCGGGCTCGAGTTTGCGTATACATCAGAGAGGATCTGTTCTCGACGCCTCGGCAGTCTTGAAGGACCTGTCCATCCTTTGGCTACGTGTAGACAGCGACGACCATCCGCATGTTTACGGGTGCCTCTGTAGATCCCATAGCAGTAATGCCGAAACAGACAGATTCATCGAGCACGTCCAAATAGCTACAGAATCCTTGCTACAACAGATCCCATCCGCAAAGATTGTGATACTTGGTGATTGTAACGCCCACCACGCCGAATGGCTCGGTTCATGTTTAACCGATCATGCGGGGAGATCTGTTCATGATTTGGCCTTGACATATGGTCTAACACAACTGGTAACTAAGTCTACGCGGATTCCAGATATGGAAGATCATGCACCTTCCCTGTTGGACCTTCTGCTGACCTCTCATTGAGATAGATATCAGGTTTTCGTCCACTCCCCTCGTGGCTCCTCAGATCATTGTAGAGTCCGGAGTGTAGTGCCACTCACACTAACATCGCGATTGCATT
The DNA here is from genome assembly GCA_963668995.1 of Parnassius mnemosyne. NCBI lineage: Eukaryota > Metazoa > Arthropoda > Insecta > Lepidoptera > Papilionidae > Parnassius > Parnassius mnemosyne. The sequence continues at coordinate 20,941,729 of CAVLGL010000115.1, forward strand.
CTGCAGACTGGCTAAAAAAGGCGACCGCTCAGACCCATCTAGCTATGCCTATCGCCATCACCTTGTTCTCCAAAATAATGGAATCCATTATAAACTGCTAGCTCATGCTGTATCTTGAGGATTACCACCTGATTAGTGACCGCCAATACGGTTTTCGTCGGAGTCGGTCAGTTGGTGATCTTCTGGTCTACCTGACTCATAGATAGGCGGAGGCATCAGAGTCCAAGAGGAGGCATTGGCCGTTAATTTGGACATTGCGAAGGCTTTTCGATCGGGTTTGGCACAAAGCGCTTCTTTCGAAGCTCCCTTTCTATGAGCTTCCCGAGAAATTGTGCAACTAAATCACCAGCTTTCTTGCAGATCGGATCATCTCCTCAGTTTCAAGGCACTCCCCTTGTTGCCTCAGCCAGTATCGGAATCCTCGGCGTCGACATATCGAGTGACGTGCAAGTTTCGTGATCACTTGGAAGAGAAGGCCAAATTGACCTCTAAAACGCTTTGCGCGCTTAGCAGAGAGGGACAGTATTTCATGCCGGCACACCGCCTGCAACTTTACAAGGCGTAGGTTCGGTCTCACATGAAATACTGTTGCCATCACTGGGCTGGGGCTCCCCAGGGATTTATTAAAAATATAAAGCTGTTTTTGGTACCAAAAATATGGTTTTCTTTAAGTTTTTTGAAAGAAATCTCTTCCTGATAAAACAATATCTAAGGCCTATGGCCAGCCACGCCGCGCCGCCGCGACGCCGCCGCCGCCGAGAAAATTTTCAGGCCACGCCGCCGCCGTGAAATTGGCCTTCGGCGCTCATATCTACCGTGTGGCTTTAGAAATGTGAGTACAGTGCTCGCAAAAAAAAATATACAAGAAGTAGTAGACAATGAGCGCATAAGAATCACGCGTGTATTACAGTACCTACCTTCTAATATTACTTCAGACGTTCCTGCTAAACCAGGATATATATAGATGAAAGATGGACAAAGCTGGTCACAATGTGGAAAGACCTATAAGGTATCTGAGCCAAAGGCTTACCGGGGGACCGGGACCGCTGGAATAATGACTTTTTTATAGGATAAAAAGGACGTAGCACGTGAAAACTGGACAGAACTTGCACAAGACAGAGACAAATGGATACCTTTTCAGGAGACATTGACTTAAAAAATAAACTATATTTGTAATTTCTTTTCATTAATCTTTCTAAATCTAGGAACAATAAAGGCTTATTAACCGGTCTAGCTAGTCGCTCGTCAACGCACATATTTGGATTGGAGCGTATTGTACAATGACACGATCGAAAAAGTAAAGATACGCTCTAACCACTTATTCTAAAATTTCTAAACTTGCGGGATTAATTTGAAAAATTAAAATAAAAACGTTATCAAATTAAATAGGCATCTATGGCTAAATTTTATTTTAGGACTATTAACTACACTCCTAAATAATACCATACCTTCATTTTTTAAGTAACCTTACAATATTCATTTCTTTATGAAAATCATCTATATCTTGGTCCCAACGTTTTTCAAAATAAATTCCTGTAAATAATAAAATATTAAAATAAATTTAAGGTCTTAATACCCATTTTGCCTTATTCTACGTTCGATATAAGACTTATGTAAGAAGTCAAGCCAATATACATCCTCGGGCTTAGCAGGCCTACTTTTATTAAGACCTAAAGAAGTGTTAGTTTTAATGTGAAAGACATAAGATAGATACAACAAATAATAATAACATTCTTAAGACAGCATTTCGGTCACGGCGGTCAGTGCAGTCTCAACCGAGATTAGCACAGGGTAGGATTATAGTGCACGATTGTGTGCGCAAACGCAGGTGCACTCTCTATTCCCTCACTCATAGTCCGACGAGACAGAAACTTAGCTTTACGTGATTTCCGGGTCACGGGGGTGAAACGCCTTTAGTTTTCTGACTTCGAGGTGCTACTGAGAATTTTTTACAGAAAAACCCAATAAATGATTTTGGCCAGACCCAAGACTCGAACCAGGGACCACATGATCAGCAGTCGCGCTTGTGACCACTAGACCAATGAGATAGTACAATACATACAAAGTACATAAATAAACAACTTATGGATCACAATAGAACAGTATAGTATTAAAACCTAATACATTGAGCTCATTATACACGTTCTAACTATACTGATACACACAAAATGTTACAGTAAAAATGTGTTTTTATACCTTGTAAATATTTTGCATTATTTCCAGTCATAATAGCCCATGGTAAATAATACTTTAGGTATAATTGACGATGCTTTGGTTTTAGCCTTGCTGCTCCCCAGATTCCTCCACTAATACACATTGGCAGTTTTGTTTGAATGCCTTCCACCCATTTAATAGTAACCTAAAAATTTAAGTATCATATAATAATGTGATAGATGTACTAGAGTTGTTATACGGTAGGGACAGCCAAAATACCCTATTGTTTTTCATAAGTAAACTAAATACCTAAAATAAATCTGTAGAAAAGTTGTCTGCACACACTACTATGCGCTACTACAGATGCGGTGAATACATATTTTCATCGATGTTTTAAAGAGCAGAAATCGGATATTTTAATTATTGAATATGAGTTAAATAAAGAGTGCATGTATTTTAATTTTTTTTGGAAGCACTAAAAACTATTAAGAAAAATTAAAAAAAATTAACAATTGATTTTTCATGTAATTTTACAATTAAAAATGGCTTTTCTAAAATGTAAATTCAAATGCCAATGACGTCATTATATCACTTTACTAACGCCACCTCTTGGTAAAATGATAAAATACTCATGTTTACGTAATCAAAATTAAAAAAAAAAATGTCATTGCATAACACAGGTTATACGTATTATCTTTTGTTATGACACATTGATCTGAACATAGAAAACACAGGCTTAGAAAGGCCTCGAGGTGGCGTGTACAGTGTGTTTCCCGTGCGCCCCTACATAAAGGAGTAGAGAACTCCAGCTTCACTCCGTCAACGAGGCGAACCATGTAAGGGCAATCACCGTCGGTGCTGCTGTAGTGTGTGAAAGCGTTCCCGTAACCTCGACCACAGAATAAATAATAGTACTATGTACAGAAGTTGCACTTCTTTGATGTTGACTGCTTGCCGACGTTTTAATAGCCTACATAGTAATTATTAATGGTGATTTCTTATATTTACGCGAACACTACACATTTTTAAATAAAACAAATTTTACGGATTTTATCGCGTATATTAATCTATTTTTTTATTTATATTCCCGACGTGCTGTCATAGACAGCAGGACGTCAAACACCTCAATCCCCCGTGACCAAGGGTGCTGGAAAGCACCCGAAACGTCGGAAATATAAATAAAAAAATAGATTAATATACGCGATAAAATCCGTAAAATTAGTTTTATTTAAAAAATTATTAATGAGATAAATCGCGCACACAATCTAAATAAAATTTTATCGCTGCGCGCTTATGTCCTTATTACTTTGTATCTTTTCTTCTTCCTACGTCACAACTTTCCGTGGTTACTAAGGGCTGTTAATAAAGAGTACATAATACATTGTGAAATTGTAAGTTAATTAGGTAAAGTACATATTCTGACTATGATCGTCCATATTTCCGCTACTATGTGAGTTCTGTGATGCCCAACGCATGCAACTTCCAAAGCCATTCGTCGGTATACACCATGCTTGGCTCGTAAGAACTAGGTAGATAGTGTAAACAACAAATAAACCCGAAACGATTTCTAACAGAAATGTGATCGTATTCTACTCCGTTAAAAATCTTATTAACAAAGTTTTAATTTCAGTATTTTGTGTTATTAAACTTAAAATATTTTAATTACAAAAGACAAGTATAAGTATGTAAGTAGGTACTTGGGTACTGAAGTAAATTTCAACCAAGTTTTGTAATAAAGTACTTAGGTATTACTTCTGTAGTTAAATTAATATTTAATTCTTTTTTCGCTATAAGTACCTATCTGACAAAAAAAACTTAATTCACCTTTAATTATCCTTCGTTAACTTAAAAAATGATATATCTGAATCCTTTTGTTTGCTCATTAAGCATCCATCCACGCAAGAATTATAGGGGGAACGACGTTTTGCCGTTATAATTTATGAAATAGATTTATATATATATAGAAGTGGCACTGAGTGCTTACCACGGATGTCTCCTCAGTGCTCTTGTAAGCCCTCTTGTTGTGGGACAACTCTGTTGAGGTTGGCAATGCCTTTCAGAATTAAAAAAGGGCCATTTGTGGAGCTTTGTTTATTTTACCATTACAAACAGACACTTCAATTTTATTTCTTTGTATAGATGTGTAACACCATGAGATTTTAGCCGGTGCGAGTCCGACAAACTTTTCCTTGCCCCACTAGCCAGGTATGCTTAGACATTTTACAGTGAAAAAAAAAATAATTAGGTTAGGTTATATCAAACCAACCCAACAGTTGCATACGTAGCAATATTAGTCCTTGTGAAATTTATGTATGTAAACTACCCTCACAATACAAGAGATAATCCTGGTGTGGAAGTAACGTTTAAAAGAACAACAATATTCATAATGGCCAGAAATTGTGATCAATAATTTAGTTTAAATCAGTATTAATTACATAGCCCGATTTAACTTGTCATTATTCATATTTTCCAGGCATTACAAATAGAGCCCTGATTAACCACGTAGTCCATAACATATATGTATATTGCACAGACTCTTTAAACTCTGGACCAGAATAAAATATTTTCGAATCCCACGTTGTAAATTGATCGGGCCTGGATCTCACAATTTTGATTTTTCTTTTAACACGTTCACTGTCCATGAGGTAAACCGTGACCTCATTGGAGACTGCTTCTGACATGTTCATGAGGTCACACTTACCTCACGACCCTCTGTTAAAAATATTACAATTTTCTTTTGAACGTGTGAATAGAAGTTAGTGTTGACAAATGGAAGTTAACAGTTTATAGTCTGTTGACTATAGATAACCAAAAACACGATTTTTTTTGCAATTAGATTGGATTCTAGGCGTTCAAATTAATGTAAAAAAATGTCATCATGGACAGTTTTATTATATGAAAAACACAAATTATAATTTCCAAATTATATAGATCATGTCGAACTGGTGGGTTACAGGAACGGTTAACCCTAAGTGTGGCTCCAAAACCTGTGAGCTATTGGCTGCAGAAGGTGGTCTAGAATAATTATTGTTTGAACTACCCGCAACAGAATTTTGTCCGATTTCAAGATTCAAGTTTGATGTTGATTTTTTTTTGATATTTTTATTTTTTATTTAATTTGATATTGGCTTTGAGGTTAAGTGAGAGATACAAGTGTCGTAGTTTTTTCGCTTAAATTAATTGTTTTATTAAGTGCTGTTGAGTTACTATAGTAATTTTTTTTGTCTTGGTGTTGGTTTTAACATCTGTAGATTAGTAAGTGTTTTAGTTGTGCCGTTTTTATGTAAGTTTTAGTTGTAGAAATATAATGGACGACGAACCTCCCGATCCCGAAAGGGTTCGCAATGACTCCTTTTCTTTACCCATTGATAATGTAGATCCTATTAACCGTAAACGTGCCCGAGTAAGTAATGTGTCTGCCCATCCACAAAAAATACTTATTACTGATCCAAACCAACAGTTTCCTTCAATACAATTATCATATACAAATCCTGACTTTATTAATAAAAAAGTAAAGTACTCGCAAGATGATACCGCGCCTTTTCTAGTTCACGTAAGTAAAATGTCAAATGATCAAGTATCTGGAGTAACTCTGAAACGAATCAAATTCGGTCACTTTCTGTATCATAGTAATATTAAAAATATAGTTAGTGACGGAGTCAAAAAAGTTGGACGAAACAGGATATCGATTGAGTTTAAAACAGCAGCGGATGCAAACATTTTTATTGATCACCCAGCTCTTCAGACTTCTAAGTATGAAGCAACTATCCCCTCATATAGTATCACTTGTATGGGGCTAGTCAGACAAGTTCCCATAGAGTGGACATTAGAAGAATTAATAGCAGCTATAGAAATTCCCTCTGGATATGGTGCTATAATTAAAACTCGCCGACTCAATAGAAAGATCAGTGAGTGACAGCAATAACATTTCATGAATTCTAACTCAGACAGTAGTTCTAACTTTTTTTTAAGCCACATCTCCTGGATGGCAATTGTTCTTGCCATCCAGGAGATGTGGCTTAGACCTGACTCCCAATTTAGGATCTCAGGTTATTCATGTCTTCGGGATGATAGGAGTGATGGACATGCTGGTTCCTCCATCTGATCTCAAAAAAAATCACATATTCTTCTATACCTCTTCCTACCCACAGCTCCTCAATTAATGCTGTTGCAGTCAAAGCTCTCAACATATCTTTTCTGTCTGTATACATTCCTAATCCTAATGTTACCATCTTAAATGAACTTTGTAATCTTATTTCTGCTCTAACTCCCCCTGTTGTTATCATGGGAGACTTTAATATTCACCATACTTCATGGGGCTCACATCACTGCGACTCACTATCATCTGCGTTTCTAGATATGATAGACAACTTAAATCTTTGTATCCTTAATGATGGTTCTCCTACCCGTCGTGTTTCACCATCTCAGAATATAAGAAGCGCGGTGGACTTGACTCTTTGTTCTCCTGGCTTAGTTTCCTTTCTAACATGGAAAACATTACCAAATTCACATGGTAGTGATCACTATCCAATTTTTATCACATCTGTTGACTCTACAAGAGCAAATTCTGAATTCAACCCCAGGTTAAAATATAATTTGTCAAAGGCAGACTGGGATCATTATTCTTCTGTCTTAGATCAAGTGATATCAACAATTTCTTCTTTGCATGATGAAAATATACATTCCGTCTATATAGAATTCAAAAATGCATTATTATCTTCCGCCAGTAAGACTATTCCTTTAAAACAACCCTACAGAAACAATTTGGCCTCTCCTCCTTGGTGGGACCAGGATTACATATCTGCTTGCAAAAAAAGGAAAGAAGCTGAACAAAAATACTCTTCATCAATGACCATGGAAAATTATCTCAGAAGAAAAAATCCGGCTGGCATAGGTTTTGTTCTAACTTATCTCCTTCCACACCTTCTTCTCTAGTCTGGAAAAATATTAAAAGATATCGCTGTTCTAAGGCAGTTGAACAAAATGTATCTTCCAATGACCCTTCAATTTGGCTTGAAGAATTTGCTCTTAATCTCGCCCCTCCTTCAGCGCCTACGCAAGCTGAATGTTTAGTCTTTAATTCTCCTTCTATACAATCTCTAGATAAATTTGATGCCCCCTTTTCTTACGAGGAACTATTTACAGTTCTTCAGGGTCTTAAGGACTCCTCTCCAGGAATAGATGGAATTCCATAGTAATTTATCACTAATAGCAGTAAAACAACTAAAACGGCATTTCTTGACATTCTGAACCACATATTTGACTCAGGAATTCCTCCCAAAGAATGGAAGACCCTAATAATACTTCCTATCCTCAAACCGGGTAAAGCCAATGAGGACTTTTCAAGTTACAGACCCATTGCACTGTCGTGTACAATGGCAAAGACATTAGAACATCTGATAAAAAATCGGTTAGAATGGTTCCTAGAGAATAAGGATTTACCAAAAAGCCAATTTGGCTTTCGAAAAGGCTTAACCGGTTCAGTGCGGGTGACACGCCAGGCGTGCCATCGATTACTTTTGTGTGTGGCGTATGACACGCGAGTCGTGTCTTTTTAAAAATCGTTATAATTCGCTCAAATTGCTTTTTTGGAAAATTTATCCAGAACATAATATTCATTATTTTGCGAGTAGTTCATGCATGCAGCGTCGTTTCTGGATGTTTTGAAAATTTGAAATTTTTAGGGGTTGACAACCTTTTTTTAACGTGTACATGGTACTATTTTTACTTTGTGGGTTTTAAATCATGTTATGGAAAAATTGTCTAATAAGTAACAAATAATAGCACTCATTGCGATCGCTCACAAACTCAAGTTGTAAATGAATTTCTGGAAAACAAGTTTCCTGTTAAAAAAACAATGCGTTTGTCTTATTGTTTAATTTTGCTTAAAATGGTTGAACTGCCGTCTTATTACTATCATATGGCCGAATAGATCTACGAAGTACCATGTGCTCTTGTGATATGGTATAAGGTTTATTTTTGCTTGAAACAGTTCGAAACCGTTCATGCATAAAAAAAGTTCGCTAATAAATAGTCTTTTGTCAATCCGCCGCCGTATAGCGCCGGCATTTTTTTCTTTTTGAACTAATTAGACGTTTTCAGATCGACTTTACTTTTACATTTGTATAACATTAAATAATATTTAACATTTGTAAATATCTTTGTAACTTTTAAGTGATGATTTATTGCAAATCATCACTTAAAAGTTTAGACAAGATACAGTATAAATGTCTCCGCATTATAATTGGTGCAATGAAATCTTCCCCGATTAATGACCTTCAGGTAGAGTGTGTTGATCTTCCTCTCAACACAAGAAGACAATATCTTTCAGACAGATTCTTCTTTAAGTTCTGTCAACTCTCTTCTCATCCCCTAATTCCCATGCTACACCTCCTCTCAGAATTCTTATCTTCTAGTAGGTACTAGCTCCATAAAGATTGTCCACATTTAATTAATAGCTTAGTAACATTTCTCCAAATTCCTGGGCCCATTTTCTCATTCAATACAAGTCCACTCTTTAATACTCCTTTTGAAGCTATTATATATCAAACTAACATTCACCTCGACCTAGATATCAGAAAAGGTTCCCCTGGGGCAGAATTAGAATTAAAAGAAGCCATAGGGAAAAATTGGAAAGATTGGATGACCATGTATACAGATGCATCAAAAATTACTGATGATGGCTGTACTGGTGCAGCTGTCTGGATCCCCAGGTTTAAAATAATCCTTAGCTTTAAGTGCCCTTCATTATGTTCCATTTTTACTGCTGAGACAATTACAATCCATGAAGCTCTGCTATATGTTGAATCACATAGCCTAGACAAGACAGTGATTTTTAGTGATTCTTAGAGCTGTTTATCTGCTATTTTGGCTAACCAATTCCAAAGTAAATATAAATTTCCCCTAATTCTCGATATTAAAAACATTCTGTATAGGTGTCATCTTAATGGGATTTCTGTCTGTTTAGCCTGGATACCTAGTCATATTTGCGATTGCCGTGTAGTGGCGGTCAAGAATATCCACTACCCCATATCCTCCCGTGGGTGTCGTAAAAGGCGACAAAGGGAAACAGGCAGGAGATGGGCAGCAGCATCTTCCTGATAATAGCCAAAATTACAATAAAAAAAAACTGCGGTTGCCAACCCGCTCGCCAAGCGTGGCAACTATGGCAAATACCCCCCAATGACTAAAGCAACAAACAGACGGCCCCCAGTCCCCGGCGGCCCCGCTATTCCTGGCTACGGTGGCGACCATGGTAACGGCGGGGCAGGGGGTGCTAAGAATCTCCGGTGGAGGTTCGGTTGCCACCTTAGACGACTCGACCTGGTAACGTACAACGCACGCACCCTGAGGACTGACGAGAAGATCGTGGAGCTGGAAGAAGAGATAGACAAGTTGCGCTGGAATATTATAGGATTATCCGAAGTCCGAAGAGAGAGGGAGGACACGGTAATCCTCGAATCCGGCAACTTGCTCTATCACCGGGAGGGCGACCATCTGTCCCAAGGAGGTGTCGGATTTATCGTCCACAAGTCTCTCGTTAACAACGTTGTAAAGATCGGGAGTGTGTCGACGAGGGTTGCGTACCTTATACTCAGAATCACCAAACGGTATTCGCTGAAGGTCATACATGTTTACGCACCAACCTCGGCACACCCCGATGAGGAGGTGGAGGAAATGTATGAGGATATCTCTAGAGCCATGCATTCCTCCAAAACCCAATATACGGTGTTAATGGGAGACTTCAATGCAAAACTAGGCACAAGAGAGAACGGTGAGCTGAAAGTAGGGAAATTTGGAATAGGGCAACGGAATCCAAGGGGCCAGCAGCTGGCCGACTTCATGGAGAAAGAGGGACTCTTTATGATGAACTCTTTCTTCCAGAAGCGGCCCCACAGGAAGTGGACCTGGTCGAGCCCCGACGGTTCGACAAAAAATGAGATTGACTTCATTATGACGACCAGACGACAACTGTTCAGTGATGTCTCCGTGATCGCGAGGGTGAAAACTGGTAGCGATCACCGAATGGTTAGAGGCACACTGAATCTAAACGTTAAGTTGGAGAGGTCTCGTCTAATGAAGTCAACGCTCCGTCCCCCTCGTGCTCTGTTCCAAAGTCCCGAAACCTTTCAGCTCGAGTTACAAAACCGTTTTCAGTGCCTAGAAGACTGCAATGAAGTGGACGATATGAATGACAAGCTCGTGGAAACTGTCCATGCGGTCGGAGCTAAGTTCTGCAAGACCCGCCGCAGAAGAACACAAAAACTCTCCGATCACACTCTTAATCTCATGGCTGTTAGACGGGAGATGAAGCTACATTCTTCAACAGACTTGACAGCATACAGGCATCTGAACAGACAGATCTCCAAATGCATGCGGCGGGACTTACGCAACTTCAATACAGCTCGTATTGAAGAAGCGATCGAGCGGAACCAAGGCTCCAGTCTTTGCCAGAGATCTGTCTGCCAGAAAGAGCCAACTGTCAAAGCTGAAGACGGAATGTGGCAGCATCGTTTCCGGGACACCTGAGATTTTGAGTGAGATTGAGCGGTTCTATGGGCAGCTGTACACGTCATCGTTGGAGCCACACGCAAGTGTGAGTAACGATCCAAGAGCGAGTCTCATCCGACACTATTCCGAAGATATCCCGGACGTCAATCTGAGCGAGATTAGAATGGCTCTCCAGCACCTTAAAAACGGTAAGGCCCCAGGCGAGGATGGAATTACAGCGGAGCTTCTGAAAGCGGGTGGAAGACCGGTACTCGAAGTCCTTCAGAAGCTCTTTAATTCCGTCCTCCATGGTGGTATTACACCGGAGGCGTGGAGCAGAAGTGCGGTGGTCTTGTTCATCAAGAAAGGTGACAACGCTCTCTTGAAGAACTACAGACCGATTTCCCTTCTGAGCCGCGTCTACGTGCTGTTTTCGAGAGTCATTACGAATCGTCTCGCGTGCAGACTTGACGACTTCCAGCCTCCCGAACAAGCCGGTTTCCGAAAGGGCTTTAGCACCATAGACCACATACATACCCTTCGGCAAGTTGTACAGAAGTCCGAAGAGTACAATTTGCCACTATGTCTGGCGTATGTGGACTATGAGAAAGCCTTTGATTCTGTCGAAATTTGGGCGGTGCTGCAGTCCCTTCAGCGGTGCCAAGTTGACTGTCGGTATATCGAAGTGTTGAAGTGCTTGTACAGTAGGGCTACGATGGCTATCCGAGTACAGAACCAGAGTACGAAACCTATCCAATTGCAGAGGTGTAAGACAGGGTGACGTCATATCCCCGAAACTCTTCACCGCTGCATTGGAAGACGTTTTCAAGCTTCTGGACTGGAAAGGATACGGTATCAACATCAATGGTGAGTACATCACTCACCTTCGATTTGCCGACGATATAGTCCTTATGGCAGAATCGCTGGAGGGCCTAAGCACTATGCTCAATGACCAATAGTGTTTCCCAACGAATAGGTCTTAAGATGAACATGGATAAAACAAAGATCATGTTTAATATCCATGTCACACCTATGCCGGTAGTTGTTGGGAGCACTAAGCTCGAAGTTGTTGACGAGTATGTTTACCTGGGACAAATAGTCCGACTAGGTAAGTCCAACTTCGACCGAGAGGTCAATCGACGGATTCAACTCGGCTGGGCAGCGTTCGGGAAGCTACGACACATCTTCTCGTCAGACATACCTCAAAACCTTAAAACGAAATTGTACAACCAGTGCGTGTTGCCAGTGATGACTTACGGAACTGAGACGTGGTCCTTCACTGCTGGCCGTATGAGGAAGCTCAAGGTCGCTCAGCGAGCTATGGAGAGGGCTATGCTCGGAGTTTCTCTGCGTGATAAACTTAGGAATGAGGATATCCGCAGTAGAACCAGAATAACCGACATAGCCCAACGGATTAGTAAGCTGAAGTGGCAGTGGGCCGGCCATATAGCTCGAAGAACCGACAACCGATGGGGAAGAAAGGTTCTCGAGTGGCAGCCTCGTACCGGCAGGCGAAGTGTAGGGCGTCCCCCCACGGGATGGAGTGACGACCTGGTAAGACATGCAGGAAGTCGATGGATGCAGGTGGCTCAGGACCGTGCTTTGTGGCATTCTTTGGGGGAGGCCTATGTTCAGCAGTGGACTTGTGAAGGGCTGTAATGATGATGATGATGATGACCTAGTCATAGTGGTATCTGTGAAAATGAAAAAGCAGATATGTGTGCCAAAGAGGCTACTAGAAAGGGCACCACACTAAATATTGCCTATTCGCATGACTTGCTTCCCCTTGGTAGAAAAAAGCTTGTTAACACATGGAATGAGATATGGAAAGCATCACAAATACTAAAAGGCAAGCATTATGCTGCTATACAAGATAATATTCCATCAAGACCTTGGTTTTTCTTATTTAATGATGCAAACAAACGTGCTACCTCTATTGTCTGCCGATTGAGAATTGGACATGCCTGTACCTATGTTCACCTAGCTAAACTCAGGGTTAGGGATAGTTCTCTGTGTGAAAGTGGTTTAGATGAGGGAAACACTAACCATATTTTTTTTAACTGCACCAAATTGTCATCATCTCTTTACGATTATTTGCCCCCTGACATCCCTCGTCCCATAGACTTTAACTCCCTGCTAATCTTCACAAATACCTCTTTTGTATATATTTTATGTGATTTTATTAATTCTAACAATATTAAACTGTAATTTGTTTGTCATATAATAACACATTAGTATTGTTTTAACAACATTGTCTGTCTTTTGTTTTAGGTAATTCAACAGATAAGTTGACCAAAATCATTCACATAATATTCGTTGTTACCATCTCTTGTATTATCAATTTCCCCTTTTTAAGCAGAGTTTGTGTCCCCATTAAACCTTTTCGCATATAACATGTCATTGGTGAATTCATCGTAACCGGCATAAAGGAAGAAGAAGAAGAAGAAGTTTGATGTTGAAAGTACTTCTTCAACCTCTTCAATTGTTCCAAAAGTATCAAGTTCATTTGTTACCTGAACTGGTGTGGTATGTTCTGTTGTAATCAAGAAGTTTTCAATGTCTTGTACTGTCTCATAGTACATAAGAGATTTGTGATCATGTATAAAGTCCTCTTCATCTGTTTCACTGTCACTGTTCATTAAAACTTTGAGAATATGTTCGTCATTCACCTTATCCATGTTGCAGGAATACTATAAAACTTAGTTTATAAAGTTTAATCCTATTACGAAACTGAATTTAAACTTTTTCTATAACTTATGCCGAAAACGTCCGTTATTTTTCTACAGAGATACTTGAATTTGAGTGTTATTCCTAAAAAACGAAATTAGTAGAGATTATGTAAAAACCGTAGAAATTTTAAAAAGAAGCTTCATTTTCTGTCCGTACGTTTATTATGATCAACCTTAACTTAACATAATATCACACGCACACGTCCATGAGGTCGGGGTTGACATCATTAGGTTTTTGGCCTATTAAAAAAAAACAAAAAGAATTGAAAAATAAATAACATCTAAACTGTATTACTAGGATCTATATTTATCTATTATAATCGAAATCTAAAGTGGACATGTGGGTGTAATCATGATTTTATATGCGGACAGGTAACGTGTTAAGCAACCTCTTCGGCAAATGTCTCAAATATGTAGTCATCCCTCAGAGACTTATATTTGCCCCACTTACTTAGTTGTGCCCACTTGTGTAGTTGTAGCCTTTTTTTTTTACGGGGAGAAATCCTCATGACTACCTCCGCCTGGGGAAAGGCGGAGGGGCATGCCGGACTCTTACCGGCTAAAACCACCCCGGTGTCTCCTCACACGTGCGCGTGGGGCCGCGGGAATCCAAATTCTTCCGCAGCCCCACACTAGTGCTGGCCCGGTCTGTCCAGGCTTCGTCTCCTGCACGGGGTAGTGAGGTGTTCAACTACCCCGTGTATCGCCTCAGGGGCGCGCGACGACACCCGCGCGCGCCTCCGCCTCAGGTCCATCGAGTAGGGGTGGCGGGGGCTTCCCCAAGTCCCTTGCCCCTGGACCCATTCATGGGGGCCGGAAAAGGGCGTTGTCCGCCCTTCTCCTGCGCCCGGTGCGCCTTCTGCGGCCAGGGAAGGGAGTCGAGATCTCCCTTTCCCGTTCCGCAGTTTCCCTATGCGACATCACGTCCTCGCAGAAGGACACCACCGCATCCCACGACTCTGCGCTACCGACCATCTTCCGCACTAAGGCCGGCAGCCACAGATCGCCTCCTACTTTATTTGTGAGAACACGGCGCTGCTCCTCCCAAGCTACACACTCGGCGAGCGTGTGTTGCGCCGTGTCCTCCCCGCAATGGACGCAGTGGTGGCACCGAGCGTCCGGTCTATGCGACACAGGTACTTGCCGAAGCAGCCATGCCCCGACAGCACTTGCGCCACCCTAAACGACAGGGAGCCGTGCCTTCTCCCGAGCCAGTCGTCGAGTACTAGCCGGATCGCCTCGACGGTAGAGAGGCCGGCGGTAGGGCGCAGAAGCCTTTGCCGCCATTCCGCCACCCAGACCTGACTGAGCTCCACTCGGCGCAGCGTGATCTGCCGCTGCACCGGCCTCGAGCCCCTTGCCCGCTCTTCCTCGCGCCATCGATATAATGACGCGAGTACTTTCGCCTCTAGGTTCCAGGGCGGGGATCCGGCCAGGACGCAAGCGTAGGAAATCGTGCGATACCCGCGGACGACTCTGACGGCTATCGCCCACACAGGGGCCCCATACAGGGCCATGGACCGCACAATTCCCCCCAAGTTGGGAAGCAACGTTGATAGCGCGCCCGCTGCACCCATCAGCTTGGGCGCCAGCCGGCGGAAGTGGGGTCCGAATTCCCATCGGCTGTCGAGCACCAATCCCAGATACTTCATGGTGGACTCGACAGCTATCCGGGCCCCGCTGACCACGATATGTGAACCCGGCGGCGGCGCGCGTCGAGGGCCATGGAAAACCATGGCCTCCGACTTGTTTAGGGCCACCTCCAGACCCAGACGCCGGATGCGGTTCACCACTTGTGACACCGCAGCCGTGGCAACCAACGCTGCTTCCCTGTGCGAACTCCCCCGGGCAGTGACGAGCGTGTCGTCCGCATAACACGTCAAGTTGGCGCCCGACGGGAGTTCACCTCTCAGCACCCAGTCGTAGCCGATGTTCCACAGGAGCGGTCCCAAGAGCGATCCCTGCGGAACACCGCACGACATGATGCGTCAACCAGCGCCGTCACGTCCCCAATAGGTAACGCATCTCTCCTCAAGGTAAGCCCCTATTATGCGGCGGAGGTAGGGAGGCACGCGATGATAATTCAGTGCCTCCCGAATACAACTCCAGGGTAGGGTGTTGAAGATGTCTAAAGACACCGCCAGTACCACCCCACCCCGGGATATTGTCTCCTCCGCCAGGGCCCTCACGCGCGTAATAGCGTCTATGGTGGAGCGCCCGCGACGAAAACCAAACTGGTTCTCGTCCAGGTCCGGCCCCTCTCTGCATAAGTGGCTGACGAGGCGATCTGCGATGATACGCTCAAGAAGTTTGCCCGCCTCGTCGAGCAAGTCAAGGGTGTCGGCCGGTACCCCGACGGGGGCAACGCTAACGACTGAACATTTACCCATCAGCCATGCAGCTCCTAACGGCGTGCCACGCTTGAGCTTCGGGTGATTTTTTAAAGAGGTTATCATCCTCGCGACTCCAGGCGGTTAAGCAAAGAGCCCTAGGCCCCTTAGGCGCCGCGAGACTTGATCCACGACACGCCAGAGGGATTCCGAGGTTTGAATGGTGGCAGAGTCGATATGGGTTCTTCCCATGCCTGCCCAGAGCTCGGGTGAGGGAACACTTAGCCCATTCAGTTTCCTTTTTTTACAGGGTGTGGTCCCTGAAAATCCCGCGATTACGGGTTCGTCGGCAAAAGCCGAGTGCACCTGGCACCTCACCGCGCATGTCACATTCTCTGTTCCTCTCAACGGAGAGGATACAGGAAGGAACTATAAGGCCCTCCATCATCCAAACAAGCCCTCAGCCAGCCAGTTTTGGTCCGTGACGGTTTCCCGCTACCACCCATATCTGAGTGGCGTTCCCCTATCCGCCACCTGGCAACTCCACACGGGGTGTAGTTGTAGCCTAGTCTATCTGTCAGGAAGTGGTTTTCTAGACATTGAAACTTGCTATGCTTGCTCACCTATCATCTGAGCAGAAATTTGTGTAAAAAGTAAAAAATAGTTCTTTGTGTGAGTGTGGGCTAGATGTGGGTACTCTGGAGCACATATTCTTTAAGTGCAGTCATTTGACAGTCCCTTCAATATGATATTGTTACAAGCTTGGGGTTCGAGACAATTAAAAAACTGTGCGTGACGCTCAACAATATATTACTTTCTAAAATTCAAAGCTCAGTAAATATTCCCTTTTTACGAACCTTAATAAATAACCCCTTTGCTAATGTGCTTGCAAAATTTCTAATAATTAATAATATAAAACTATGAGTAATAATAACATAAAATTATAACTAATATTATTCACAATATAGGTGTATTAAGTTTAATTCCTGTATTATATTTAAACCTATAGTATTTCAATATAATTAGTAACTAATATTAATCAGTGTGTTCATCTGTTGATTAACAAATAGGCCGTCAATCTTGTTACATTAATCTTTAGGTTTTACTAGGTTTAACCTAATATTTATTTTTAATAATATTTAGATAGTATTAATATTTTTCATACCATACTACATAATCATTACAAATCATTGCAAGTCCACTGCTGAACATAAGCCTCCTTCTAGTAATGCTACAAAGCAGTCCTGAGCCACCTGCATCCATCAGCTTCCTACATCTTTTACTAGTTATCACTCCAATGAGTAGGAGACTGTTAACCCTACACTTTTCTTACTGGTATGAGGCTGCCAATTGAGAACCTTCAGTCCCAATTCTTTGAGCTATATGGCTGGCCCATGGCCAAGCCCAAGGGCCACCCCAGCCTCACCTCAGCATACTGTTACTGATATTACATGATTGGGGTAATATTTTATTAGATGCAAATAGCCTATTCAAACAAGTGAGTACCAGCGTATATATATATTCAAATATCTTATTATCTTACTAGCTATTCCCTACAACTTTGTTTGTGTGGAATTTATTACAATTGAATTTTATGGGTTTTAATTATTTAAAACGGTACTCTAATTATTTTTCTAAAAAAAAAAGAAGACTAAGTTACTCCTTATAATATCAGCTATCTGCCAGTGAAACTCTCGTCAAAATTTGTTTAGCCGTTTCGGAAATTAGCCAGAAAGCAAACAGACAGACAAACAAAAATTTTAAAACTAGTTTTTTTGTTAAAGTACCATATACACTTTCATAAGCATTTGGTGGAAAGCTGTTATTTTGACATTACAAACAGACACTTCAATTTTATTTTTTTGTATAGATGTTTTTTAAATTTAAAATATGACTGACAAACAAAAATAAATAAATCAAATAAATAAAAAAATTGTTCGATTATCATAATATGAGTAGACACTTCCATCAGATTGACAGATGAATAAATATTATTTATTCATCCAATTACATAGTGGATGGATAATATTATACATTAGTTGTTCATTTAGCAGACGACTTGAATACTGTTGAATAATTTGACTTATCCTTTTTACAGGATTTATAACTTGTACTACATTTATTATGTATTTTGGTGTTACTGGCATAATGTAAAAGATACTATAGTTATTAAGGCATTAGAAAAAGGTAATGCTTACTTCACCTAGCATTGTAGTCTTCATAAATAAAGTTGCATGAACTAAATCATGAACCTCTCTATACCTTTGCAATACATAAGCCAAATCAGGATCATCAATAAACTGGACCGGCAGTCTGGAGTCTGCAGTTATGTTATTATCTTTCATAAAATTTGCATAAACTCTACCAACTGTTCCTTCCGGCATTTCTGAAAGTGTCTTAAAACAAACAGTTCGGGAATTTATGCGTGGTTGTTCTATTAGAATTTTCGCACCTTCATTAGTTTCCAGCATTTTCTCGCGCATATATTTAATTGCATTTCCTCCTGTAACTTCTCCTAGACATGCAATCATGTCTCCTCTATGTGGATTAATAAGAGCAATAGCAGCCGAACCCACAGACAGGATGGTTTTTTGAAACTTTGTCGTAGGGATATAATTTCCTTTCATCTCTTCTAAAAATGATGAAACTTTGGTTTGTGAATGATATAATTTTCTAATCATATTAATTAATTGTAAACTTATTTAGATATATAATATATAATTACAAAATTATTCCCAGTTTTTTTTTAAACTGGCTTTACGGCTCTGGGTTCTAGCCCTAATGAGCCTGAAGTTACAATGTACTAACTTTACTATACATTCATCAAAAAATCACTTTCATTTCATTTTGATTCACAGTTTCTTTACGTTTGCACTATTGATTAATATCACGTTGTTCTTATTTTTATATATCTTGGACACCAGATATAAAGGAATATAGTGGTCGGAAGAATTTTTCATCAGCTAGTAAACTTTGAAGAGTATTAGGAACTTTATCATTGTTAATATCTTGAATGGAATTAATGAGGAGTAATCTATTCAAACCAAATTACTGCATTGAAAAACCAGATGTTTTAGGTCTCCTTTCGTATCTCCACAATATTCACAATTTGCATTTTCTTTCATTCCCAAACGATGCAAGTTGGCGGCTACTCTGCTATGTCCAAATCTCATTCGGTTTACAGTCGTAATGAATTTTATATTATTAATTAAGATGTTTTTAAAAGTATAGATACGTCATACTCGCTCTGAAATGGCAATACGAAAGTCAGGTAATTGCCCGACTCGCATTCAGTCGGGCACGCTCTCGCGTCGGGGCTATACCTCCGCTACAGCGCATAAATCTTGTAGTTATTTGTGTCGAAAATGCCTTCCTGTGTTTTTAGGTGGTGCACAAATTACACGGCAACTCTTAGAGACAAGAAAAACGTCTCATTAATATTTTGAATATAGATGTTTTGTTCATAATTGGTTTTATTATTTCAACACTAACCGCTAGTCTTAACTTTGACGCTAGCTAGTGTGTTCATTTTCCATATCGGTATGTCACGCGATAACACTTTTTGAATCAGTTACAATTAGAAACTGTGAATTCGCAATGTTTTTTATGTATAATAAATTTAAGTAGATTGCATAACATTCAGCTGTAAAAATAGATAAATTGTGAATTTTAAAAGTTAAAGATATTTTCTTTTGTGAATCATAAAATGCTGACGTGTACTCTTCAGATTTTGATCCATCTGTATATATTGTATAAAAATCATTATCAGCTAGATATCTTAACATTTCCATTTGAGAATTCACTTTTTCTTGACATACAGAAACATTAATGTTCAGTAAAGCATCATATTTGTAGCGGGTGGAAGGAAAAGGGGAGATCTCCCACCGGGCAAGGTGTTCTGCCCGGGGAGCGGTCAACGCTCCGATTGGTAGTTCGGAGCTATTCTATATATGCTGCTTTAATTTCGGAACTTTGATAGCGCGATTTAGGCTTCGATGTGTTTCGCTTGTGGCGCGACGACAGCGCCGCCACATCACCCCCCTGCTCAGGCCGGAGGTCCATAGTGCAGTCCGATTGCCGGTGGGGAATGCATGCTGTGTGCGTAAGGGCAAGTGACGCCGGTGCGAATGATATGCCGGTGTGTAATGCATGCCGTACTACGCACTTGCAAGTGATGCCGGTGTAAACGATGAGCCGGAGCAAGTGCCAGGGATTGCCTTGTAGTCTGCGGTGAGTCGAGAAGAAGGCAAGTAATCTGCGAGAGTGCCGTGAAGCAGAGGCGAGCAGTAAGGCTCAGAACCGTGCCGAACACTGTAGCGCAGAGATTAGCTTGAAGGAACAGGAAGCATTATTATTCCAATGCTGCGATGAACCTTTGTAAAGCTAGATGGCTTGCAGAATGGGAAGACTGCGGACAATATCTGCTGGGGAGCGAATGAATGGGGTACTTGAGGATGATGACGAAGATTTGAAGTTGTAGTTTCCGAAGGTTGTTGGTTGCGTGTTCATATCACGTCGGGTGGTCACCACTGTAGCGGGTGGAAGGAAAAGGGGAGATCTCCCACCGGGCAAAGTGTTCTGCCCGGGGAGCGGCCAACGCTCCGATTGGTAGTTCGGAGCTATTCTATATATGCTGCTTTAATTTCGGAACTTTGATAGCGCGATTTAGGCTTCAATGTGTTTCGCTTGTGGCGCGACGACAGCGCCGCCACATATTCTATTTTATATAAAAGCCATGGTTTACTTTTATACACATTTTTGGTTTAGGTCTGTGAGTATAAAACAATCCTTAGGATGTCTGGTAATCGACCAGATAAAAGCATATTTACATCAATGTATGAGTTATCATCAAACTCAGGAACTTCATAAGGAAGTATTTTTTTTAAAACTAAATCATTTTTTGAACTGATTAATTTAACACAAAACCGTTCAGCAATTTGTCGCCTTCTTAGTAAAAGTGGAGGAATACAACTTTCTACTTCCATTACATGGATTGGTGTAGAGCACATAGCCCCAGTTATTATACGCAACGCTTTATTCTGAATTATATCTAATCTCTTTAAAATCAATCTGTTTGCATTTAAGTATGCTAATGTGCTGTAATCAAAATGACTTCGGACTATACTTTTATAAAGCATTGATAACAACTTTGGGTCAGCTCCCCAATGCACACCTGCTAACAATTTTAATACATTGAGACCCCTACAGGCATTTTTACACAGATTATTTACATGTTCTTGGAAAGTTAGCTTCTGATCAAGCAATATACCTAAAAATCTTTTTTTCTGTAACCAAGGCAAATTATGGTAGGTAGGCAATGTATATTTTACAAAATTATCACATGTATAATATTTTTTGGAAAAAATGAGAGATCCACTTTTACTAGGACTAATGTTTAATTACAACTTATTTGAATAAAAATCATGAATTTTGCTCTAATGCTAAATTTAAATTGTTTACCGCTATATTTACATCTTTATTTACAGTATATACAAGGAGATCATCAGCAAATTGCAAAAAGCTTATATTTCTATTTCTAATATATTTACTTATTAAACATGTATATATATTATATAACAAGGGGGATATAATAGCACCCTGCATGGTGCCTTTGTATACATTTCTAGGGCCATGTATTATGTTATTAAATTTAACATACATAGTTCGGTCATAATATAGCAAATTAAAAATCCATTTACATACTTTTCCAGGAATACCAATCTCACACAGAATATTTGCCAATATGGAAGGATCTACGTTATCAAATGCACTTTGTATATCAATAAATGCACAAACTGTAGTTGCATGTCTGGTAAAAGAATGATTTATATCTGAGATCAAAGAGGCAAAACTCTCTGCTGCACTTTTTCCTTTCCGGAAACCAAATTGTTGTTCAGGTAAAATATTATTTGCTTCTATGTAATAATCTAGTCTGTTTTTCAACATATATTCAAATAATTTTCCTACACAAGAGAAAAGTGAAATTGGCCTGTAGGAGTTGAAGTCATGTTCTGGTTTATCAGGTTTCAAAATAGGTCTCACACATTGCGTTTTCCAAGACTTTGGAATACATTGATTGTCCCAAAGCATATTAAATATTTTTAAAATAGTTTTTTGTCCTTTAACATGCATGTTGCTAATAAGTTTGTATGGAATATCATCCAATCCCGGAGTGGAATCTCTCCTTGATTGGATGGCTGCAGTAAATTCATGCCAAGTAAATTCTTTCAATAGAAAAGAGCTACTGTCAGTACCTATCTGATTAAATATTGTATTTAAGTTTAAAAAATCTATTTCCTTTTCAGAAGGTGTTGTTATGGGTGCATGTAGCATTTGCATATATATATTAGTCACTGTCTCGAGCGCACCGCGTCAGTTACACGAGAGCTTCGGGCGAGAGTGGACGTGTTTAGTTAAGTGCGTGCCGAGCCTGTGTTACATACACTACAGTGATTAGAGAAGATAGCAGACAATACAAGTGGCGACGAGAAAAAAGGTAAATACCTGTTTAGTATAAAGATATCTACAAAAATAGGTTAGCAATGTGCACCTATTAGCATTACAATTACAAATTGTAAACTAAATCCTAGAGTACCCGCGGAAAAAAACTTTGGATTATGAATTATGATTTATTGTTTTTAACCCAGTTATGATCATATTAATAATTTATATAAATTATATGTTCGCATATGAGACCACGCTTATGGTGTGCGAAATTTATTTTCTTTATGTAGCAATGATAAAATAATGATTTATTTTAACATATGTTAGTTTAGCACAACTTTTATTTAAAAAGATTTTTGATGGAAAAATAGTAGATGTAACTAATCACTCCTCTCGATTCGAACCGAAGTACAATGTCGTTAGCTAAATTTTAGTGACATTTTACATGTAGGTGTGATATTTATCGCCTTTAATGAAAATACTATTTTACCGCTTTCATGGCATATATAAGTCTTACAAAAAATCGTGGACACTTCACGACTTCTGTAAATTGCATAGTAGGTAACTAGTAATACTGTAAATGCGCATTATAGGTATTGAATTCACCCAAAGCCTAAATGGCACAGCAATGGAAGTAGTCGGTATAACAAATAAACCGAAAGAGAAGGGCGAGTGTTATGAAACATATTACTATCATGAAATTGGAGTTTGGATACTAAGATACCACCATTAAATTGGAGTTTGGGTACTAAGGTACTACCATTAAATTGGAGTTTGGGTACTAAGGTAGGTACCACCATTAAATTGGACTTTGGGTACTAAGTTACTACCATTAAATTGGACTTTGGGTGCTAAGTACTACCATTAAATTGTACTTTGGGTACTAAGTTACTACCATTAAATTGGACTTTGGGTATTAAAATACCAGCATTAAATTGGAAATAAATAAATAAGAAATTGTTTCAGTTTGCCCCTAAAATAATAATAATAATGATACCGTTATCAACTTTAATGTGATAGCACATCTATGGCTATAAGGTGTGAAAAATGGAAAAGGTCTCTACTAATCTATCTGGACGCAGCTGAAGCTATATCAGCACTCAAGAAACGAGCTACGCTATTGCATTTTGGTGGCTCTGGGAAACAAGAAATATTCTACAATTTACCGGGTGCCAATGTCGAATCATCAGAAACCGTTGATGTATTTAAAGTAGCTTATGGCTACTTTAAATACATCAAAAAAAAAACTCGAAGAGTATTTTCATTCTAAACGGAGCAAAGTTTATGAGCGGCATGTTTTTCGATTGCTAAAACAGGAAAAAGGAGAAAAATTTGAGAAGTTTTTGATAAGATTGCGTCAGCAGGCCGAAAAGTGTGCATTCGAAAAGCAAGATGATCATCTCATAGATCAAATTGCGGAAAAGTGTAATTCGAAATTGCGCAAGAACCTTATCTTACAAAACGTGGGAAGAGTTAAAAAAGCAAAAAAGTATATGCTTTTAATGGAATGTAAAGACCAGACAAGACATTATTAGCATATGGTAGTAACTCTCCTTTGGCAATAGAGGGTTCATTTGAAACTATACTCGAAGTCGATGGACGAAAGGAACATACAACCATTTACGTGATTTCGGGGGGTACTAGAGACCTGTTGGGTAAGAACACAGCAGTCCGTCTGGGTGTCTTAAAACTTGGTATCGGGATAAATCAAGTGGAGAGTACCGATCCCCATTAAAGAAAAGGTTGCAATCAAAATTAAGGAATCACTAAACAGTGATATAATTGACGAAGTGCAAGGCCCGTCCAAATGGGTTTCACCAATGTTCCAATCATGAAAGAAAATGGTGAATTACGTTTGTACGTAGATATGAGATGTACGAACGCCGCTATATTGCGAGGAAACCACCCCCTGCCTACTATGGACCATTTTTGCCTAAAATGAAGAAAGCTAAATATTTTAACAAATTAGACATAAAAAAATGCCTTCCATCAAGTGGAAATTAACTCTGAATCCAGACACATAACGACTTTTATAACCCCCAAAAGATTATATAGATATAAAAGAATAATGCTTGGAATTACCTGCGCTTCCGAGATTTTTCAGAAGATCATTGAAAGGATGCTGATAAATTGTGAAGGGGTCGTCAATTTTATTGATGACCCCTTCAATAAAATTTTCTGGTATTCGGGAACAGTGAAGAAGAACATGACGCATGACTAAAGAAAGTTCTACAGGTACTTAGTGAAAACAACGCCGTGCTGAATAGCAATAAATGCATATATAAAACGCAGGATGTGAATTTTCTGGGACATAGGCTTACACATGAAGGAGTAAACCCTTCAACAAGTACGTTGAGAGCATTATGAAATTTAGGGTCCCAAAGACCATAGAAGAACTCCAAAGTTTTTAGGACTCTTAAACTACATAAACAAATGGATACCTAACTTGGCCGCCATGACAGAACTTCTGAAACACCTGCTAAGACAGAAGATGAGCAAATTTTAGGTATTATGACGTCAGAGATGCAAGACAGGTGATAGCAGATGCTAGCCCTGTCGGACTTGGTGCTGTCCTTGTACAAAATGATACAAATGGCCCTAGAATTATTGCCTATGGTAATCGAACTTTGACAGACTGCGAGCGCAGGTATAGCCAAACGGAAAAAAAGGCACTAGCATTAGTTTGGGGGGGTCGAACATTTAATTTTTTTTTATTTGGAAAGCCTTTTGATTTAGTCACTGATCACAAGCCGCTAGAGATATTGTTCGGGTCTAAGTCAAAACCATGTGCGAGGATTGAACGATGGGTACTGAGGCTACAGTCTTATTCATTCAAGGTTATATACAAGCCAGGAAAAACAAATATAGCTGATCCCTTGTCACGATTATATAACTATCCTGATAACCCACCAAAAGGAAAAGACCAGCATGTGTACCAAATAGTGGAAAATTTTAGACCAGTTGCTATACCAATGAGTACCATTGTAGCATATTCAGAAAAAGACTAAGAGATTTACAAAGTGAAAAAGGGTGTCTATCAGAACGACTGGGACGATTCGATTAAGAGTTACAAATTTTTTGAAAACGAGTTGTTTCCATGATAGCATTCTACTTCGGGGAAATAAAATTGTAATACCACAGCAACTCTGCAAAAGTGTATTAGATGCTGCATACGAGGGTCATCCAGGTATCGTAGCGATGAAGGTACGCTTGAGAGCAAAGGTATGGTGGCCCCGTATCGATAAAGACGTAGAACAATTAGTAAAGGCCTGTAAAGGTTGTACGTTAGTGGGTTTGCCAAACCCACCTGCACCAATGAAGAGACGAGAGTTGCCTGCAGCTCCATGGATAGATGTCACAATGGATCTAATGGGACCATTGCCAAGTAACGAGTATCTGTTAGTAGTGGTCGACTACTATAGTCGATACAAAGAAGTAAAAATTACAAAAACATCACAAGCTTACAGATTATTAAAATGGTAAAAGAAATGTTCACTAGACTTGGTTATCCTATTTCTATCACCGCAGACAATGGCAAGCAGTTCGTTAGTGAAGAGTTTCGATATTTCTTCAAAGAATGTAACATTAAGTTATTTAGTACTGTACCGTATTGGCCCCAAATGATCGGCGAAATTGAAAGACAAAACAGAGATATTTTGAAACGTCTTCGTATCAGCCAAATCGAGAGGAAGGATTTAAAAGAATGTTTGTGGGAGTATCTTCTAATGTATAACAGCACCCCTCCTTACAGTTACCGGGAGTTTACCGTCTGAACTGTTTTTTCAACGAAAAAGTAGGGATAAAATTCCATCAATAGATGAAATAAATTACAGACAATCATTTAGATTCAGATATCAGGGATAGAGACAAAATACAAAAAGAAAAAGGAAAAGAGTATGTAGATAGGAAACGCAGAGCAACTCACTCAGATATAATACAGGGAGATAAGGTTTACGTAAAAGCAGTGGAAGAATCGAATAATCTTAGAAAACATTTTAAACCGACGCCACACATCGTAGAGAGTGCACGAGACGGTGACTGCACAGTACGCAATAGTGAAACGAACCAAAGGTTTAGGAGAAATGTGATACATTTGAAAAAAGTAGGATGCGATTGGACGGCTATTCCACCCGATCAGAATGAAAAAGAACAAAATCTAGAACAGGATAAAGAAGACGAAAATATGTAATAATTAATACAGACAGTACAAGCTGCTTGTGATTGTTATGAGTTATAATAAAAAAAAAAAGTCTTGATAAGAAAGAGATCTAGCGTTTGCATATATATATATAAGTCACTGTCTCGAGCGCACCGCGTCAGTTACACGAGAGCCTCGGGCGAGAGTGGACATGTTTAGTTAAGTGCGTGCCGAGCCGATACAGTGATTAGAGAAGATAGCAGACAATACAGCGCATATTTATCTAAAAACGAAGGAATCCAATCATCATTTTTTGATGGCTTATGTACAGGTACCCTCTTAAATCTTCTAATATAATTCCAGATATAAGTTATTGGAGTACATCTATTAAATGAATCACAAATTCGTCTCCAACTTGTTTTCTTTTTTTCACTAATTAATCTCTTTTTGAAGGCATCAATCTTTTTATATTCTATATAATTTTCTATTGTAGGATTTAATTTGTAAAATCTTAAAGCATTTTTACTTTTCTTTATAGCTTCCAAACAGTCCGCGTCCCACCAAGGAACTGGTTTTTTCATAACAAACACATTAGGTTTGGAAATTATAGGTATACAGTCTTTCCTTATTTCTAGAAGTGTGTTGCAGAAGTTTTCATACGTATCAAGTAAATTTGATGTATAAATTGTGAAGTTTTCAAACTTTATTTTTGTTTCAGCCTGGAACTTTGACCAGTCTGTTTTTTTATAATTGAAACGTTCACAAGGTTCTCCTATATCATATTTTTCAACACAAGTATATAAGTCGACTATGGTTGGATAGTGATAACTACCCATAGGATCATCATGTACATGCCAATCACATAAATGAACTAAAGAAGGACTAACACATGAAATATCGATAGAAGATTGATTAAAATTAATGCTTCCTACTGTAGTTGGAGATCCATTATTTAATATGCAAAGATTACATTCGTTTAACATGTTATAGATATCAGTGCCTCTAGTTTTTGTTGTGAGACATCCAAAAGCAATATGATGAGCATTTAAGTCACCTGAAAGCAAAAGTGGCGTAGGTAGACTGTTAATAATTTGTTTTAATCTTCTGACCTTAAAGCGACCTCCACTGGGTGGGGCATAGACACATAAAATGGATATATTACCTAGACTTGTAGTAAGGGTTATAGCTACCGACTGCATATAATCATAGAACGGTGTGGGGACAACAAAATATTTGAAACTATTTTTAATTAATATTGCTACTCCTCCACGTCCATTTTTTCCATTCTGATTAATGAAATTATAGTTAGGAATGTTGATAGTTCTATTCTCTCGCAGCTATGTTTCATTTAACAGGCAAATATCTATATCATTCTAAACTAGATAATAAATAAGCAAAGGTTTTTTATTATTAACAGATTGTATATTAAATTGTGAAATTCGAATAAATTGTTTATTCATTGTTTTTAAGATTAGTAATAAGCATTTCTTTTATACTTGATGTAGTCAGTTTACGATCTGAGTTACCCATGGCCACCAAGGCTCCAAATATTGATTTCAAAATATTGTCATTTGTTATAATTTGGTCAATAAGTGTGTCATTATTATTAGTTGTGGTATTAGTTTGGGTAGTTTCCGTCTTTGATTTGTGTACTTTAGGAGATTCATTAGATTTAACTTGTGATTGATCTGTTTTTGAGTCCATTGTTTTTTTTTTGTTTTGTAGGCATTGATGGGAAATTTTCGTTATAACTGTTACATAAATTCTGAGTTTGTTTTATTTGTAAGACTTTAGCATAAGTAGACCCATTATATTTTTCATCAATTTTTTGTTTTTTTATTGGACAACCTCTAGAAATTGCGACATGAGGGCCACTACAATTTATGCATTTAATTACCGCATTTTCCTTACATTCAGTGTACTGATGTTCACCTGCACAAATTGAACACCGTTGCACTGATTTACAAATTTTAGCTCCGTGATTAAATTTAAAGCATTTAAATCATTGTAAAAGCGGGGCAATATACTGATACACCCTAAATTGGAATAAATCCAAATGTACAAAGTCAGGTAAGTTGGTTGACAAAAAAGTTACACCTACAGAACTGAACGGTTTAATCTGTCCACTTACTATTTTTGTGAAACGACGCACTGCGACGATCTCATATTTCGATGATAATTTTTTAAACAGCTCTTCATTACTTATGCTAATGGGAACATACCTGAGTACGCCGATTGTTTCCACCGCCCTCGCTGGTATAAATGCCTTGTAATCATACTTCTCTAAGAAACTTTCATTTTTCAAAAAGTCGTTGGCGTTAATCGCCCGCGCAAACACCACCCCTACTTTAGAAGCGTTTATTCTTCTTATATTAGTGACTCCTTTTATTTCGTTTTTGAAGATTCCCGCCAACATTAAGGGATTCGTATTGCCAAGTTTATTGCCAAGTTTATTCCTTCTTTACGACTCTCAATATTAACCGTGTATTCAGCCATTCCCATTCACTCAGGGAAAACTCTTTTATAATTTAATTTGTAGTATGGTTTATAAAAACCATCATTTTCCTGCTGCAGGTCTTGATTACGTTTTGGCGGTTTCCTTTTCCCGCCCGCGTCATGATCCATATCTTTATCTATGCCGTCACTATCAGACGGCATTTCTCTTTTATTCTATATTTTAATTCGTATAAAAAATTAAAGAATTTTCCTTCAGAAGTTGAAGTTAAAATTAGACTTGTAATTTTAATTTAAAAATTCGCGCTTCCTCCCGCCAGTCAGGAAGCCTCTCAACCATGAAGTTATAGATAAAGATGGAGGCCACACTTGGAACAACAGCTTGAGTCAAATACCTACGTATCTTTATCTCACTCTCTGTGGTCTGACTTCTCTTTTTAGTGTGGAACACAATATTGCTATGTTTTTATATGAATCTCCCGGTAAATTCTTAGAAATAATTTCCACACTAACTAAATCAGAAGTTAAGCTCTATAAAGTAATGTACCAATAAATAAATAGTTGATCTACGATTAGTTACATTAAAAATTCCAAAATCTAAGGTCTCGTATGCATTATTGGGTTAACGAATCAGTGAATTACAATCCCATTTCCTAAGGGTTCGGTAATGTGGCAACATTGGCCCTATATGTCAACATAAATTAGACAAATATGGCGGTTGTTTACTTAGCAGTTCACAGCGTCATTTGAGATATTTAAAGTTCTCTTAACCAGTTAGTCAAGCGATCCCAATATTGGTCACATAAGGATTTGCCATGCATTATAAAAAGCTATTCCAAACTTGTCAATCTTCCTTCTCCAATCTCCAAGTCACTTAGGAACCCTCTCTACAATATTCCCTATGAGGCCCTAATATATAAGCCATACATATTTTTAAATATTGGCATTTATAAGGACAGCACTGAACCAAATATTAAATTAAACATGATTCTAGCTGAAAAGTGGGTTGACTGGGTGATTATGTTCACTGATGCCTCAAAGGTCAGCGAAAAAGGTTTAGTAGGATCCGCAGTGTGGATACCTAAATATAAAATTATTTTAAATTTTAATGCCCCTTCTGACTCTTCTGTATTCACAGGTGAGTCATTGGCTATATTAGAGGCAGTTTTGTATGCTGAATCTCACAGCCTGAAAAAAACTCATATTATCAGATTCCCTTAGCTGCTTACAAAGTATTGCTTCCAGCCCATTTCAATTAAAAGTAAAATACCCATTAATTTTAAATATCAGAGAGTCTCTATTCAAATGTCATAAAAAGGGACTAAGGATTGTCTTGGCGTGGATACCTGCTCACTGTGGGATTCAGGGCAACGAGGTTGCTGATCGGATAGCCAAGGAAGCAGCTAAATCTGGATTACTACCCAAACACAATATTTACTCATATGACCTCCTGTCGAAGGCTAACTTAAGTTTACACTCCTCATGGCAAACCATTTGGCATCAGTCAAAACTTATAAAATGTAAAAATTATGCTAATGTCCAAAATAATATCCCCCTAAAACCTTGGTTGTTTAAAACCCGTCACTTTAGTAAAGTGATTACCTCAACTGTTTGCCGTCTCCGATTCGGTCACACCTGCACACCTGTACACCTAGCTAAATTAAGGATTAGGGATACGTCAATCTGTGAATGTGGGTTAGGCGAAGGAACAGTTAACCACCTGTTTTTTGAGTGCCCCAAGGTCTCCTTTTATGATATACTCCCTAACTACATCCCTCGTCCTACTAATTTCTCATACTTACTGTCCCTTGTGTTTACTCCCTTTGTAAATATTTTGTGTGATTATATTAGAACTAATAAAATTAAGTTGTAAGATTACTAACATGGTGATGGTTATAAACTTGTGGCGTCTTTTGTTGTAGATTGTGAAGACCTACACAAACAATAATAACTTGTAACTATTGTAAACACTCTCTTGTCACTCCCATGACTGACTTGACATTGGCAGAATTCTAAAAAGAGGGGCCATAAAACTAAGAAAGAAGAAGAAGAAGAAGATATTTAAAGTTAATTATTGTTATAATTCAAGAAATGGTGCAAACTTGTGTAGTACGTGGTTGCGGCAGTAGTTGGTGTCCAGGAGGTGATATAAGATTTCACACGTAAGTGTTTAAATAGTGACTTCTGGCATTGAATACTTGTAAACATACTTTTTTGTATTTTCACTTAATTTTTTGATGAAACGTTTTATCAGTGTTTTAAACATATTAGTAAATTATAACTTTGTCAAGATCAAATAGTTTTACATTGAATTTAATTAAGTTTGAACAATTTTATTGTTTTTGTTTAAAAGAAATCGCACTGAAGTAGTGTGACCATATTGACGATGTATCTGAGACTTTCCGTGTGACCTTAACTAATTATACATATGTACATGTTTCTTATTATGTTACCGGAAATTCATGAAATTTAGGAATTATGTACACTTCTATATATTCTATATAATGACGGATTTCATAGATTTCATAATATTAAGTTAAAAATTAGTAACATAATATATTCTTTTGGTAGACAATTAATTTTTTATTTAGTTTTTGTTTTTCATTATTCTGATACTTTAATAACGTTTATAATAATTATGTATTTAAAAATGTAGTAGTTTAAAAGTATGATATAAAGCAACATTTTGTAAAATATGTTATTATTTACAGACAACAAGTGCATTACATGAAGAGTCTATTGTGCAAATAGCTGCTCTGGCTGTACCAAGCACTAGTTCTGGCATTTATGAAAGTAGTTCTGCACTTAAGGAAACAGAAGTGAAATGTACTGGCTGTAATATTGAAGACCAAACTAGTAAAAAACAATGTCGAAAAATTCTTGAAAATTTATGCAATCTCAACAAATTACCTGTAAGTTTCCTTTTCCTTTATTACTAAATACATACCTTTTATTTCTATTTATTATGACTTTAATATTACATTACATAATGTATTATATAGCTTAAAACACATACATATTTAAACTCTTTAGTGGCAATCGCAGTGTGGTAACCGTCACTATGACACTAAGTATAAAGCTTCTTGTTTGATGCTTCATTTATGCGTGCTCATGAAGGCGAGCTCCAGTGTATTATGTGTTACCTATTAAGTGATGTAAATTTGTACTGACATTACGATGTAGAAGAGTTAATTGTTTCTTTTTTTTGTTTGAGTTATCTAATCTCTGGAACTATACCAGTCTGATTTGATAATAATTTTTTGCATTTTTAAAACCAATTCTTCAGGAAGCTTCTCTCAACCGATCTCCGAAACCGAAATCCAGATTCCAGACTACTTCCATCAATTATTCCCAGTCTTAATTCTTCTTAATAACTGGCTTTACGGCTCTGGGATCTAGCCCTTCTGAGCCTGAAGTTACATTATTATATTATAATAATTATCCTTCATAGTATACTGCTTCACAATATGTTGATGCGTCACATTGTGCAGCCCTTGGGAGATTTTGACGGCACCACCATCAGAGCACTTGTTTCACAGTTTCCACTAAGAGTTCACATGCGCAGACACTTAATACACAAAATCGCACCACTTTTACATATCAAAGTCCACTTCAAACCATTATTTAAACAATAATACAGGAGCAGCAAACCGCCGCCGGTCAAGTTCCCGCCAAAACCCCTTATTCCCAGTATTAAGTGTAACCCACAGATAACTGTAGGTGTAACCAACTTAGCTTGCTACATATATATTTATCTATGAACCAACTCTATAACTCTACTCTATGAACCAACTCCAAAAACAAAATATTTATTCATAACATAGACTTAGGATTATGGAGTGTAGAGTAGAAGGAGAACCATCTTATAAGGTGCGAAAGTTGAAAAAGTGTCCCAATATATACTGAAAATAGAGGTTCCAAAACCTACCACAATAGCGCTGTCGTCTGAAAAACTACGATATGAATATAGCTGTTGTAGAGGGAGTGAAGTCAGCCGAATTCAAATAAATATTTAAAAATTTTCATGACTAGAGTAGTTAGTAAAATGCCAGTATACAAAACCTCAACTATTTACGTAGTACAAAACCAAGCGGATTGGTCGGTCCTTGTTTATTTCTCCATCTTATTCTAATAAATTTTGGCGCTTTTTTTAATTTATCCTATGCTACTGCAGCGCCACCCTTATTGGACGCGTTTTTAGGGACACTTTTCATATACAGAGATGGTCCTCCTTCTACTCTACACTCCATACTTAGGATATACTGGCGTATAGACGACCTGACAGCCCGAAAACGCGTGACCAATTTTGATTTGTTATTGTGTGAGTTGGCTAGTGATGTACATTTTACTTAAAATGGCTATCGAAAAATTTTTGTTCAGAAACCGGTATAAAGACTAAAAAAATAGTTTAGTGCACAGAACTGAATAACTTTTGTGCACTAAACTATTTTATTAAAAATTAACTAAATTTTTACCATGATTGTTTTAAAATAACTAAAAATATTCAAATAACTTATTACCGGGAATAAACTGCACTCCCCTGCCTTTTCTATCATCCATAACCCATTACAGCCCATAAAAATCCACTGCTCAACATGGGCCTCCCTATAGATTGACTCATAGGGGAATATTTGCCATCGCTTGGCCAGCGGGTTGTCAACCACAGTTTATTATTATTTCGAGTTGTTATCAGGAAGATACTGCTGCCCATCGCCTCTTTCAGTATCCCTTTGTCGCCTTTTATGACACACATGAGACGATATTGGGTAGTGGAAATTCTTTCACCGGAAATTCATTCTTGCCTTTTGTAGGACTTTAATTCAAATGTACGAAATTGCAATAATATCTGAAGAGGCGAGGTAAGTCTACCGATAAAATGAAACATGTTGTATTAACAACAATGTTATATTTTTGACCTTTGGAGAAAAATATTTAATGCCATTTACAATTTCCCCGGAATTTATTTCTTTTTCAACATAATTAAGTATGTACCTATTTATATTTTATAAAATGTTTTGCTGGTAAAATAAAAAGCGAGGACACGGAGTATATTATGGCTGCTTTATTTTTTATATAATTATTACCTTTAATATTTATAAAACAGAATCGGAAACAGAAACGGAATTTTTTAGAACTCCGTTTCACAGCCTTGTGAAACGGAATAGTATAGGCTATCTAGCATATAACTATCAGCTAATCTTATATATTGATTTTTGTTAAGTCGGAAGAAAAGGCGCTCTCTAACTGCTTTATCCACGTGCGCCAGCGTAACATTTAGTATTACATAAATACAATGTTCTACAAAAATATTGGTCTTTGCTCCATCTAAAAAAAACTCTGCGATACCATATGCCTGTGGCGGCGCTGTCGTCGCGCCACAAACGAAACATATTGAAGCCTAAATCGCACTAACAAAGTTCCGAAGTTAAAGCAGCATATATAGAATAGCTCCGAACTACCAATTGGAGCGTTGGCCGCTCCCCGGGCAGGACACCTTACCCGGCAGGAGATCTCCCCTTTTCCTTCCACCCACCTAGTGTGACCCCGACGTGATATGAACACGCAACAAACAACCTTCGGAAACT
Source organism: Parnassius mnemosyne (assembly GCA_963668995.1). Lineage (NCBI taxonomy): Eukaryota > Metazoa > Arthropoda > Insecta > Lepidoptera > Papilionidae > Parnassius > Parnassius mnemosyne. The sequence goes on from CAVLGL010000115.1 coordinate 20,976,053, forward strand.
ACAACTTCAAATCCTTCGTCATCATCCTTAAGTACCCCATTCATTCGTTCCCGAGCAGATATTGTCTGCAGTCTTCACATTTTGCAAGCCATCTAGCTTTACAAAGGTTCATCGCAGCACTGGAATAATAATGCTTTCTGTTCCTTTAAGCTACTCTCTGCACTACAGTTTTCGGCACGGCTCTGAGCCTTACTGCTCGCCTCTGCTTCACGGCACTCTCGCAGATTACTTGCCTTCTTCTCGACTCACCACAGACTACAAGGCAATCCCTGGCACTTGCAATCGGACTGCACTATCGACTTCCAGTCTGAGCAGAGGGGTGATGTGGTGGTGCTGTCGTTGCGCCACAAGCGAAACATATCGAAGCCTAAATCGCACTAATAAAGTTCCGAAATTAAAGCAGCATATATAGAATAGCTCCGAACTGCCAATCGGAGCGTTGGCCGCTCCCCGGGCAGAACACATTGCCCGGTGGGAGATCTCTCCTTTTCCTTCCACCCACCACATGCCTATTTCTTATACATAAGCCACAATAAGTTATTTTGGGGAAAAAATTATTGAAATGAAAAAGTGATTTATGAGCGTTATTATTAGGCATGGCATATTAACCCTTACGTACGAAAGTTACTTCACCATCAAAACAATTTTATGAAGATAAGCTTTGCTATTTATAGCATGTTATTTGGATGCATACGTTAAAAAATAATGAAAAATTAAAATAATGAACACTCTGCTCGGAGCGTGAACGACCGCATAAACCCTAGCTGCCCGATAAGATTCGAGAGACCCAGCAGTGAACTCCTGTATTAGTCAGAGAGCTCATGACGCATTTTAAAGAAGTGTTTGATGCATCATGAAACTTTGTCCATAATGCATCTGCCTACCCATTCAGTGTATTCACGTATACTCATTTCATCAAAAGTGGGACATAGTTTTAGATCAGGCTTCTTTTTTCTCATTTCTCTAATGGTGTTTAATGATTCTTGAGTGAAACCAGGTTCACACTCTAGTCTGGCATACCAGGTACGCAACGTGTGGAAGACACAAATCAAATTTTTCACGTAAATAATTATATGCTCTTGGACTATAGAAATGTATTGTGACAGTAAATTTTCGTAATTCTTCGTTATATTTGGATGCAGACACTATTTTGCCACATTTTTTATGATTAACGCTGTTAATTAAATTCTGTATCAATTCATTGCTACATGCCATGGTGATATCGCTATAGTGATCTTTCAATCCTGGTCTTGAATGAATTTCTTCAAGCACGTATTGCAATGTAACAATTTTTTTAGTCAGTCTTTTAGTTTTTGCTACTAAGCTACGTATTTTCTTTTGTTTTTCTTTCAGCTTTTATTTTAATTTCTTGATTTTTGATAAAAGTTTTTTTTCTTGGTGTAAATTGATCACTTCTTTCTTGTGATTTCAAAGGTGGAGGGGTTATGTCACGAGTGACATATGGTAAGGCTACTCTTTCTTTCATCTGTTACTGAAAAATATAAAGTAATAATAAATTTACTAGAGAAGTTGCCAAATTAGGAAAAAAAAATTACTATCATTTTAGCTGCATGAATTTAAATAATATAATGATCTTACCATAAACAAGTTAAATACGCTGGAGGCATTAAAGTGCACCAAGTGTCCGAGGATACAGATGCACTCTTCTATTCTCTCAATCGCAATATGTTAAGAAAACGGTCACCCACACATGGACCGACCGCAGCAAGAGCACCTTTATCTTGCAGATCTGTTGATCTACGCAACTTTTACTTAACTACGAGTTTCTCTTCTCTACGAGTAACGCAGTAGGTAATGAACGACCCGGATTGCCGCCATGGAATCTGGAGGCGATAGTCCTCGCGCGCCTGCACGAATGGCGCGCGGAGGCACTATGCCGGGGGGAAACCCCGCTGCCGCGGCAAGTTGTCGTGCAACGGACAGACTTCCGGCATGATCTCATGGCGACATGGAGAGAGCGACTGTCGCAACCCCGTGCTGGGCACGCCACTATAGCGCCGATAAGACCCCTCTTTGAGGAGTGGCTTGAGAGACGCCACGGCGTCCTCACCCTGCCTGGCCCTGGTCGAAACCATGGTCCGGAGCGAGACGGAATGGGATGCCGTCACCACCTTCTGCGAAGCAGTGATGCTAGCGAAGGAGGTGGCGGAGCGGGAGAAGGAGAGAGCAGCAGCTTTCCTTCCCGGCCGCCGCGGGAGACGCCCCGGGCGTCGGGGGCTACGTCGTGGCCCCCTGCCACCGTAGGCGCGGGCCTGTGGACGGCGAGCAATGGGTAGCTCGCCGTCCGTCCGTCTAACGACGACAGGCCGTGTCGACGGCGCGTTTTGTTCCACGCGCGCCTCAAAGAGCTGTCAGCAGCGTGAAGGGGCCCGCAAGGGCCGACGCCTGCCGGGGCTGCGGGCTGTTCGAAAGAGATACCGCGGCTCCGGAACGTAAGGGCACTGAAGGAACACGGATGGTTTTTAGTCAGTAAAAGTCTGACACTCCCTTCCGCTCCACCCAGAGCGAAAGGCGTCATTTGATGAATTTCCATCCGCAAAAAAAAAAGGTAATGAACGACACTATCAAGCCCTCGGCACACTGTCATCGAGCATCAAGCATGAATCGTACATCAAGCGTTGCGCGTTTCAAATACTATGGAATTTATACTATCCTGGTACACTAAATCGCGCGCCTCATAGCATCTAGTGACGCTTCAGGAGCATTACTCAATAACCATACCTAACTACGCTAAAAGTTTAATCATTGTGACTTAGGAATATATTCCAAAGCTACGCACAACCCCTTGGGGAAAATATATAATAATAGAGATAGAGTTTTATAATGTATAAAAATCTATCTCTATTTTCACCTAAAGTTTTTGAAGTTAAATTTTTATACCAGCGGAAAATAGCAGTTTAACACTGCTGTGTTTCGTATGGTAAGTGTAGAGAACCGGAGACCCATTTTACTGGAAAAGAGGCATTCCATCTTAGTCCTCACGGGTGATAACGCATCTGCATTTTGATTCGCAAACGAGGATAGATGTAGATGTCTATGGGCCACAGCAACCACTTTTTACCATCAGGTGGACTGTGTGCTCGTTTGTCATCCCATTCTATAAAAATAAAAAAAAGAAGTTTATTTGTAACAATAATATACTTACTGGTACAAATAATGTAGGAATGGCTCCTTTTAATCAAGTTGTATTTACTTATATATTTCTCAATATCTTATATATTTCTCAATAAAATGTTTACTACAAAATTGTAGAGTTCTTCTTAGGATTCTAACCAACCCGCCCAATTAATGCCAACCATTTTTTTCTAACTAAAAGATCCAGAGGTAATCTGTTTGACAACCGGCAAAATAAAATTGGTTTTTAGAACGCAAATCGTGCATTTAATTTCATTCTTCTTTTTGTTGTGTATAAAAGTCTACCGATTCTTTATACACATTAAAGATAAATATCGACATTAATTTTGATATAGTTGAGTCAATCCCTAGCGTAAATGTAAAATATTTTGTTTAAAAATTAATTCACCAAAATCATACAAATTATCAACAATATTACTTTTTCTTTGCAAAATATCAAAATTAATAAAATAATTGAAAATATTACATATTTTAAACAGTATATAACATAAATTTTAAGCAAAAATAGACGTGTCTTATTATTGACGACGTCTTGCGAATTTACTTGTGAAATGTGCAACCATCAGGATTACTTCTATTGTTGATACCACAGTCACTAACGAAACTTGAAACCATTTTGGAAAACTATAAATTATACAAATTAACACTATTATAATCTAAAAACACACAAAATATCTACAAGCTTATTTCTTGCCGCCGACTTGCGCCGACCTGTCATTCAAAATCGGTTACAGAGTCATGAGATTTGGTATCCTTTTCTATCTTGCATTTTTGCCATAAGGAATTTTCTTCTCCCTTGCACACTATGTTAATCTATATGTATATCCTAAGTCTATGATTCATAATCAAAAAGTATAGTAACTGTCCTATACAGAAAAAGAGAACCCACCCCACTATATAGTGCGAATTCTGTCAACTGAGGAGTACTAGCGCCATCTGGTGTCGTTTCGCCACAATATTGTGAGAATATGTGCGTGCGTATAACACACCTCTGTTTATGGTCATTCATTACGCTTTATGTACTAGGATTAATGATCAACAACCAACTGTGAATTAAACATTTGAAATATTTTTAAAGATAACTGCATAGTAACTAAATGCTTCAAATGTTTAATTTAACAGTCGGTTGTTAATAATTAATCCTAATACATAAAGTGTGATTCATAATTTGTAAATAGGAATTATATGATATTTTTTAACATGAATGAAATTAAACACAAATAATTGGTACATTATTCTACATTTTTTGAACTTAATGAAAATAAAGGAGATAGATAAAGATTTAACATAGTTTTGACAATACAACACATAAAACTAATATTTTATTCCAATGTTTATATCATTAATACAATAATACTGCAGATAGGGTCTATACAAAAATAGTAAATTTTATTATTTTTATAAATGAATCATAACAAACTTTAACATTACAAAATGTTAAGCTAATACCATAACGGTAAACTTAAACGGCTATGAATCAAGCCAAAGCTGTAACCACGCTTGGCAACTGTAGTTATAAGGAAGATCAGTCCACCTGCTGATGGAGTCACGCGCGATCCGTTGAAGTGTAAACACGGTTATCAGTCAGCTGTTACTTTATTTTGTTCCTAATAAGCTTGTAAAGTTATTTCAAACTTTTTTAAAGTCAATATATTTTGCTTTTTTAAAGTCAATATATTTTGCTGTCGCTAAGCAAGGGGGTCACATTTGGCTCGTCAGTTTATTTACCGAGTACCTGCTTATTGAATTCATTTGCTTACTATCTGTATAAATTATTTATACGAATAATACAAAACCATGAAATGCTTAGCATGTACTCAAGTGATTCGTCGCGAAGAATTATTAGTTTGTATACGCTGTAAGGGCACGTATCATTATAAATGCCTAAATATTACTACGGCTCAGTTTATGAATAAAAATCATGATATTAAACGTACATGGTGCTGTCCTTCGTGTGTGAATGTAACATCACGCCGTATTAAGGACGACATACCTGTTAGAAAACAATTCGAATCAACGCTTAACCAGACTGACATGTCATGTGAGGATATTATTCAGGGTCAAAGGGACTTAAATGAGTCGCTATCTACTGAGCAACCTAATACGATCATCACCAGTAGTATGTTACAATGCCAGTCAGACAAATGTATTAATATCTCCCTTGAGCAACTTTCTTCCCTTCTTGATACGAAATTAAATCATATGCGTAGCTCAATTACTAAGGAGATTAAGCAAGAGTTTAATATAGCAGTGGCTAAACTCAAAAAAGAATTTATGGAAACTACAGATTTTTTATCTGCTCAACTAGTGGAGGTAAAAAGTGACATATCGTCTTTCAGTAACAAAATATCTCTTTTAGAGAGTGAAACATATATATTTATCTATGGAGTGAAAATGAAAAACTACAGGCTGAGTTGTGTCTTTTAAAAAACCAAACTTTACCTTCCACATATCAGGATTTGCGAAATACCATAACTCAGTTACAAGTTAATCTTAATGAGCGTGATCAACAGGCTTTATTAAATGACTTAGAGATTTCTGGTATCCCGGAAAATAGCAATGAATCAGTTCCACACATCGTTGTTGCGGTAGCAGCCAAGTTGGGCACTCAGCTCGAAGAGAGTGACATAGTTAGCGCCAGTAGAGTGGGAAATAGTCAGCGCTTTTCTGATTTAAAAACACAAGCCCTGGGACGTCCCCCACGTCATCGTCATATTGTGGTACGCCTCTGTCGTCGAGTTATTCGAGACGAATTGTTACGAAATGCTCGTGTTCGCCGTGGGGCTACAACAGCAGATCTTGGCCTCCCATCACATGAACCTAGACCTTTTTATCTCAATGAGAGGCTTACTAGTACTAATCGTCAATCATTTGGAAAAGCACGTGATATTGGGAGAGGTCTTAATTGGAAATACATTTGGACGAAGGAGGGACGTATATTTGCTAGACAGAGTGATAGTCCGAAAATACACCAATTGCGATCTATTGCTGATATTGAACGTATTTTTGGTGTTTTATCAGAAAATAGTTCGAAATAGCCAATTAAAAAAAGTTTTTACATGTTTTTATAAATGTTTTAAAGTTTTACTTCTATTTTTAAGTTATATAATTTTACTTTTATTTCTTTTGCACTCCGCTTGTATTATCTGCGTAGGTTTGTTAATAAATTTGTTTAGTTTTAGTGTAATTATCAATGTGTTAAATGAACCAATTTATAAAAACATAATCTCATTACTACTATTTTTTAGTTATATAATTTTTCTTTTATTCCTATGTCATTTTGTGTGTATTTTTTGTATAGGTTTGTTAAAAATTTTGTTTTATTTTAGTGTAATTATAAATGTGATAATAGAACTTATTTATAAAAATGTAACCTCACTACCTCTATTTTATAGTTATATAATTTTTCTTTTATTCATTTGGTATTTTACCTGTATTATTTGTATAACTTTGTTAATAAAGTTCTTTAATTTTAGTGTGAATATAGATGTGCTAAATGAACGTATTTATAAAAATGTAACCTCATTACTTCTATTTTTTAGTTATATAATTTTTCTTTTGTTTCTTTGGCTTTCAACCTGTATTGTTTGTATAGGTTTTTTAATAATTTTGATTAATTTTAGTGCAATTATTAATGTGCTAATTGAACTAATTTGTAAAAATGTAACTTCATTACTACTGCTACTGTTAATGTTAATGTGGTTTGTGTTTTTCTCATTGGCTAAGCCGCTTACTTTGCTTACCTTTATACTTAACATAAACATGTTTCTATCGTTGGAGGTGTGTGTCGTATTATGTGTGTTGATGACAACGTTTCTACTACTGTTCATTAAACAAATGATGGCCATATCTATAACAATTAGAATATTCTTCATTATACATTATTTCTTTGACTTAATATACCTTATTAATGCATCTCAAATATTTTACCAACGTAATATTTATTTTACGAAATATTATTATAAAATGCTATTACTATTTCACTTACTACACAACACATATAAATATGTATATATATCTGAATATGTATTTTTGTACGTCGGTAATATTCATATGATATATATGTACTCGTGTGCAAATGGAACTTCATATTATATGTGTATAGTGTACCGTAGTCCTATGATTCCCAACATTTTTATTACGTGTTATTTTAATAGATTTAGTTCTGAGTTAAATGTTTATCTGCGAATAATATCTTCACGCATTCGGTGCTTTTGTGTGTCTTTATATTTTCTAATTGTAACATATAAGGTTTTACTATTATTCTTAGTCGGTCGAGTATATTCGCTTATAATAATCGGGCTGGACGTCCACTGTTATTTACAGTTGTGGTTTCTTAAGAGTTTTAATTCAATTCAAAATATCTGAAAATTGGTCTTTTTAATGCGGGATCTCTTGGCACTAACCATGATGAGTTCCAGGTTGCACTGGAGCGATTGTCACCGGATTTAATGGCTATAAATGAAACATGGCTTAGGACCGGAGAGTCCGGTCGTGCACCGTCTATACCTGGATATACTCTAAAACATATTCCCCGTCCATCCTCTATGCGTAGTCGTGGCGGCGGTGTCGGGTTTTATGTTAGGAGTGGTGTTCCAGTCCGTACTTGTTCGCATCCTTCTTCAATTGGTGACGTTGAACAAATGTGGCTATCACTTGTCATCAACTCGACTAGAATTTTAATAGGCACAGCCTACAGACCCCAATGGGTAAATGTTGATACTTTCTTCGACGCTCTCACTGATTCATTAGCAACACTTTCGTGTTATGATAAAGTAGTGTTATTGGGTGATTTTAATATAAATGTTCTTAATGAAAACGATAATATGACCTTGAGACTTCAACAATTTCTGCATTATACTAGTCTTATAAACTATGTTAAAGAACCCACACATTTTACATCTCATAGCGAGACGTTAATAGACCTCGTCTGTACTGATGCTGAAGTCAAGGACATACAAGTTAACCATGTGAATGATCTTGGAGCACATGCAATGATTCTGGCAACCCTTAAAATAATTAAACCCAAACTTCATTTAAAATGTATTAATTATAGACCTATAAAAGAAATCAATTTAATTCACTTTGATAATATGATTGCCTCAGTAAATTGGGAAAGTGTAATTAAAATGGATTGCGTTAATGAAATGGTATCAACTTTTACTTATTTGTTACGAAATATATTTAACATCCATGCACCTGAAAAGTCCATAGCAGTACGTGATCGAAATTCACCGTGGTTAACTAGCAATGTTCGGTACATCATGAAACTTCGGAATAAAAGCCATGCAAAGTTTAAGAAAACTAATTTGGATAGCGATAAAATTCAATACAAATCTTTGAAACATTTGGCAAACATTAGTATATAATGGGAGAAAAAAGCATATTTTAATAATCAAATTAATAATAACTTAAACCGTCCGAAATTATTGTGGAAGAACTTGAAACGGTCCGTCCTTCCTAACATTAAGCAATTGACAACGCTTCCTGTGTTTTTCGACGACCCAAATATAATCAATAGCCATTTTCTTAATGTTCCCGGGAATAATAATTTAACCATTTCTGATTTAACTCAATATGAGTTTCATCGATATGGGTGTAATGAATTTAAATTTCACAATGTAAGTGAAGAATATGTTGCAAAGATTATATTATCAATAAAATCAAATGCTCACGGTATTGATGAGTTGAGTAGGGATATGATCATCTTAACACTTCCGGCTACGTTAAAAGTCATTACAGCAATCATAAATAAGTCAATTGAAACATCTACTTTTCCTTCTTCGTGGAAAATAGCTCTCGTACGTCCTTTACCTAAAAACAATGATCCTAAGGATCTCAAAGACTTAAGGCCAATAAGTATACTACCCTTTCTTTCAAAAATTTTAGAAAAAGTTATTTATAATCAAGTCGTCAAGTTTTGTGATGCTAACAATATTTTACCTGACTTACAATCAGGTTTTAGAAAAGGTAGAAGCACATCTACTGCTTTACTTGACGTGGTTGACAATATTCTTACATCTCAAGACTCTGGTAGAGGTACGATTCTTACCCTGCTTGATTTTTCAAGAGCATTTGATTCTATTAACATAGATTTGCTGCTGTCTAAGCTATCGTTTTATGGTTTTGTAACATCTTCCATAAAATGGTTTCAAAGTTACTTATGCGGCCGTTCACAGCAAGTAATATTAAATCAACCAAATGGGTCTTCCCTTGTTTCTGAACAACGACCACTTAATAGAGGTGTTCCACAGGGTTCTATCTTAGGACCATTGTTATTTATAATTTACACTGCTGATATAACTAACTGCATGCACTTCTGCAAATACCACTTATATGCTGATGATTTACAGGTATATCTTTCCTGCAATTCACTTGAATTTCATTCCGCAATTAGTAACATCAATGAGGACCTGAATCGAATTGCAATATGGTCACAGAAAAATTCCCTCATTTTAAACCCACTAAAAACTAAGTATATGCTTTTAGGATCAAAAAACCAAATCAAATTTTTAGAAAAACAAAACCCTAAAATCATGTTGTTAAACATCCCTCTGGAGCATGTAGGTGAAGCTCGTAACCTCGGTTTAGTTATGGATAGCAGATTGCGTTTTGAAAAACACGTACTCGAGCTTGTCCGCAACTGCTTTTATAGGTTAAAGGTGTTATATAGAATCCGCGAATACATTCAGTTGGACTTAAAAATTAGACTGTGTGAATCTCTCGTTCTTTCAAAATTAAACCACTGCATTACAGTGTATGGACCCTGTATTTTGGAAAAGTCACAACGTCTAATTCAACGTATACAAAATGCATGTGCACGATACTGCTTCTCAATACCAAAACGGTCCCGTGTAACACCTTTTTTTATTTAAGCAGGCATTTTGAAAATGAAAGCGCGACAAAAACTATATCTCGCTAATCTTCTATTTGATGTTGTCAAAACTTAAGTCACCCCTATATTTATATGATAAACTTATATGGAGAAATCGCCAAAACATCATTAGGTCTTGTACGAACCCGCTTGCCAATCCCACTTACTGTTCTGCAGCTTTCAGAGGTAGTTTTAAATTTATAGCTACAAGGTGCTGGAACGACATTCCTCCACCTATTCGTGAGTGTAATTCAAAGTACAATTTTAAATCCCATTATAAAAATCATTTATTACACTCACAAAAAGCTCAACCTTGAGCCTATCTTCCAGCATCGTTGAGCATTATATGTTTGTTTTTAGTGTGTATTTTCAAAGCTTATTGTTACGTTTATTTTTATATATATTTTTTGAAACCTTTTTAGTTTTATATAGAATATAATATGATATGAATATATTTATGTATAATATGTCTTGTATGTATGTATGTGTGTATATCCCTAAATGTATATGTTGGTATATTTATTAGCAAGGAAATAATTCAATTTATAAAATAATTATTGAAATGTATGTCATAAACACTTCCAGGCGGATCGTGCGTGTTTCTGTGGTTATGGCAGAATCATCAGCGCTGTAGGTTACCCTGCAGCATTACGCTGAGTCATAACCTTTTCACTGGCTCGATACACTCTTGTAATTTTAATCTACCATACTTTTAACTTGTTATTTTATATTTTTGTTGATGTGTACATATCCAGTGAATAAATGTCTTTCTTTCTTTCTTTCTTGATGTGTTTCTCTCTGTCGCCTCTTACGATGACACCCACGGGATGATAATATGGGGTAGTGGATATTCGGAGACGCGTCACTACACGATAATCTAATATTTTTTACAATAAATGATTCGTAAACACAGCTTTATTATATCAAAATATTAAACTAATGTCTTTAACAATAAATTTTCACAAACAAAATATGAAAATAACATATTTTACAACAAATAATTCATAAACACAGCTTTGATATAACAAAATATTAAACTGAAAAAATATTAAATGCCTTTGCATATGGTCTGACACAACTCGTTACTTCGCCTACGCGGATTCAGATGTGGAGGATCATACACCTTCCCTGTTGGACCTTCTGCTGACCTCTCATCCGGACGGATATTAGGTTTTCGTCGATGCCCCTCTCGGCTCTTCGCACCGATGATTGGCGGTCCACCACTGTGCGATTTAGAAGATGTTTTCTTCCTCGCACAACTTCCTTGTAGAATCGATTACCACCAGCAATTTTTCCGGACCGATATGACTCAAGAAAACAGCCTACTGCTTTTTAAGAAGCCGGCAACGCATCTGCAATTCCCCTGGTGTTGCAGTTGTTCATGGGCGGCGGTAGTCACTTACCATCAGGTGAACCGCATGCTCATTTGCACCCTCTTCTATAAAAAAAAAACAACAACAACTATAAGGCCCGCCACATACATACGGAATTCCGTTTCAGAAATCTGAACGGGTCGGCCACACACATACGGAATCCCGTTTTGCCTGCAAAGTTTCGAACGGAAAGCTACCGTACGTGTGTGACGGGTTATATATTTTATATGGACTTGCTGCGTTCGGGATTCAGAATCAGAATATCGAAACGGAATCCCGAAACGGAATTCCGGTATGTATGAGGCCGGCCTTAGTCAAAAGCCTATACATATATTTTTTTTACTTATTATGTGCTAGGGATGTACAAGGGAAAAATATATCGATATAGGTATATCGAATTTATATTTTTAAACAGTAATGATATAAATCACGTGATAAATACCGCTATATCGTCATCATTTGCATGATGTAAAGATAATGTCCAAAATTTTATACAACTAACGGTTGGACAATGAAAAAAAAAACGACAATAAACCACACATGAATACTTTTGTACCTCCTTTTGCTGTTACATGTTTTGTCATCAATACAACATTTTAAAGTATATCGAAAAGATCGATATTTTTATTAAAAAATTTCGATATATCAATATTTTTTGCCCAAGCCTATTATAAGTCAGTACTTGACCACAATCCCATCTGGTGGTAAGTGGTGATACAGTCTTAGATGATAAATCGCAGTATCTTAGCGTAACACACTCACTCTTGCCTTTAAGACGCCAAGATTGTATTCGGACGGAAAGATAGACGCCGGCAAATTATTCCACTTCATTGCTGTGTGCATTACAAGAGACGAAGATTTTTTTCGTAGGAAGGGTCGTCAGAAAGGGCAGAACAACGTCTGCCTTGCAAGCTAGTACTGATATATATGAAAAAATGGCTTAAAAGACAAGCATCCAATACAAACATCTTAATAAAAAATAAATTTTAGATTTCGTCACTCCATGGTTTTGATGGAGTTTTGGTGGGAACTTGAACGGCGAAAGATTGCTACTCTTGTATTATTCTTCAAATAATGGTTTGAAGTGGATTTTGATATGTAAAAGTGGTGCGATTTTGTGCTAGTTCCTTCTGTTTTTTATATTCCGTGGGTTTACTCCAGTTTACTCTATGGTGCAAACTACAAAGCAAATAATTTTTTTTCAGGGTTTTTGGCATTGATTTATATGTTACACTAGATAAGTAATTGCCGCGCCAAAGCGTTGCCACTTCACATATGGCCACAGCCATATGCCCAGCTAACGTCGGTTCAGTGTTCAATGTGATGCGCATAGGGTTGCCAGATCGGAAGACCAAAATATCTGGACAAAATTTGAAAATGTCGGGATTTTGGGGTTATTGTCGGGAGAAATAATTATTAAAAATAAAAATGTAAAACAAAAATATTATTTTTTAAATTAATGGGCTACAATACAAATATACTTAACATTGTGAACAGATAATTAATGTGACTACACTTAATTTTGAGGTTGCCACAGGTATTTGGTATTGGACTTTACTGAATCCACCAATTTGGATCCTTTAGAGGTATTCAGAAAAGATTTAAAATTTAAACAATTTTCCTCAAAGTTCATTCTAATTAGTAACTCAGCTTTTATTAAATCAATAGCCATACGATTTCTCTCTTTAGTATATACATTATTTAGTAAACTAAATACCCTTTCACAATAAGCATTGCTTACAGGAATTGACAACACAAATGATATAATTTTTTTTTAAATTTTTGATTTCATTTTGGTTGCATTTTTTAAAAAAATATGCCCAAATTTTGTCATTTGACATGTCTTTGTCTTTCGGAAGATGTTCAAATATTTCTCGAAGACAACAGTAATCAGTATATAAAGCATCTTGGTCAATATCGTTTGAAATATTGAGAATGTCGGGCAACGCGGATAACTCTTCCCACGTAAATAAACTTGCACCTTTTAGAGACAATTTAGCAAGTTTTTTGTATAAAGAGTTGTCAGAAAAATCATAGCGTTCTTGCAAATATTGAATAGCTCGTTTTAAAAACTGTTCAGCTTCGACGCAAAAAAGATTTTTCTCACTATCAGAAACATTCCTTAATATGGTTCTATTTTTACTACCAAAGAATTTGTCTTCCAACCTATTTTTAAGATGACTCATAAGTTTTCTCATAACACTGTCAATTTCTAAGACAGTGCATACATCACTTTCCAATGCTAAAATTGTTGCTTGGAACTCCAACATTACGTTGTGTACAAAGTATAAATACGCTTCCGAAATTCCTTCCTGTTTGCATTCGTCAACTCCTTCACTACTATCAATATGGCTTAGACTTTTGGTTACAAACTCCCATATCTCCTTTCGACATTCGTCTTCCCCTTTCAATAAAAAATACTGCTTTACAGCTGGCCAGCTATATAATAAACGATCTAAAGCAGGCAAAAGAGACAACCATCGTGTTGGGACATGACGAAGAAGATTTTTGTACTCGACACTTGCAAATAAGAAACATTCTTTTAGTTTCACAGTCTTTGTAGAAGATGAACTGAACTCATTGAATGTTTTTATTACGATGCTCTCGATATCTACTGACAAAGCTTTAAGGGCGTATTTGACGCAATTGTTAATAATATGGCAGTTACAATTTGCTTTAATCAGACGATCGTTTGTCTCTTTTAATTTTTGGAACACCGAATTATTTACGCCATAATTTACGGAAGCGTTATCCGCGCTGTACGCAGTCAACTGAGTCAATTTTAAATCGTTATCTTCTGTCACTGTTTTGATTTTGTTATATATATCTTTTGACGATTCAAATGCATCCTCATAAAAATCTAGCAACTTTTTAGATATGCCTGTCTCTGTATTAAAAAATTGCACAGCGTACGGATAGGTTTTAATGTTTCCAACATTAGAAGCATCGCTTCCTATCGAAAAATACTCCGCGTCCTTAAGTTCAGTAACGACTTGTGCCTGTGCATATGGCGCGAGAACATTTCGTGCTATTGCTGCAGCTTTTGTGCGTCCACAAGATATTTTAGCAGCAATTTTGCTATCAGAATACACAGTAGAAGCTAGTTTCATCTGGCAGTCGAGACTGTTATAACTTATACCATGAGTTACGTTGTGAAATACAAGCATTAACTCAGCTTTTGAGATCTCATTTCCCTCATCGCTATCTTTCTTTACCAAGAAATTTTGAAGATTACCTGATACTTTCTGTGACGATTCCAGTTTACCGTACTTTTTTGTCTGCTTATGTTTGTCTAAACCACGACTCCCCTCATACTTAATTGAAATATCAGTTTGACACAATTTGCATACAACGGTATGATCATCTTTTTTTTGTATCCACTTGGAGTAGTCTGGATGATTTTCCCAGTTATTAGAATAAACTGTATAAAACTTTTTTTTCTTAGATGGCCCAGGTCCGATCTCCATGTCTATCTTTTCTGGTGATTTAGATGCCGACATTATCTAAAACAAAACAGCATTACCGCTACCGCCACACCACCAAGTCACCCTACATCATGCCAGATACACGCAAGTTCCACCAACCCATAGAAATAAAATGATGTGAATTGAAATAAAATATTTAAATCTTCTATAGGTAATATACGTAGCGAAATTAATTAAAAAACACTTAGACCACTATGATTTGACAGCGATAGTATCATTATTAATCTCGTTTATTCATTTACTAAACTTATCTATTTAGAATTTCGAATTTAAAACTAAAAAATTAAAAATATTATCTGTAAATGATTTTTGATGATAATTAAATTTTAATTATCAATAATTAATTATGTTTGAACAGACAATAATGAACCAATTTTCAACAAAGAAAGAAATGCAGGTAGGTAAATTCGACAATCAATCGTTAAATAGATATTATTTGCCAATCGCGCGTAAATACATGCGTAGGTAATATACATATATAAAATCGAGCTACCATAAGATCGTTCGACAATATGACATGCTTTAAACTTGAAATCATAAATAAATAACGCAAACAAAACACAAAAAGTAAACTTACCTATTCGAGTTTAGTGTTAATAATTTCCTTAAGCTAATATTCTTCTGTCCTGATACCTACCTACGTTACTGTTAGAACCTGTGAAATAGCGCGCGTGCGACGAAATAAACCTACGAAATACGAATCGGGCGAACGCGGGCGGGGTTACAGCTTACAGCGTTCCACGCCACGCCACCCGTCCCCGGCCCCCGTTTAACATGGGCCGGGGGTGGGGTCCGTTCCGTTCGAAAATGGAGCGAACGTGCGCGGCAATTTTAAATTATTATTTTATATAGAACATTTCGAGGAGCTGTTTGTCTGGAGATTTTGAGTTTTGTCGGGAGTCGGGAGATCATTTAAAATGTCGGGAGAATCCAGACGAATCCCGACCATCTGGCAACCCTAGATGCGCATCTAGTTGAGCCGAACGATTCACGACAAAAAAATGGGTAAATGCGTAGTGAAAGAATGCGATTCAAGGTCACAAAAACATAATTAATCAAGCGGAATCACTTTCCACACGTAAATTTTAGTTTATGTTTTCATATACTAACTAACTACGTAAGACTAACGTAAGAAACACAAAAAATGAAATAAAATATCGAATATTGCAATTTAGGTTCAATGTTGCCACTTTTCTGCCTTTGCAATTTTCCCATATTACAATACTACGACTATATAATTTATGGAATAAGTTAATTTGTTAGCCCTGATTTTAAATATTTTGGAAATTATAATAAAAACTATGTGTCAACCTTTATACAAAGGAATAAATTATTCTTATTTTAGAATATTCATGAATGATCTATTAATTATATTTTATTACCTTTTATATTAATATTTTGTGTATGTGTATATGCGAGGGAGAGGGTGAGTAGTAGTATAAATATAGTATAATAAATAATACGATTGCTGAGAAAGGAGACTCACTGGGTGCCTTCGAAATATACTCTCATTAGTTCTAAGCACTTCCGGGATCAAGCAAAACTAGGACCAAAAAGCGATGGTGACCGTGTTTATTTAAGCTCTTATAATAATAAGCGCTTATATCTTAAAAATTTATTCATAACCACAGGTTTTGTAGCTAATATCATGTGACAAAGACTTGCCGATGCTTTCACAATTCATGCATATTTCAAACTCATCTTCTTGGTTACGAAACCCAAAATTGTTTCTTTTTACTTGATTTTTTTTTGTTTGATTTATTAGTACAATAAGATACTTTAAAAATATCTTTCATTTCATTATTTATACTTCTATTCCTCGGATAAGCAAAGATACATATTAAATATAAACACATATAAATGCAGCTTTAAAAAAAAACCTCTTTTTTAATTGCTTATTTTTGGGTAAAATTTCATATAGTGGTAATACCAACCCGTCACATCATGTTTGTGTGTCTATCTTCATTTAATCTTAGCGATGGTATGGGTTTCGCGACTTGTGTAAGTAAGACAGATATATGTTTACTTAAAAAGTTTTAGTGGTTTCAAAGCTACGTCCTCGCGGTTAGATAGTGGTTTCACTTTTTTCGACGCGCGGTAATGTGGTTTGCTCCTCTAGTCTTGTATAACTCAATGGTTAGAGGTCTCCGTAGAGAGAGAATCTGCTTCATTTGCATGATTTAAGGATAAGGTCATCGATCACTAATAAAAAACTAGATACATAATCAGTGACAAAAAATGGCATAACCGAATGTGCACCCACTCGAACATATGGGTGCACTTTTAATCTAGTAGCATTCGAATGCTGCGACGGTAAACATGCCTCAGTGCTCGTTTAAAAAGTGTGAAAATCACACATCCAGGACGCTAAAAAAGGATTGAATTTCATATTTTCGGGCAGTATTAATATTATTTAATTGTTATAACTGTATTGTAAATACTGATATTTTGTCAAGAAATCATTGCAAAAGTATTTTTTAAATGAAGTCGTAATAAAATAAGTCGACTTTGTTCGAGGTATATGCGTTGATTCTGTTCCATTTGTGGAAACGCTATTGTTTCTTTATTTTTTTATTATTAAAGTCGATTGTTTTATTTTTGTTTAATGAGAGTTCTTTACTGTTTCTGTAAATATTATAGTACTCGAAACATCGAGAATATAAAATGAGTTAATATACGCAATAAAATCCTTAAAACTAGTTTCATTTAAGTGTGTAGTGAACGCGTAAATATAAGAAATCATTATAATTTTCAGTCTTATCCTTATTTTTAAACATCTGTAAATATGAACATTACGTCAAAATTTGGACATTAATATTCTTAGATTTTGCAAGAACTTTCTGTACTTATTTTTTATATTTAGTAACTACTATATTTAGATTAAACTTGTTTGTCAAGCAATATCTTTAAATTTTTCACGCAAGATAAAGAATAAATAAATAATTATGACTGTTTCAATTACTTTCATTACTAAATGAATGTAGTGCTTTTTTTTAAATGTAAATATGCTTTTGGATAGGCCAAAAGCATATTTACATTCAGGTAATAATATAATCATTACACATATACACCATAGAATAGAATAGAATATGCTTTATTAAGCCAATTATTTAAAACAAGTTTAAATAAAATTGTAAAATTTAAATTACAGTAACAAAAAATATTGTGCAGTTCAACTCCACTCTCATTGTCCAAGCGACGAGCCTCGATCGTAAAATTTTATTGCTTTTTCTACGTTGCTTTGTCAATACAACTTTAGACATTTCTCTTAAGGTTGAAATTATATTAATGTATATTTATATCAACTAGAATTACGTCAAAACATTTGGCGACAGTTTTTAGAGAACTTTTGTATGGGATTGTGCATCTAGTTTTTTATTAGTGATCGATGGATAAGGTCCAAAATTTAATACTACTGACATTTAGACGACGAAACAAAACAGCAACCAGACATTAATGCTTTTGTAGCTCCTTTTGTTGTTTCATGTTTTGCTCATTAATATAACATTTTAAAATATATCGAAATTTATACGAATTCGATACTATAAAATATCCATATTTTTATAAGAATATTTCGATATTTTATGCCCAAGCCTAGTATGCATAATGCATATTGCACAGACAACAGACAGCAGACAGTCAGACCTGGTATACAGTAACAGCTTGCTACATATATATTTATCTATGTACAGTAATCTGTGATCTGTGAGTCAGACACTGACAGACGCAGTGAGCTGAGTGAGTACATTGTACGTAGCTTGCTACATATTTATTTATCTATGATTGTAAGTGATAAAAATTCTCAAAATTTCACAGGTCTTAATACATTCTAAACAACTCCTCCATAATATTTAGTTTTTTTTTGTTTTCGTACATACTTTAATAATATTAAAATGGATGATCCACTAACAGTTTGTACAAACTCAATAATAACTAAAAAACTATCACCAAAAATTTGTAATCCAAGGGGAAGACCGGATGAGTCACAAATCATCCAGTATAGTCTGCAGCCAATGTCATTTATTCCACAATTATTGAAAAACGAAAGATATAAAGAACTTATGAAAGAGCCATCGAAGACCCAAAATCAATATTTAGAAACTGTCACATATCAACTTTGTTCTCATAGGCAAGTTTTTTATTTATAAATTATGATCATTGAACCTGCATAGTTAATCCATAGGTTCATTAGGTATTAATAAATGGCTTTGTAATGTTTCAGGAATCATAATAAAACAGAATATGAACAATTTAATACTGATAAAGAATATTTTTGTGAATATCCCAAGTGTTCTTACAAAACTAAGTTCTCTTCAAACTTAATTAAGCATAAAAGGAAACATACTTTAGAAAAACCATTCTTATGTGATCAGTGTACATTTAGGACAAACTTTATTAATTCACTGAATGTTCATAGAAGAATTCACACAACTGAAAGGCCATATGCTTGTAAATTCTGCAAATATAAATGCAACAGTAGTTCTAACTTAAAAAAACACTGCCGACATAGACATAAAAATGATTTTTTAGAGCTATCCGTTGTTTAAATATGTTTTACACAGTCTTTAATTATTTTATTAATTGTAACTCTCGTGTAGATTATAAGGTTTTGATAAAAAAAAAAAACTTATTCATAGCTTTTTTTAATACTCATCTAATTATAACCTAAATAGTCTACAAAATATATAACTGGTATAAAATGTAACTGTATCACCCATAAATGTTGCCTTATTAAAACATGATAATAATAACAACATGATATAAACCATTCTGTATTTCATAAATTGTAAGGATATATAATCATTAATAATACTAATCTGACTTATTGATCTTAACATTTGTCAATGACAGTGTTCAGTGAAGTCCACCACAACAGATTCACGCCAACCAAAGAGAAAGTAACCAGTAGCAGATCCCAAAACAACAGCTGCACACAACCATGTGTTATAAGTCATAAACACCAACATAAGCATGTAGCTAACAAGAACTTGTATTCCATGTAACACAGTCTGCCATGCATGTGCTGCACTCATCATTGTAGGTCTGTAATAAAAGCAGTGATTATTATTTTTTATAGGACAATGGTAACAATCTAGCACATGGTCCACCTGATGTTAAATGGTTACTGTGGCCCATATACATCTACATCTATCCTTAATTATGAATTAAAATGCAGCTACGTTGTCACCCATGAGGACTAAGATGAATGCCTAGTTTCCAGTAAAAAGGGTCTCCGGTTCTCTGCACTAACCATATGAAACACAGCAGTGTTGAGCTGCTATTTCACGCTGGTATTCTGTGAGTGTGATCATTCCCTAGTCGAGCTGACCCATTTATGCTACAACTATACTACTTATACAGCTGTGGCATGGCTTTACCATGTAAAAATGGCTTATCACTACTCGAGGGTAAAGATGAGGTCTACGTTGGAGAGAGTTTACCCAGGAAAAGCTTGAACCATACACCTTGAAGAGGTTAAGGTTATATGCACGGAAAAACAGACACCAGCAGGGCATTCCACTCCTTGGCTGTGCGCATTATGAAAGATGACTATAGCGCTTGGTGCAAATATTCAGAATATCAACCAAGTGTGGATGGTAACCTGCAGCACATCTGGTACTCCAATAGGGGAATGGAGATGGCGGTATGAGCTTATGAAGCTCATGGGCACACTCTCCGAAGTACAATCTATAGAAGACCGACAAACAAGCAACTTGGCGGCAATGAGCTAAGCTGTGAAGCTTAGTTTCCAAGTTAATAATGTGCTGAGCCATCCCATAGGTTACAATACTCTATGCATGTTTGGACTTGAGCTTTGTATAAAGTTAGAAGCAGACCAGGCGTGATACTTCACCCTGTTTAAAATACCCAGTTTTTTGGCCGAAGTTTGTGCTTTCGAAGTGAGATCAAACGGACTCCGATTTTGCGGAGAACAGACAGGCCTGCGTTTTGGCGGCGTTAAAAGTGACCAGATTGTCATCACACCATTGGGAGACAAGACTTAAGGTCGCATTTATCCGCTCCACCATGGCCTCCCCGAGTGAACGTATTACTGCTCCTCCATCTTTTTCACCGGAAATGAATCCTGTGACTGCACAGTAGGTCATTGATGTGTAACAGGAAGAGTCTCAGAGAGAACAGACCCCTGAGGGACTCTGGCATTAATATGCATTAGGTCAGAAGAGCAGCCATCTATGACTAACCTGATCGACCGCTCACTCAGAAAGTCATATATCCAGTTGCAAAATTCAGCGGGGATGCCGTAAGCAGGAAGCTTACTCAGTAGACTTACATTCAAAACCCTGTCAAAAGATCCCTATCTCGAAAGATATCGAGTGAAACTGCTAGAACTTCACAACATACTTAAGAAGATCCCCAGTAGACCGTCCCCGGCGGAAGCCATATTGATGGTCACTTAGGAGGTCATTTGTTTCAAGGTATGTCAGCAGCTTAGAGTTCAATAATCAAGTTTTGGTGTATACCAGTGAAGGATCATGTCTCGTATCCATAAGTCATTACTGGCAGCATGCAATTATGCATAAAATGATCCAAATGTACAATCTCGTTTTAGAAGTTTTGAGGTAAACCTGACGAGAAGATGTGTCGTAAGCTATCTGGTTGACTTGAATCCATTGATGAAGCTCTTGTTCGATGTTGTACTTACACAGTCGAGCTATTTGTCTCAGGTAAACATACTTATCAACAACTTCGAGTTTAGTGCCCCAATGTGTTGGACTTATAGATCTGGAGACATCGTCCTTCACTGCTGGCCCTAGGAGGAAGTTCAAGTTCGCTCAGCGAGCTATGGAGAGGGTTATGTTCGGCGTTTCTTTGAGTGATAAATTTAGAAATGAGCATATACGCAGTAGAACCAGAGTAATCTACATAATACAAGAGATTAATAAGCTGAAGTGGCAATGGGCCGGCCATATAGCTCGTAGAACCGTCAACCGATGGGGAAAAAAGGTTCGCGAGTGGCAGCCTCGTACCGGCAGGCGAAGTGTAGGTCGGCTTCCACTCCCCCCCCCCCCCCCCCCCGAACGGGTTCCCGCCTTGTCGTGGCGGGGGGGCTTAGTAGCCGTGGCTTGGTCACCCGCGGTGAACAAAGAGAAACCCTTGGCTGGCCCGGGGTGTAGGCCCGGCCCGAGGTGGCCCATTTCGGATGTGTGTCGGTGGGCTGCTGCGAGAGTGGTGTCCTCTCCCCCTACCGCTGCAGCCGAGGTAGAGTCGCGAAAGAAGAAGAGTGTTGGTATGGCAATGCGCCACTCGCTCTATCCTCCGCGACTCTGACGGAACCGCACCATTAATTGATGCGGTGGTGGTGGGGCTGCGGGGGGAGAGAAGTGTCGGTATTGCGAGGCGCCGCTCTCCCTACCCTCCGCAGCCGAATCTTGGTTGGTGGCGGAGCCATAGACCAGATCCGCCGCTGGGGTCAGGAAGGCTAGTGCTTCTAAGTGCTAGTTTTTCCTGGCCCCATGGCCTTCGCGCATCGGACACGGGGGCGTCCGTTGCGCATGTGAAATTGGAGGCCGAAGAGGAGGGCGCGCCAGGTGTACTGGTGCGCCCTCCTGGATGGGGGAGGAGTAGTCCTCTCCCGAGGAGAGGCCGCCATGGGGCAGCCAGCGCAGGTGGGGCCGCGTATGTGTGCGAAAGCGTTCCCGTTTCCTTGCCCAATATGCGATGAAGGTGGTACACCATGGGGTTTTAGTCGGTGCGAGTCCGACATAATCCGTTTTTGCCCCCGCGAGGCGGGTATGCGTACGTTTTTTTACATGGGGAAATGCCTACCCATACGTATGTATGCGTACGGGTAGGCATTTCCCCATGTAGAAAAAAAAGGTCGGCCCCCACTAGATGGAGTGACGACCTGGTAAAACATGCAGTAAGTCAATGGATGCAGGTAACTTAGGACCGTGCCTCGCGACATCCCTTGGGGGAGGCCAATGTTCAGCAGTAGACTTTTGAAGGGCTGTAATGATGATGATGACGAAATTGTGATTTGTACCACTTACATATTCCTTTCCAGTACATGAGGCATGGACCTGAAACAATTAAAAATGTTAGTGACATAATATTTTGATTGTGTTATTACTTTAGAAAAAAAAAGTGTTAGTAGATAAACTATGCATTTAACATTTACTCAACTGTATGACTTGCGGTTCATCTGCTGCACAAATATTCGCCACACCTTTATCTGGAGGTGCAACTGCACAATATTGTAATCCTGTATAAGTTTTCCATAACAAGTGTTTCCTGTAGTACTTCAGTCTGAAATAACAGCACCATGAATAAACTAATAAATTGTAGTGGCAGTGTAAGAATACCTACTAACCCATATCGTCTTGTAGGTGTCGTAAGAGGCAACAGAGGAAAACAAACCAGGAGATGGGCAGTAGCATCTTAATAACAACTAAAAATATAAAACTGCAGTTATCAAAACGGATGCCAAGAATGGTGACTATAACAAATATCCTGTTTATAGTGCAATCTATATGGGAGGCCTGTGTTCAACAGTGGACTTTTAATAGGCTGTAATTGTAAAAGTAAACCAATATGAGTAAAAATACATGACAAATGTTTTTAAAGGTGCAACTCTTCAAGTTTATTTCATGATGTTATCCTACACATCTCAAACAAAGGACTTGTTTGATAAATTTTCTCCCTGTTTACAAAACCCTGAAGATGTGTTATGGAAAATTTGGTGCCAAAATGATAATATAAGTTTTTAATGTTAGTTTTGTAAAAAATTCTATCTGGCTTTAACCCACTTATTAAAATTATTGTTTATTTAGTCTAGATAAACAATGGATTAGTTGGACTTAGTTGGCCATCGGATTTGGGCCTGTCTAAATACTAATAATTAGTGAAAGAAATAGAAATATATGTACCTGAATTATTATTTTTATATTATATTTCTCTTGAATAAAACTATTTTTACGGATTTTATCGCGTTTAATTAACTTATTTCATATTCCCGACCTTTAGGTTGCTTTCCAGCAACCGTGGTCACGGGGGACTGAGGTGATTGACGTCCCAATGTCAGTGTTAAACTGGAGTACCTTCAGCTTTTTTAATTAATAATTTTGGTCCGATCTACGCAGAATGAACTAACTGTCTTGAAGACTTGCAGTGGTATGCTTGGGTTTAGTTTTAATTTTATGAATTACAGGATCCCAAGCAGGTGGTAGTACCCGGCCTCCCTCTCTATTGAAATTAGGATGTTTCTTAATTTCAATAGCCTCACGTATCATCCTTGGCAGGAATTATGATCACAAACTGCAGACTTCCCGGAACGTTGGTGCTTCACGTCAGCACCAACACAGTCACCTGACGACACAACACAGTCCTAGACGGCCCCCGCCATTACATTAGATTTGATAAACCACAAATTCTCGCGAAAGAACATCGATTCCTGCCAAGGATGATAACGTCGGGAATATAAAATAAGTTAATTAAACGGCGATAAAATCCGTAAAAATAGTTTTATTCAATGTGTAGTGTTCGCGTAAATATAAGAAATCATTATTATATTTCTCTTACAAATGGTTACAGATTCAGCACCAATGTCACTTCAGGATGAAGAAACCTTGATAAGTTGTAAAATGCTTGCACTCATCAAGTTTAAAGTTTTAGAGCTTGTACCCTCACAGTTATCATATCAAAATGAAAGAAATATCTTTTGTTGGGTGAAATGAGAGGTGTAACTATAATTCATAAGTAATAAGTAAATTGCTAATAAATCTTGTTTCCCTCAGGGAATAAGTGAATCATTTCTGCTACTGGTTAACTTGTTTTTTAAAAACATGAATATAAGAAAGAAGCTAACAGTTGATCTGAACTTAAATATTTACTTCAACCCATAGACACCTGTATCCAAAATCAAACTGAGCTACAAAATCACTGTTACCCCTATGAACTAAAATGGAATACCTCCACAACCTTTAGTCATGACAGTAGATGTTCTGCTGCTTGATACTAGTTTGCAAGAATGAAGACAATTAAAAAAAATGTTATCTTTAAAATAATGTTCACAAATACCTGGTAATGTAATTTTGTAATCCTTATTATTTTGTGATTTTGATTATTATTTTTGTTGTTTTAGTTTTTGTATTTAAGCCCTTTGCAAAAATGATTATCATAACACTATAAGAATAAGTAATTCTCAAAGTTCTTTTGGTAAATACTGGGATCTTACAGTATTAAGCACTTTTAGTTCTACAAATACAGTAATTGTCTTATTAGGATTGCATCCCCTAAGCTTCAAATTGCAAAGTCAGTATCATCTGTAGACAGCTTATTTAATTTAACCACAAAATTCTATTGTAATGAAAATAGAAATCAAGATATGTTCTCAAAAGTAAACTTTAGAACATCCTATTTTATTTATTTTATTTTTTTATTTATTTATTTTAGGAAGGCTTACAGACTAATATCTTCGGTAGTAACAAAGTGGTGATAAGAATTGCTAATTACAAGCCTCCACACATTACTTTCATCCAACTTTATACAAATTTAAAATACTCTAGGGATTACTTAAACTACTTACAAAAAAAAAAAAATAACATAAGCAAAAAATAGGCAAAAACAATTACAAAAAAAAACCGCATAGTTCAACTTTCCGTGAGACCAAAGAGGTTGCAACATGAGTCATGCTAGTCGCGGCTGTGAGTGAAAAATTCTCTGTTCATCACTTTTTTTACAAATTTAGAACTAGTAGAAAATAGGTCAATATCTACTACAGATGAAAGTTTATTAAATTCCATTGCGTATATGCATATTTAAGAGCCAGGTAGTTTATATTTAATTTTTGATGTGGAAAAAACATTTCGAAAAGTAAAGTTTAGGTATAATTTTGGGAACTTTTGACCACTGTCTGGTGAAATTTGTGTCGTTATATTCCCCACCTACGATTTCCACGTTGTGCGGCGAGTGTGGCGATACAAGTCAGCAGATGGGAAATTCCGAATGTTAACCTTAAGAAGAGAGCTTTTAACCAAGCCGCTAAGTCTTACAAAAAGGCATTACGGCAAGATAGTTTCAACCGCATTAAACGCATCGGCACAAAGCTCTCTGTCAAACCATCTGGCAGTAGAGCTTTTTGGTCTCTCACCAAAGCGGTTGAGATAAACTTCTGTCGGTCTACACTGCCTCCGCTGGTAAAACCAGATGGCTCTCTGACGCATGCGCCTAAGGAGAGAGCAGAGTTATTTGCTTCTCTTTTTGCTTGCAATTCATGTCTGGACAGTAGTAACAGCATACCACTTTAATTACCTCACTGCGGTACCTCTGTCAGACGTGAACAAAGCTCGTGGACCTGAGTTGTCTCCTGTGTTGACGCGCTTATTCCGCCTCTCATTCAGGACTGGAATAGTGCCCAAATCTTGGAAGCTGGCCAATGTGCAGCCTGTACTTAAAAAAGATAGCCGTACCGACCCTGCCAACTGTCGGCCAATTTCAGTTACCTCCATACTCCTCAAGATTATGGAGTGTATATTGAATGTCCGCTTAATGGCATACCAAGAACAGAATGACCTCCTTAGTGACCGGCAATACGGGTTTCGCCGAAATCGGTCAGATGCCGAGGCGCTTGAGAACAGTGGGGAACACTTGCTGTTTCACTTGATGTCTCGAAGGCCTTTGACAAAGTTTGGCACGCTAGCCTTTTGGGTAAGCTTCCAGCGTACGACTTATCCCCTGGTCTCTCACAATGGGTAAAGGACTTCCTGAGTGAATGGTCACTCTGGGTCGTCGTCAATGGTTGCTCATCTGATCCAGTGGCGTTAGTCGCCACAGGATCGCAGGTGTTCCTCCGTTCTCTCCGCAACTCTCTTCCTGCTGCATATTAATGATCTGTTTATGCCTGGTATCTATGGGTATGCAGACGATAGCACAGTTGTGGAGAGATACCAACAAAATACCCGGGCCAGTAGGGATCAAATCCAGTCCAAAAGAGAAGCTATGGTTGAATGTGTGAATTTCTCACTACAGGCACTCTCCAAATGAGGCGATGCCAATCCCGTGAGATTCAATGCCTCCAAAACACAAGGGTGTCTTTTCCCCACAAGGAGCCTGCTCACCCTGGCTCCTACTTTCCGGAACGTATCCTTGGAGTACAATGACCACCTTCACTTGTTAAGGATTTAATTTTCTCCGAATCTCAACTATGGGTAGTTCATTGAGTCCAGGGTCAAAGCAACCGCAAGGAAACTTGGTGTCCTTGCAAGGGTGCAGCGGCACTTCATGCCGGGGCAGCTTTTTACCTTATATAAAGTGCAAGTCCGGTTGTGCATGGAGTACTAGGCTTTTCTTACACTAATACAGTGTAATTTACCATCTGAGGTTACATCATCATTTACCACCAGGTGGGATTGTGGTCAAGCACTGGCTTATAATAAGTTAAAAAAATTACAATAAAATTAGTAATACTAGTCTTTTTTTTTTAATTTCACTTTTGGAAGTTTCTTCTAATTTAACATTGATGTATCTCTTACCCCTCATAGAATAATGCCATTATGAATATTGCTAAAAATGATCCCATGAATTCTCCCATGTCTGTCACTTTCCACCAAGAAAATAAAATTGTCTCCATGTAACCACCATGGAACTGAAAATACACAAATTTGAAATAAAAATAATGTTACTACAGTAATTTTCCACATTATGAATAACTTACAGTCATCGACATATGCATTTCATGTGAGCTATGGGCTCCATGACTCAAAATATGATCTCCATGACCATGATCATCATATCCTTTTAAGCTACTATCCAAATTGTCAGTTCCATTTAAAATATTCTGCAAGTATAAAACAATTTAAGGAAGACGTAAATATTTTAATATATAATATAATGTAATGTAATAAAAACAATACTTACATTAAATTCTTCAATTAAAAGTGTATCATTCATATGATGGTTTGAGTGTGATAAAAGAGCTTCATTTGGGCTGATTTTATTGTTATGATGTTCTAAATGATCCATGTTCATATGATGATGCCCTTCCATTGAAGTCCTAAATTAATAAATGAAAATATATTATTAGTATTAAAAAGTATAAATAAATTATTGCATCTTATAATAATTGATGTATTAAACATTCATTTATTATAAGATACAATAATTTATTATTTTATATAAAAAACAGAAAAAAATTACATCACCTGGATCTCAAAAGCTTTTAATTCTAAATTATGTAAGGTGAAATATTTCACCCCACCTATTCACTGTTTACAGCCAGCTGCCTAATGTGACAGAATATGATGATAGGGAGGTATATTACCATTACAAGGGTAACAGCTCTGTATTCATCACACCAACCCAACTGCCAGTGTGATGAATGTAGGAAAATATTCCAAGTAATGCATGCTGGTAGGCATATTCCCAACCTATGTTTGCTGAACGTAAACAGAGAATAAGTGGGTTGAAATATTTCCCCTTACATAATAAATAAATAAATGTACCTAACTCTATAAGACATACCATATAAACACATTTAAATACCAATGAAAAAGTAGAATTAAGTTACAGAATTTTATATTTCTTAAACGCTACAAACTTACGATTTTATCAGGTTTCCAGATGAAGCTCCTGGACAAATTATATTTTAAATGATGGTTAAGTATTGGATCAAAATTACGCGTATGCACTTTCACTTTTGGGCATGTATGTACTCATTCACGATCTCATTGAAAGTGTAGCATACTTTGCATTCGTACAACTCTAATTTGTTTTAGAATAGATCATATATAATTTGCGTAACAATCACTTACTTGTCAATATATAGGTACCTAGCAGAACTTCACCGATAAACGAGCAATACATTCATCACTTCACATGATATATTTATTCTTGTGTTAAAATCTCGTGAGCAAGGTAACAAAAGTCTAAATCACTAAATCAAAAAAATAACACAAAATCACAAACTATGAAGTAGATACTACGAGGTACTAGTACTAAGCTCAGCTCTAAGTATTAGTCTGTGGCTCTAAGTCATTCCTGTATAGGAAAGTTACTATACTCTTTGCTCTAAGGCTCTAAGTATATCATTGCTCAATGCTCAATTCAGTTGGTCTCAGTATTTAGATCTGTGATGCGTAAGCCGTAAGCATTAAATTAGTCTGTGGATGTGACTCTGTGGCATCTAAAACCCAAGGTGTAAAATGGACCCCACTACCCCAGCCTACGAATTTTGAGTATGTATGTAAAAAAAACCGACAGATGTATTTTAAATAGCACATCTCAAAAATATTAATTATTTAAATTGCACCCATGTAGGTACAGATAGTTAAAGTCAACCGTGACCGGTGGATCGGCCGAATGGGACCGATATTGTGGCCACCAAGTTCACCTGATATTAACCCATTAGATTTTTTGTTGTCTCGCTCACACAGCTTAGAATTCGTCCAAACAAGGCGAGCAGGTAGTAAAGTAAAATTTTCAAGGGCGACAAATGTACTTACCTAATAAAGACATGCAATGTTTAAAAAAAACTATCTGCCAATAATTTTGTAATGAAATGCCTACTTTTACACATTAACGGCTATAGCTCAGTAAGTAATGACATTAAGTTCATGGTATGGTAATGTTTTAGAATCCTTATGATATAGGCAAACTTTTTAAATGGTTGGCCACACAGATCCTATACGTTTTTATTTCAACACAGGTGCTCAAACTTAGCAGTTAAATAAAGTAAAAAATTTAAACTTATGTTTAGTGCCGTCTTGTAAAATACTACCCATAGTAGTTGAAAACTTTTAAGGGTAATTTAGAAACATCATAATTAGGGAACACATTAAAAGAAAAAAATCCGATCTAGGCATTAAACTGCGGACGTGATGAGCACAAATGTGAGCAGAAGTACGAATTTTCGGAATTTTATAAAACATGGCATAGACCGCGAACCGTTCGGGATAGAATCTTTTTTTAGGGAACCGAGGCCACCTCTCACCCGCCCAAACATGTACGTACCAGATTATCCACCACTACTGGGACACCCGGTATATGCTGACTGACAGATTCTATATATGATTATATACTCTAAATTCATAGGATGGGGAAGGGGTGTGTAAAAAGGCTGAAAACCATACACTTAAAGGCCTTCTATACGATCGCAACCAACAACCAATCGTCGTGACCTTGGTCGGGTCAACCGATTTTGTATTCGTTCTACACGGTCGGGTGGTTGACTCAACTTGTCAGTTCTCAAAAAATAAAAATAAAATTGCTTTTCTGAACAACAAAAAATCGGTTTAGCGTTAACGTTTCTGTGCTTGAGCGAAGATGAAAAGAAAAGAAAATGGATGAAATTGTGGCTGAAAGTGCGCATTACTTTAAACCATCTCATTATTTTAAGGATTCTTGATTCTGAAGACTTTCGAAATTTTCTAAGAATGGATCAAGATACTTTTAACGAATTACTTGAGATGGTGCGTCCAATGATTACAAAAAAAAAATACAGTTATGTGTCAAGCCGTGTCTGCTGAAGAACGATTAATAGCTACATAAAGATTTTTGGCTACGGGAAGAAGTTATAAAGATCTGAGATTTAGTACAGTTTTATCATTTCCTTATGGCCATTTGGCCAAACAGAAAAGGATACCAAATCTTATGTCTCTGTAACCGATTTTGAATGAGAGGTCGGCAGTCAGAACAAGTCGGCACGCAAGAAATAGCTCCTAAATATTTTGTAATTTTTTAGAATGTAATAGTGGTTATTTTTAGTAACTAATTTTTTTCGATAATGATTACTTGTTCTGTGAGTGACTGTAGTGTTAATAATAGAAATAATCCTGATAATTGCACATTTCACAGGTAAATTTTTAAAGACGTCGTCAATGTTATGACTCGTTTATTTTTGGTTAAAATTTATGTTATATACTATTTAAAATATAGAATGTTTTTAATTATTTTGTTAATTTTGATATTTTACAAAGAAAATAGTCACGTTGTTGATTATTTGCATGAATTTGGTAAATACATTTTTATTTTACATTTGTACGCTAGAGATTGACTCAACTATATCAAAATTAATGTCGATATTTATCTTGAATGTTTATATTGAATCGATAGACTTTTTTTTATAGGATAAGGGTGACAAACGAGCACACAGTCCACCTGATGGTAAGTGGTTGCTGCGGCCTATAGACATCTACATCTATCCTCGTTTGATGTGTTGCCACCCGTGAGGACTAAGATGGAATGCCTCATTTCCAGTAAAAAGGGTCTCCGGCCACCTGCACTCACCAAGCGAAACGCAGAGGTAAACCTCTACTTCACGCTGGTATTCTGTGAGGTCGTGGTACCACCCCGGTTCGAGCCGGCCCATCCGTGCAACAGCAAAAGCTGCCGCGTGGCTCTACCACTGTTAATAACTTGCCTACACAATAAGAAAATAAATCTTTAGTTTGCGTTCTACAAATGTAATTTTATTTTGCCGTTTCTCAAACTGATTCCCTCCGGATTCTATAATTAGAAAAAATGGTTAAGGTTAATTGGACGGATTGATTGGAATCCAAAGACAAGCTCAACAATTTGCAGCAAACATTTACTTGCGAAAGTCAAAAGATCCAATTTATACCATCTATGTTATGAATTGAATAAATCAAAATCAATTGAAATATAAATAAATTGAAAAAGTGCGAGGAAAATGGATACTATTCCACCTCGCTACTTTATAGCCGCCAAGGCCGTCTACACTACGTCATAAGTCACAAACCAATAAGAAGTACTAGCGCACCTCAGTCATAAGGGGTAGTGACGGAAAAATCTTACACAAACAAAGAATATGTAATCACTATCTTCTAGCACTTCTTATTAGTTAGTGACTATGTTTTTAACATAGACTTAGAATATACTGGCATATAGACGACATGACAGCCCAAAAAGACGTAAAGGCGTGACCAATTTTCATTTATCATTGTGTGCGTATGCTATTGATGTACATTTTATAAGTAAAATGATGACTAACAACAAATAATTGTTCAGGAAGTGCTAAAAAGATTTACAAAATTTGTTTAGGGCACGAAATTGGATAACTTCAAAAATTAACTGAATTTTACCATAATAGTACTAAAATAATTATTAAATATTCATATAATATATTCCTGGGAATAAGCTGAACCTACCTGTCTTTTGTTGGATTTTAAAACAAAACTAGCTATATAGCAGTCTTCACAAAATAACATCAGTCTAGTTTTAGGATGTAGGTACATAAGCCATTTAATAGTTTAAATATTCTTAAATAACTTAGCTATTATAAAATTCCAAATAACAAAGTATTTTGGTAGTAGTTGATACTCTTTGAAACACAAAGCGCGCGCACACAAATACGCGCACATAAATCTGGAAATCGTATAGTCACAAATAATCTTTGCCTAGCACTTACACACTGTGTTAAAACCGTATTTTGTTTATCAGTATAAGGTGTCACTAAACTTAATAGCTCCTCGAAGTCCTCTTTCCCCATTCTCAGGTAATTTTGGAATTAATTTGGCTCCAGAACTCCGAGAATCTACATATACTTACTTGAGTGATTTTTTCTAAGTTTTAAATATTCTTTCAACCGTATCTTTCTTCTCCTTCTCTTTTCCTTAATATTAATTGTAGTCGCTAGACAGCACATTAAGCATACATGTTAGTTTTTAAGTCATGGCCTACATATATATTTATCTATGGTCATGGCATGACAAGGGGTGTGAGTAGTCTGTGGTTACGAGGATAAACATTGTAAAGAGGTTAAGCAGTTTTTTATTAAAGATTTTGTGTTTAATTCGACCATTCTTTTCTTCGACGATCCCACAACTATTTTGGGGGCTCGTCCGGGATCCAGAGAAGTATCAGTGTGGAAGAATTAACAACATTTACTGAATGAAATAAGATCTTGCAAGACATGGTTGACATATCTTTGGAAAACTGACGGCGCCGTACAAAGACCGAACGGCATTTTCATGAATTCATACGGGACGTTGTTATCATCGCACTGCACTACCGACTACGCGTGAGCGGAATGCTGCGGAACGTTGTTCGTGACGTCAATATATTTTTTATTTTTTACGAAATGTAAAGAAGATAAAGATTAGTTTCACGACTGGATTTACGATTTACGGATTTTACGATTGAAGATTATTGTTACAAAAGTAATGATTTAAAGAAGATTTTACAATTATTGAAGACTTGTGAAGATTTTTATATTTGAAGAATAACATTTCAAGATGCGGCCGAAAAAAGATATTAAAGATGGAGAAGAACGAGGATCACGTGACACCACATCCTATATCTCGTTTGCAGACGTCATTTAGTGGTGATGATTCTTACCCGATTTCAACATGGTTTGAAGAATTTGAAGACACGGCACTGTTTATGAGCTGGACTGAAGTAGAAAAACTGATTTACGCGAAAAGACTCCTAAGTGGAACTGCAAAACTATTTCTACGATCGCTCGGAGGTGTAAAGGATTATAAAAAATTAAAACAAGAACTCGAAGATGAATTTGGATCTAAATTGAATAGTGCTACCATACATAAAAAACTAAGCTCAAGAAAAATGAAGGAAGTTGAAACTTACCAGCAGTATTTTCTCCATATGAAAGAATGTGCACTACATGGAAACATCGAAGATACAGCACTTATGGAGTACGTTATTAATGGTATCCAAGACAGCGAATCTAATAAATCTATTTTGTACGGAGCGTCAAACCTTAAAGAATTTAGAAACAAATTAGATATTTACAAAAGTATTAAAGAAAAGACCCAGACTCGACACAGTGTATCTACTCCATTTGCAAAGAATAATAAAATAAAGCGATGTTTTAATTGCGGTGACTTAGATCATCAAGCCCCGACCTGCACGAAGGGTATTAAGTGCTTCCGATGCAATGAATTTGGGCATAAGGTAACTCAGTGTAGTAACAAAGGTAAAAAGACTTTAAATATTAAAAAGACTGAAACTAAAACTAAGACTGATAAAGAATACAAAGAATAAGAAACTCCATATAAGAAGATAAAGATAAATGGTGTCGAAATTACAGCATTAATTGACACTGGGAGTGACGAGAATTTGATAAAGTTATCTGAAGTTGGAAAATTTATGACAGATAAAGTTATCTATGACAAAGAAAAATCAATAAACCTAACTGGAATTGCTGGAAAAGAACTAAATACTGAAGGACTTCTGAAAGTTAAGGTTTTAATTGATGATTATTATGCTGATTTGGAATTTCACATAGTAAAAGATAATGCTATACCAATCAGTGTCATACTTGGAAATCCTATCCTCAAAGATTTTGAAATCAACTTTACTCGTGATGGTATTTTCCTTGAAAAGATTTCTTAGCTTACACTACTGGCAGAAGAGAAGAACACTATTTGTGATGAACATTACCCTGAAAATAAAGAAATTGCTGATAAGATTACAAAACTAATTGAAGAATATAAAACTCATGCTAAAAAGAAGGAAAGTAACGTTGAGATGAAAATAATACTTACCGAAGAAGACCCGATCCATCAAAGTCCACGTCGATTGTCACCACTGGAAATGAAAGTTGTTGATGAACAAATAAAAGAATGGCTAGACCAAAAGATTATACGACCCAGCAAATCAGATTTTGCAAGCCCTGTAGTTCTAGCCAAAAGGAAAGATGGAACATACAGACTTTGTATAGATTATAGAAAGTTGAATAAAAGCATAGTGAAAGACCGATTCCCGTTACCTCTTATAGAAGATCAGATTGACAGATTGAAGGGTGCAAAAGTTTTCACGACTTTAGATTTGAAGAACGGATTTATGCATGTGAATGTGCATGAAGAAAGCAGGAAGTTTACGGCCTTTGTAACTCCGCAAGAGCAGTATGAATTCATGAAAATGCCTTTCGGTCTTTGTACGGCGCCGTCAGTATTCCAAAGATATGTCAACCATGTTTTTCAAGATCTTATTTCTGACGGTACTGTCCTTGCCTACTTGGATGTTTTGATTCTACCCTCGGATTCAGAAGAAGAAGGATTGGAGAAGCTGGTAGAAGTGTTCCAAAGAGCTGATGAGTACGTTCTTTTATTTAACTGGAAGAAATGCCACTTCATGAAGAGGGAGATAGAATATTTAGGCTATATAATACGGAATAATGAATTACGCCCGTCAAAAGAAAAGATTTCAGCCGTATCAAGATTTAAAACCCCTCATAACATCAAGTCTTTACAGTCTTTTTTAGGACTGTCTGGTTATTTTAGACAGTTCATCAAAAATTATTCTATAATTGCAAAACCACTTACCAATTTATTGAAGAAAGACGTTTAATTCAATTTTGATGAAGAGTGCGAAATGGCTTTCAATGAATTGAAAAGAATATTGTGTAGTTCACCTGTGTTACGGATTTACGATCCAGAGCTAGCAACAGAACTACACACAGATGCTAGCGCAGAAGGCTATGGCGCCGTTCTGTTACAGAAAAGTCCTACAGATAATCAAATGCATCCAGTCTACTACATGAGCAAAAAAACGACACCCGCTGAAAGAAAGTATCATAGCTATTACTTGGAAATACTGGCGATTGTTGAAGCTGTCAAGGAATTCCGTGTCTATCTGCTAGGAATTCGTTTTAAAATCATTACAGATTGCTCTGCTCTTAATAAAACATTACAGAAGAAAGACTTACCTCCACGTGTTGCTCGATGGCCTCTGCTCCTAGAAGAGTATAATTATGAGATAGAACACAGGTCACGATCAAGACTTAAACATGCTGACGCACTAAGCCGAAACCTGCTGCCCGCTTGAAGATAGCTCAAGACGACGACCCTCATATCAGTATGTTAAAGAAAATGTTAGAAAAAGAACCCTATCAAGACTATATTATGGAAAGAGGAATATTATGCAAAGAGAAAGATGGTACGAGACTTATTGTAGTTCCAAAGAAAATGCAAAACGAAGTAATAAGGAAGAAGCATGTTTATGGACATTTTGGAGTTAGAAAAACAGAAGAGCTTGTGAGTCGAGAGTATTATGTTGAGAATCTGAAGGAGAGAATTAGAAAAGTTATAGATAATTGTGTAGAATGTATTCTGATTGAACAGAAAAAAGGAAAGAAAGAAGAATTCTTATATCCATTAGACAAAGGTGATGTCCCGTTGTCGACGTATCATATTGATCATCTTGGTCC
The DNA here is from genome assembly GCA_963668995.1 of Parnassius mnemosyne. Lineage (NCBI taxonomy): Eukaryota > Metazoa > Arthropoda > Insecta > Lepidoptera > Papilionidae > Parnassius > Parnassius mnemosyne. Next base: position 21,012,086 of record CAVLGL010000115.1, read on the forward strand.
ATTCACGTCTACTAATAAAAATTATAAGTACATTTTGACGGTAGTTGATGGCTTTACCAAATTTACTTGGATCTATCCTACAAAATCTTTGTCCACAGATGAAACGTTGGACAAACTGAGAGTGCAATAACAAACCTTTGGTTGCCCTCAAAGGATTATTTCCGATCGTAACGCCGCATTTACTTCAATAGACTTTCAAGACTATTGTGAACAAGAAGGCATAACTCATTATACAATTACTACAGGACAACCCCGCGGAAACGGGCAAGTAGAAAGAATCCACGAAATCATAATAATTGTTATAAGTAAATTGAGCGCTGATGATCCGACAAAGTGGTATAAACAAGTTTCCAAAGTGCAACGCTGTCTGAATAGTACATGGCAAAGAAGTATCGGAATGACTCCATTCGAGTTACTTTTTGGAACCAAAATGAAAGATGAGAATGAAGAAATTATGAAATTAATAAAAGAAGAAGAAGTTTACGAGTCGGTACTTGGAAAGTTTGGCGATAAAAGGGTTAATGATGCTGGCAAGCTTATACTGGCGGTGTGCAAGGAAAAGGGTCTTCTTGTGACAAACACTATGTTTAATCACAAGAAAATCCATATGTATACTAGAGAACGAAAGAATGAGAGAAGTATGATCGATTTGTTCCTGGTGGATGACCAACTGCGAAAACAGGTGATGGATACGCGAGTGTTCAGGGGTGCTGACCTGGAAACGGATCACTATCTAGTGATTACTAGATTTAGGGGTCTGTTCGCGGGTTGGCGCTACCGGACGGCAGTAACAGAACCACAGTCGGTCTGTCGCATCCGAAGCTGGAAGCTTCAGGAAGCGGATACTAGGGACAAATATCATGCGAGGGTAGCCGAAAAGCTTGACACCGTCGATGGCAGAAAAGAATGAGTTGAAAGAACATGGCAGAACCTTAGGGATGGAATGGTAAGTGCAGCGGAAGAAGTGTGTGGAACAATAAAAAGAGGCAGTAGTAAAAGAAAAGATGCATGGTGGAATGATGAAGTGAAAGAAGCTGTAAAGAAGAAGAAGAAAGCATGGTTAGACTACTTGGCCTCTAGTAATGATAAGGATATGAGAGAGAAGATGAAAGAAAGATATAGGCTGCAGAAAGTTCACACGAAAGCACTGATTGAGGAAGTGCGTGAAAGGTGTAGAATGGAAGCGGACGAAAGGTTGTCGCACAACTTTAAGGAGAACTCCAAACTCTTCTGGAAAGAGGTTGGAAGGGCCCGAAGTGGTGCGACGGCCTTAAGAATGAACAAAGTGCTTTCGAGAACTAATGACGTCCTCTCAGAAAAATCGGACGTCATGCAGCGATGGAGCGAATTTTATAGAGAAATGTATGCCTGTGATGATCTTAGTGAGGGATCCGGGGATGACGCCGTGACTGGTACGCCAGACCCGGACCTCGATGACACTGAGGTCATCAGTATGAAAGAGATTGAACGTGCGATTCGAAGTTTGAAATGTGGTAAGGCTGCGGGACTAGACAGAGTTACTGCTGAAATGGTCAAGTATGGTGGGCCTCGCGTCTGGGACAGCTTTCATCTGCTGTGCAATTTATGCTGGCGGACGGGGGATGTCCCGGATGATTGGCGATCCGCAGTCATTGTGCCTTTATATAAAGGTAAAGGTTCACATTTTGACTGCGGGTGCTATCGGGCGATCAGCTTGACCAGTTTAGCAAGTAAAGTTTACTCGAAGGTTTTGACACGTAGGATGCAAGAGAAATCGGAAAGATTTCTATGGGAGGCACAATGCGGATTTAGACCTGGAAGAGGATGCACGGATCAAATGTTTTCTCTCCGCATGATCACGGAAAAGCTTCTGGCTGCTAACCAGAAAATTTTCAGTGCTTTTGTGGATCTTGAGAAAGCATTTGATAAGGTTGTAAGGAAGAAAATGTGGGAACTGTTGCCGGGGTATGGTGTGGATGGTCAATTGCTAAGGGCTGTGCAGTCTCTTTACTGTGACTGTAAAGCCTGTGTGCGGGTAGGGCATGACCTGTCACCCATGTTTAACGTCCAAACGGGCGTAAAGCAGGGTTGTGTCATGTCTTCCTGGCTGTTCATACTGTATCTCGACAGCTGTTTACAGAAGCTGAAAGATAGTTGTTTCGGTGTGAAATTGGGTGACATTAAAGTAAATTGTCTGCTGTATGCTGATGATGCAGTGCTTATTGCACCATCAGAGGCAAAACTGCAGGCATTAGTCACGTGTATGAAAGAGGAATGTGAAATTAAAGGTCTCCGTTTGAATGCTAATAAAACTAAGGTTCTGGTATTTGAAAGGGACGAAGAGAGAACGAAGTGTGAAATATGGGTAAATCAGGAATGTCTAGAACAGGTAAATGAAATTGTATACTTGGGGAGTGCTTTTAGCCGGGATGGAAGATGTGATTTAGATGTGGACAGGCGTGTCGCTGCCGGGAACAAAGTCAATGGTGCCCTGACTGCGTTAGTCAAAAGGCAAGGCGTAGCGAAGAGTGCACGCCTTGCAATACATAACGCAGTGTTGGTACCGACTTTGTTATATGGCAGCGAAACCTGGGTATGCCAGAAGAAGCATAAAAGTAAGTTGAATGCAGTGGAGATGCGATCTCTTCGTAAAATGTGCGGCGTTACCATGGCCGACCGAAAGCGAAACGAAGAGATTCGCAATATGGCAGGTTTGAAAGATGACCTTATCACAAAAATTGATAAGGGCGTGCTTCGGTGGTTTGGGCACGTTGAGCGAATGAGTGAAGACCGAATGGTGAAGAAAATATATAGCGCGAAAGTTAATATTAAAAGGTGTCGAGGTAGACCGAGACTAACTTTCGAAGACCATGTGAGCAAATTGCTCGAAGAGGGTAGGGTCAAAAGTACTCGGATACTTCGACGTGCATGCATGAAGAAGATAATGAATCTGAAAGAAGCGAAAGAGGTTTGTAAGGATCGTGACACTTGGCGATCTGTTCTCTCTGGCTACCCCGTCAGGGATTGTGCGTGAAGATAAGTAAGTAAGTAAGTAAGTAAGAAGAAGTTAAGAACTATAATGAGCAAAGGAATGAACTAATATTAAAGGCAAAAGAGTCAGTACAAAAGATCCAAGAAGAGAACGTTAAAAATTATAATAGAAAAAGAAAAATGGCTACCGAATACAAAGTTGACGACTTGGATGCTATTAAACGAACACAATTTACCCAAGGAAGTAAATTGTATCCTAAGTATCTAGAACCTTACGCAGTGAAAGCCAAAATGTATCATGAAAGGTACGCTGTAAGAAAAGTTGGTGAATGCGAAGGGCCCATCAACACAACAACCTCGGCTGATTTCATGAAGCCATGGGTCGATGAAGAAGTAGATGAATATTCATCTGAGTCAGATGAATGATCAGGACGGCCGTGTGGGAGAAAGTTTATTTTTAATCTGTGTTTATGTTAGTTTTTAAGTCTTGGCATGATAAGGGGTGTGGGTAGTCTGTGGTTACGAGGATAAACATTGTAATGAGGTTAAGCAGTTTTTTATTAAAGATTTTGTGTTTAATTCGACCATTCTTTTCTTCGACGATCCCACACCTATTTTGGGGGCTCGTCCGGGATCCAGAGAAGTATCAGTGTGGAAGAATTAACGAAGTGACGCTAAGAATCACGACATCAGTAACGACCAAGTTTGTGATCCGTAAGCACGTCCGAGTTCTTGACAATTTAAAATAGTTTTGTATCCAAAATACATTACTAATGGCTTCCTGTGCAGTAAAATGGTGTGACAAGTTAGCTAAGACATCCAGTTATCAAAAAGATGACAAAAATTTTAATCGGTAAGTAAATTCTATTCCTATCACGTTAACCTATTTCAAATGCACCGGAGATCAACTTATACTGGAATAACAATGGTGCAAAGTGATAACAATTAAGCACCCGTTGATGTCTTTTTGAAATGTCCCTTTCGCTCGTTACGTAAATTACAATAGTTGTCTTTGTCTAACAACAGCACGTGTATCGATAGTGTTGTGATTTTTAAGTCGATATTTGTTTGGTCATCGTTTAATTATTTTTTTCGAAGTCATTTATCATTATTTTATAAAAATAGTGACGTATCATTGTGGTACCTATATGTTATAGGTTTCCTAAATGCTTCGAAGGGAAAAAAGATGTGGATCGACGCAAATTGTCGAGGGGACGAATGGTTTCCCACCAAAAATAGTGTACTATGCTCAAATCAGTTCACAGAAGACAATCTTCATAATATTATGAAAAACCGTATAAAGCTGTTGGACTCCGCTATACCATCTCTATACTTGCCAGTTTTAGTATGGACTTTTGCATTTTTTTTAAAGATTAGTACTAACGTTGATTACTCAATAATATCATTACGTGGTTGAGTGAAACATTATATTCTTATATTTAGGTGAATGTTACACGTCGAAATCAGGCTACTTTTAACGGATTTATAAATCATAAAACATGTAAAAGTTATAATGTGATTATTGTTTTGACTTGGTATTTAGTGTTACATGAAGTTTTGTAATATCTTATTATAATTATTAAGTACATCTAAAGGACAATGGCAGAAAAATAGTTGACAAAAATTATCGCGTCTAGAAATATGTTATATATAAAATGAATTTTATTATTTTTCTATGATTATACAAACAAAAATGTATTTTAATTAAAGCCACAGAAAAAAACAAACATTTTTGGGAATATCAAATGACTAATCATTTTACTCTATTCAAGTGTTGCCACTTAGTATATTCATATTATTTTCGTATACACTGTAAGACTACCAACACAACACACAAAATATTTTTTATTAAGATATTATTAGTAATAAATTATAAAATAATGTAAAAATAATAAATTATCTCAATCATAGTACTATTTAAAAATTCCATTTAATGTTAGGCAACACTAGCGAAAACAAAATGTCACTGGTTTTTTACTGGCTTTACGGCTCTGGGTTCTAGCCCTTCTGAGAATGTCACTATGACACAAAGGCCCTGGAGCCATGCCAGAAATATACATTTATAGTATGCAAATATATCATAGAGATACAATAATCTAAAAACTCTCAATTATGAATAATGTATTAAGCTAACATCAAACAACCACAGGAAGCATAACTTTTTCCAAATGACATAAGAAATAACCTAAAAAGGTTCAAATCTAAATATCTATTTTTTGACGCCTTCTCAGTATAAAATTCTTTGACAGAGTTATTAAGGGACTGACGCTTAACATTTTAAGATATTTTTGATATATAGACGCCACCATTCCTTCTCAACTAATTTTATGTATGGAAGTCTGCCTTTGTTCTTTGGAAGGCGTACTACCGTATGGTGTAATTAATAATACTATATCGGTAATGTTTTGAAAGAAACGAATATGTATTTCTGATTTAGATTACTGGTTCACCGCTGAAAGACGCGAAAAACCCGCCAACACCTAAAAATCAGAGTCATTGCTTAGAAACGCCTACAAAACAAAAAAAAAAATTTCTCCTATACCTGATACGCCGTCTGCATTTGATACTTCAGTTAAAAACATCTTTGTAAAAGAATCATCGAATTAACCAACGTAATGAACAAAAAAGATAAAAAAGTTAAAAAGCTAAGTGATTCCAACAAAAGACTAAAAAGACAAATAGTTTCTTTGAAGTCATTATTGGTAGAATTAGAAAACAAAAATTCATTAACAGCGGAAAACAATGACGCATTAAGTTCCTTAGAAAAATCGAAATCTAAAAAATCAAGCAAAATTGTTAAAAAAAAATATTCACCAGAGTTGAGACCTTTTGCACTCACCATAAATTACTCAGCTAAGGCTTATAATTATGTACGTAAAACATTTAATACTTCTTTACCCTCTGTAGTAACACTAGGAAAGTGGTACAGATCTGTAGATGGGCGCCCAGTTTTGTTAATGAGGATATTTTTCATGAAATAAAAAAAAATCACCAATTCGATCACGAAGGTTGTAATCATGTCATTGATTTAACTAAGAGTGTTATGGAAAAATACATAGACATACTCGTAAGATTACTCTACTTATCCAGGAAGACAGATCCTAAGAATTCTGTGAGACAATTTTATACTAAGCTTATCCATTTTAAAAATCAGTCAAATATATATTTATAAATTAAATGTACAAATATATGTATACAATGTTTAATTTTTTAATAAACATCAAATAAAAATTGATCAATATATTTATTTATCATTATCATTATCAATAATCAATAAATCCCAAATTTATCGATCAACGTCCCAACCCTGTTCCATCACTATGGTTTGGTACATTCGAAGTTTGACCTTTAAATACCATCACAGAGCATTTGCCACGTCCCCCGCAACCCTTGCATAGGGCCAAATTTGGTGTCCCGATATAGTTATTACACTACTATATATATATTGATACTGTTTAAAAATATCGATACGATAAATATCGCTTTTTTTCACTGACTCATCCCTATGACTAATAAGGGCATTATTAATTCAGTGCAGTGTAATAACCCCCCCCCCCCTCCACCTCAGCCTGCAAAATAATGATATTTGTAATAAAAAAAATACTAGTCGACGTATTTTTAATAGCACATTACGATTATTGTAATTGTATTTGTAATTGCACACTCTCCAATTTTTTATAAAAAATCAAAAAGTAAATTATGGTTTTTACTAGTGCTGCAATATCTAAATAAAGTTTTTTCTATTTTATTTATTTTTTTTATTTTATTTGCACAGAGTGCAAATAAATTGCACATACCTCGATTGTAATTGCACAATAACGTATTGTTATTGCACATACATACTAGTTACAAAAATTAATAATTAAGTAAAACTGACGGTCGCCGCCAATATGCGCTATACGCAGCAGACGACGGGCATAGTGCATACCATCAATGAAAACGGGCCATAAGTCGTTCTGCTTTTTAACCACAACACAACACATTTCAATCCATTTCAGAATATTTAATTTTGAGGAAATAAAAAGCAGTATGTATTATTTTTTGTTATTTCTGTGGATACTGATGTGAAAACTGCTGAAACTGGATACATGCAGAGAAAGTTGGTGCAGAGTTTGGAAGATCTTTGTAGATAGTACTAACTAAAAGAAAGCGTTTTGCAAAGTTTCAATATGCGGAAACGCGTACTTGATGAGAAAAAAATTATTGAAAATCAGTTATTTTTGCAAATTTATGTCAATTCCTACGATAAAACTGACATTATTTTGTATTGTCATTGTCATCGTCGGTAGGGATGTCGATTCTTTCCGATAAAGATCGATTTTATAAATCGGTTCGAATCGTAAGCTGATGTATTGATTCACAAAAAAATCGATTTCTAAAATTTCGATATTTTTTCATGTTTGTATTTATAATGGAAATATAAATCCATTTTATGAGAACAAAATCCCCTTCATCAGATATAAAATAGGGGGACTAATTAAAAGGGGTTTCTGTATCTATTTTGAGACTGCAACGTCTCTGGCGCTGCGGGGAGAGCAGCCTCTACGCCTTTGCGTAACAAATCGTAGGCATCGGACGATCCGGAGCGGCTGAGGCTGGTCGCCGAAGGCGACCTACAAGCCGAAGCTGCTCCCCTACGCGCCTCCGGCTCTATATAACCACTCTAGGGGTAGGACAGACTCGTACCAGGTGGAGTCGGGGTCAATCAATTCGATTCTTTGACATAAGATGAACCTAACCTATTTTATTTGTTATCTGCCTTAATAAAAATTAATTAATTAAAATAAAACAAATTTCAATAAGAGATTATTTACTATGGTATCTTTCTGGTTTTTCATAAAATGGATTTATATTTACATTATAAATGCAAACATGAAAAAATATCGATATTTTAGAAATAGATTTTTTTGTGAAACGATACATTAGCTTACGATTCGAATCGATTTAAAAATCGATCTTTTTCAGAAAGAATCGACATCCCTACCCCATCAAAGGAATCCTCAACAAAACCTTTTGCAGCAGGAACTTTAGAGTACTTTTCAAAGTGTGGTAGAGCTCTGTGCTCGAATCCATTACACGATGACCACTGATGGCTTGTTGTCCTACACATGCAATCATCAGAGATATGTTGATCAAACTTCCTTTGGATCGAGATAGGACCATGACTAGTCGACTGTTGCTGGGATGCAGTTCCTTCAAACAGACTTTATCGGCATGGTTACGAAATACCAAAAGTTCCTTCAATATCATAGCCTCGAGAGACTCCTCTTTAAAGCTGTATGTGTCAGGATTAACCTTTTGTTGACACTCTGTGCAATTAGTAAAAAACTTTATTTACGGAGATATCGATATTGCGGTACTAGTAAAAACCATAATTTACTTTTTGATTTTTTATAAAAAATTGGAGAGTGTGCAAATGCAAATACAAGTATAATCGTAATGTGCTATTAAAAATACGTCGACTAGTATTTTTTTTATTACAAATATCATTATTTTGCAGGCTGGAGTGGGAGGTCGAGTGTAATAACTGACGTCTCTAATGAGAGCATCCACGACTTTTTGTGCCACCAGGGTGGCGCCACTAGAAAGTGAGGTATAATATTTGACAGATTTCACAGTGGAGAAGTTAATTTGGTCAGACAATGTAAAAGTTATTGTTTCTTTCTGTACTATTAGCTATATGATATATATATATATATAAGATTAAAAATAAATAAACCACTGACGCATTGTTTTGTGTATTAATATAATACTCTAGAAACTGATAAACTTTTATTAAAAAACAACTTCTCAATTAAATTACATTGTGTAACAAAAAAATTTACCTTACTGTTAACTAGCGACATCTGGTGAAAATTAATAGCCCTCATCAGGGGCCACGCCCACTCTTAATTCGGGGCCCTGATTCAGTGTAATGTAATATGGGCATTAATACTTTAATAAACCATATCTTAGCACCATAAATATATAGTATAGATTGGCAATGGAGTCATTAGGGCGAGACGAGACCAAAATCTATATACACAAGTATGCGTGTTATGTGTAAGAGTAAGTGACAAATAGTGCTGCACCATGCATTGCTTCAACTTCTATTATCGATACCGATTGCAGTATATTCGTGTCTTCTGATATGACGCAGATGATGTAAATGAATATTTTTACACAACTACGGCGAAGCCAAAAAGATGGTTACAATTTTAGAAGGCTATGTATGTATGTATGTTCATTCTTTTCCCTCAGATCTTCTAAACCACTCGTCTCATATTGAGAAATTAGATATATTAAAAAGCATTGTGCCCTTTCGCAAGTTTCAAGCAGCATGAAGTCATATAACGACTTGTTCATATAATGAAAGATTGAAATACGTACAACATTAAAAATATATATAATATTTAAGTAAAACTAAAACTAAAAACTTAAATTATCATACAGTCCTACTCCACGTGGTATTGTGCCAAGAACACTGGCTGAGTTTCCTCGTTGTATGGCTATACTAATTAAATAAATAATGATATATCGTATCCAATATAAGGTGTTATTCAGAATATATTACGTTATAAATTTTTTTTAATTATATTAGTATTTATTAGTCAAAAGTTGTTTTATAAAACTGTAGTGTCCAACGAATTTACAGTCCACCTGATGATTTTAAGTTGCTGCAGCCCATAGAAACTTGCAGCTAACTTCAAACAAAGAAGGTCGTTGTCACCTCTACTGGGATGCCTTACAGCCACAGATTACCCCCTAATAGATACCGCATCATTGAATATTTGTTCTGATTTGACTTCACCAAATATGGCTGTATGGCACGTCCCCCGCGCAACGGTTGCGCGGGGGACGTGTCAAATGCGCTGTGATTGGATATTTAAAGTTCAAACTTAGAATGCACCAAACCATAGTGATGCAACAGGGTTGGGATGTCGATCGATAAATTTGGGATTTATTAATTATTGATAAATAAATATATAGATCAATTTTTATTTCATGTTTATTAAAAAATAAAACAATGTGTACATATATTTGTACATTTAATTTATAAATATATATTTTACTTATTTTTAAAATGGATAAGCTTAGTATAAAATTGTCTCACAGAACTCTTAGGATCTGTCTTCCTGGATAAGTAGAGTTATCTTATATCTATATGTTTTTCCATGACACTCTTAGCTAAATCAATGACATGATTACAACTTTCGTGATCGAATTAGTGATTTTTATTTCAGAAAAAATTTCCTCATTAATAAAACTGCTTAAGGTGGAAGCGCCAGGGTAGCCCGCGAAATTCAATTTTTTTTACGTTTGTACAATTTGCAGGTCAGTGTCAGGTTATATGTTTAACAAAATATGATTTGCGGCCGTAGCGAGTATGCGTTTACAGAATTATAATCATTATAATCGTCAATACAACCCTCTAAGTTCGTATAATCCCACTGTATGGCTATTTCCAGAAAAACTCATTCAAAGGGATTATATGAACTTAGAGGGTTGTAGTGGTGATTTTTCACCCCAGCGCTTTAATCTTAATGTTTGTGATACAAAACCTGGACTACCATCTACAGATCTGAACCATTATCCTAGTGTTTTTAAAGAGAGTATACAAGTATTAAATGTTTTGCGTACATAATCTTAAGACTTAGTTGAGTAAAAATTTATGGTTAGTGCAAAAGCTCTCAACTCTGGTGAATATTTTTTTCTAGAAATTTTGCCTGATTTTCCTTTTAATATTTGACGACGCATAATTTCACCACATTTGACCCCTAAGGAACTTAATGCGTCATTGTTTTCGGGTGTTAATAAATTTTTAATTTCTAATTCTACCAATAATGACTTCAAAGAAGCTATTTATCTTTTTAGTCTTCTGTTGGAATCACTTAACTTTTTAATTTTTTTATCTTTTTTGTTCATTACGTTGGTTAATTCGATGATTCTTCTACAAGGATGTTTTTAACTGGAGTATCAAATGCAGATGGCGTATCTGGTAGTAGTATGCAGGCTTTTTTCAACGATGTGCCGGCCACAGGAATTTCCGTATTTTTAGATACATTATCTGTACTTGCACCTATGGTAGGCGCAGGAGCATAGAAGTAGTATTATTAATTAATACACCATACGGCATGTCTTCAAAATTTAGATGTACTTAATAATAATAATAAGATATTACTGAAGTTCATGTAATACCAGAATACTAAGTCAAAACAATTATCACATTATAACTTTTACACGTTTTATGATTTATAAATCCGTTAAAAATAGTTTGATTTCGACGTGTAACATGTACCTAAATATTAGAATATCATGTTTCACTCAACCACTTAATGCTATTATTGTGTAATCTACATTGGTAATAAAATCTTTAAAAGCTTTTATCTTTAAAAAAAGTAAAAGTTCACACCTAAACTGGCAAGTAAAGAGATGGTATAGCGGAATCCAACAGTCTTCTACGGTTTTTCATAATATGAAGATTGTCTTCTGTGAAGTGTCTTGAGCGTAGCACACTATTTTTGGTGGGATACCATTCATAACCTCGACAAGTTGCGTCGATCCACATCTATTTTCTTTTTTCTTTCATTTAGGAAACCTATAACATAAGGGTACCACAATGATACGTCACTATTTTTGTAAAATAATATGACTTCAAAAAAATTATATAACGATGACCAAAACAAATATCGACTTAAAAATCACAACACTATCGATACACGTGCTGTTGTTAGACAAAGACCATTATTGTAATTTACGTAACGAGTGAAAGGGACATTTCAAAAAGACATCAACGGCTGCTTAATTGTTATCATTTTGCACCATTATTATACCAGTATAAGTTGATCTCCAGTGCATTTGAAATAGGTTAACGTGATAAGAATAGAATTTACCAAAGAGATTTAAATATATACTATAGAGCGGACATTGGGAACATTTATATACAAAAACTTTGAGCTAGTGCGCGTGTGCCACCCTCTAGATAAAAATAGCAAAACAACGCTAAGCATTTATTAAGACAACATTTTAGCTATTCCCCAGTAGGTGACGCTAATAAATATAACACCGTTTTAGGAATGTTACCGTTTCAATATCAAATTATCGATAATGTTGTTGAAGATTACTAAGTTTGAAATGCTTTTCAATATAATAATAGGAAATATACATGATTGTTTTATAATTAAAATTGGTAACTAAATAGTGACGATTACTGGATAACAGAGGGCGCTTATTACAATAAAAATAAATGATCTAGAACATTCTACTAGAAATAATAAAATTTAAAGATTATTCGGTAAATATATGTTATATTTACGATAGTAAACCGATATCACGTTCATTGTTTGCTCCATATCTTGACTTCCAATATCTTAATGCACAACCGGGCATATTTTCTTTAAAAAATATTTTATAAATATATGAAATGAATGCTTCTTGACTTTTTGACGATGTCACTAAGACTAAATAGCAAAAATCAGAGACATATCCTATAGGACATAAGTCATAGACGATAATTTTGCGACTTATGCCCGGTCAATTACTACTACTACTTAAATGTCTTTGGAATTTACTTACCGATGAAATGTTATGCCATCTTTTTGACAACTGGATGTCTTAGCTGACTTGCCACACCATTTCACTGCACAGGAAGCCATTTGTAATGTATTTTGGATACAAAACTATTTTTAAATTTCACGAACTCTGACGTGCCTACGCATAGAAATATTAAAAAGAATAGAAGTGGCAAGGAGGCGTGTCTGTGTCCGCGCGCTATGATCAAAATGCTCAAGTTCTATTCAAACGGCCTACTCCGCGTATTAGTCTGCTTTCAACCGTAATCGTGACACAATATCAGAATGCCGTGTTGTTCAGTGGTTTCTTGTAAAAAGCGAAACCAAAACAAAATTTTTGTAGATCATGGAATCACTTACCATATGTAAGAACAAGTATTTTACTATATTTATCTTTAAAATCATGAAAAACAACAAATCATAAAATATTTCTTGCTCTTTATGCGTTATTATTGTTTTTAAATATCACTGTGACTATACTATTTTGTAGTAAATACATTGTTCCTTAGCAATGTAAATATGACGAAACGATACTTTATTTATGGGGATGCATCGTGTAGTACGGTCACTGTATCTTGCGATGAGTTAGTGATGTGCTTGTGCAGATTCACTAACATATGCCATCGACAATAATGTCGATTGGCGAATTGCTATTATAGTTTATTCTTTTAATTTGTCTACCGTTTCAGCCCGGTGGGAAGACTGATGTGACATAATGGTATTTAATTATTTTGATTATTTTCTCCGTTTACTACACTGAATACGTAACCAGCAATCATAAAGTAAGTTGCTTAAATAATTATGTTAATCATCGGTGAAGTGTTTTGGGTTGAGTTATAGTATATTATGCCGTATCTTTGTGCTAATTCCATACTTTAATATTTTCAAAAGCTTCGAATGCGTTATTATACCTAATTGGCATGGTTTAGAATTCAGATAATATTGTAATAGTGACTTTTGCTAAAAATAAGTCAAGATAATTCTCCTGGCTATTTATATGTTAAGCATGAGTGTGTGTTTGTTTTCATATATTTAATAATATCTTAACCAATCAGGGGTTTTTTAACAAAAACTTGCCAGGTACATGGTGAGGTTAAGAAGTTGCGTAGGATATATCTAAATGATAAACAAATTATGATCGTACCTTTCAGCTTCCCATAAGATGCTAATTTAAAAAAGAAATGAATTGATGCCACAGGCATTCAAGGCCAGCAAACTGGTTTCCTACAAAAACTTGTACCATATGCCAAAATACCTACTTTTTCAATACGCTATGACAATCTAAACCAACATAACCAGATTTTATTATTGTTTTAATTTGTTAGGTAGGTTAGGTACTTAATAATTTACGTTTAGCTACATATTGTTTATATTTATTATATAATTTCCTGTGCATATCGTTTTTTATTTATTTTATTTTCAATTTTAGTGCAATTTTAGTATAAATGGAAGAGAATCGATAACTTTCCAATTTTGTCAATCACTAACGTATATGTAAAAAAATGGCTTTTGCACAGCACAACGATAGCGACCGATATTTTTGTGTGAGTAAGAAGTACGGTGCATAATAAATGCGCGCTGTATTTGTAGGGATACGGTTTATAATTGATTGTGTAGTACGTTCTTATTTATAAAATGCGGGTGTGTGCGCGACTGCGTACATATTGCTTTTACTAATCTGCAAGTGTAGTAGTAGGCGGGTGGTAGGGTCCAAATGGAGACACCGGGTTCCGATACATTTTTAACTACCGGGCATATCTCCTTCTTTCATTATATCTATGTGCCTACGGGTCACAAATTTGGTCACGTCTGATGTCGTGATTCTTCATATGCTAGCTACAGCAAGTATGTGTTGCGCGTGTTTGTGGCCCTGTATGCGGAATTTATTAGGGGGTAATCTGTGCTTACAGCCTATATTTATATCGGCACGAGGTAAAAGGACGATTCTTACGTAGACGAACTCCTAGAAAGAAATGGGTTTCCACTACTTAGATAATACATAAACTTCAAAAATTGTTAATATAAATTCACTGATAGAAACTGCGCTTTAAAATGGTATGCGTCTTATGATGTGTATATAGATTAAATGTAAATAACTAAAACCAAACTGCGATAGGAAACGTGTACTAAAAAGGGATTAAACATTACTACGATGTCAATTTTTTTGAACCCTTCAAAGAGAACTAATTTGTTGTAAAAAATGCTGTGAGCTCTTCTTAAATATATTTTGCTACCTACTTTATTCTAATAATTGTTGTAGGTTTTCCCTCAATTCACTTCTATGTTACGGTTACAGCCTATTAAAGTCCACTGCTGAACACAGGCCTCTCCCATAGATTGCCTCATAAGGGTGATATTTGACATAGTTGCCACACTTGGCAAACGGGTTGGTAACTGCAGTTTGGTCGTTATTAGGAAGCCGCTGCTGTCCATCTCCTGACTTGTTTCCCTCTGTCGCCTCTTACGATTTTACGATACCCACGTCACGGGGTGATATAGGATAGTAGATATTCTTACACCCATTATTCCCCATATATTCTTACCACCACTACACTGTGGGTATCTCTATGACAAAAACATTTTTCTTCAAAATACTTGCTGAATATTTCAGTCGAATATTTTAGAATATTTTCTTTTACGAACCCATCCTTCTCTATTTATTATTTTCAACCATTTTTGTCGAACATCATTTTGTGAAAATCTGTCACAGCATCCACTTACCATCAGGTGAACTGTGTGCTCGTTTATCACCCTACTTCTAATAATTAAAAAAATTTATACGATTGGAAGAATATTTAACTACGGAATCATAAAATTACAAAAAAATATATTATTAAGTTGAATAAAGCTGCATGCAAAGTGTACTCCTTTGCTTGTTAAGGACATTTCGATAAGATATTATCGATAAAGTCAATCTCTATAAAAGTGAGGTTAAAATTAGCAATTTGTAATTATTTTCAAATTCAATTGTTTTATAGGCTGACTTTTATTATAAAATGTGATAATTCTTCCTATCCATTTAAGTACAAACTATTTGTAACTCCTCTAAAACACAGCATTTAGACAGCTAAACATTACAATCATACCTATAGGTTAAATCTATAATAAATGTGGAATTTCTTTCTGAAGTGAGTTATATTTAGATACTACCGGGTACTACCATGAAGTTATAGATAAAGATGGAGACCACACTCCGAATACCTACTTGAAGCTTAACTTATGTATTACTATCTCGCTCTCTGTGGGCAGGCCCTCCCTTTCTAAGTAGGTAACCTTTATTTTATTTTTCCCAGGATATCGCTATAAGTAGTTGCGTTACATTAAGTGTTTTATTTATAAATATCTATATCTCTATTTACTACTAAGACCTAGCCTATATAGATTATATATTTTTGTACAATTTTTTTTGGGAATTGACTAGTTTTATGAAGAAAGGTTTTCATTTCCATGGGCAGAACCAGTATTAAAATATGACCACGCATTTCCGTCACAACCCATACAATGCCGAGCCTATTTAGAAAATAAATATATCAGAGAATATTTTATAACTACCATTTCGATATTGTATTTTCTGGTTATTGTATACAATTCCTAAACAGTACCAACGAAATATAAAATTAAAATTTATTATAACCCCGGGTGATCAATGAATTGGGCAAAATATACCTGATTTATTGTTCAGACAGACTAAATATATTTCTGGACAATTATTTAAAAAAAATATCACGAGGACTAAAGCAGCGTAGCGGAGCTCCTGCCTTAGCCTTCTGACCTAACCCATCCGAGTCAGGCTGCTCCGAGCTGAAATGTGTATAATACTATATTCCACACATCCAGTTCATTTTAAGAATTATCTACAATTCCTAGGAATTCTATATAATAACGGATTTTATAGATTTCTAGTAACATATGTACTATAATAGGAACGATAATATATTATTATTTTGAGTTGTTATCAGGAAGATGCCGCTGCCCATCTCCTGTTTCATTTTCCCTCTGACACCTCTTACAACACCCTCGGAACGATATGGGGTAGTGGATATTCTTACACCACCACTACATGGTTTGGTAAAAACCTTAAAAAAATAAATAAAAACACTTTCCATATTAAAATTATTTATTGAATTTTTCACACCATGTGGATTACTCTGTGGCTTTTTGAAGTCCTTACAGATATGAGCAAAGCGCCCTTTAATAATATTTTCAATTTCTGACTGACCCGTATACTTTTTAATAGTTGCCATTAAACAACACCTATCCTGAATTTTTTTAGTTTGGCGCGCCAATTTTTGCTTAAGAATCTTAGTTTTCGTCTCAAGTATTTCTTCTTTAGTACACTTTATTTTCACTTGCACGCCCCTATCAATCTTCGCGGGATCGTCGTATTCTCTGCTGACCTAAGAAAACAAGAAAACTTTATGAAATCAGTATTTTTAGCATCGTACATCGTATTGCTCCACTCATAAGGGTCGTAGCGTGATGTTAGATAGACTTCCTGAAGAATTGGTTTTAAAAATGCAAAAAATTATTTTCAAATCTGACTGGTATAGTTCCAGAGATTAGAGAACTCTAACAAAAAAAAAAGAAACAAATAACTCTTCTACATCATAATGTCAGTACAAATTTACATCACTTAATAGGTAACACATAATACACATAGCGCGCCTTCATGAGCACGCATAAATGAAGCATCAAACAAGAAGCTTTATGCTTAGTGTCGTAGTAACGGTTACCACACTGCGATTGGCACTAAAGAGTTTAAATATGTATGTGTTTTAAGCTATATAATACATTATGTAATGTAATATTAAAGTCATAATAAATACAAATAAAAGGTATGTATTTAGTAATAAAGGAAAAGGACACTTACAGGTAATTTGTTAAGATTGCATAAATTTTCAAGAATTTTTCGACATTGTTTTTTACTAGTATGGTCTTCAACATTACAGCCAGTACATTTCACTTCTGTTTCCTTAAGTGCAGAACTACTTTCATAAATGCCAGAACTAGTGCTTGGTACAGCCAGAGCAGCTATTTGCACAATAGACTCTTCATGTAATGCACTTATTGTCTGCAAATAATAACATATTTAACAAAATGTTGCTTTATATCATACATCTAAACTACTACATTTCTAAATACATAATTATTATAAACGTTATTTAAGTATCAGAATAATGAGAAACAAAAACTAAATAAAAATAAATTGTCTACCAAAAGAATATATTATGTTACTCATTTTTAATTTATTATTATGAAATCTATGAAATCCGTCAATATATAGAATATATAGGAAGTGTATATAATTCCTAAATTTAATGCATTTCCGGTAACATAAACATGTACATATAATTAGTTAAGGTCACACGGAAAGTCTCAGATACATCATCAATATGGTCACACTACTTCAGTGCGATTTCTTTTAAACAAAAACAATAAAATTGTTCAAACTTAATTAAATTCAATGTAAAACTATTTAATTTTGACAAAGTTATAATTTACTAAGATGTTTAAAACACTGATAAAACGTTTCAGCAAAAAATTAAGTGAAAATACAAAAAGTATGTTAACAAGTATTCAATATCAGAAGTCACTATTTAAACACTTACGTGTGAAATCTTATATCACCTCCTGGACACCAACTACTGTGGCAACCACGTACTACACAACTTTGCACCATTTCTTGAATTATAACAATAATTAACTTTAAATATCTCAAACGACGCTGTGAACTACTAAGTAAACAACCGCCATATTCGTCTAATTTATGTTGACATATAGGGCTAATGTTGCCATATTACCGAATCCTTAGGAAATGGGATTGTAATTCACTGATTCGTGAACCCAATAATGCATACGAGACCTTCAATTTTGGTTCAATGTAACTTATCGTAGATCAACTATTTATTTGTTGGTACATTATTTTACAAAGTTTAACTTCTGTTTTAGTTAGTGTGGAAATTATTTCTAAGTATTTACCGGAAGATTCAAATAAAAACATAGCAATATTGTGTTCCACACTAAAAAGAGAAGTCAGACCACAGAGAGTGAGATAAAGATACGTAGGTATTTGACTCAAGCTGTTGTTCCAAGTGTGGCCTCCATCTTTATCTATAACTTCATGGGTACTACGCACTTAGTGATAGGCGGATACAGGCTGATAGCGTGTACTTGAATGGTCTAGGAAACTACTCTATGGTCTATTAAACTATGCTGTTCTCTTTTGCATTGCCAACTAGGCTCAGTAGGGCTAGAATCGAAATCCAGAGCCGTAAAGCCAGTTTAAAAAAAAAGCATTGCCAATCTATTCTATAGTGCGCGCAAGATAACCATAGATAAATATATATGTAGCAAGCTAAATATAACTGCGCGCGACTGATGGCCAAAGAGTATAGTAACTGTCCTTTTATATTCCGTGAACTGTCCTATACAGGAATGCTGATGGCGTACTTAATGTTACCAGCTTAACTAATATTTTTTTTTTCTTCATTTAATCTTATTACTAGAATTATGTAATTATATCATTACATTACATAAATGACCGAATTGATTACCAAAGATCAGTTAAAATTATTGTAATGTTCATCTTGAATTTACAAAGACCTAATAAATATTAAACCCTATATTTATTATTTACGATTCGTATAATAAATATATGTCTTGATTGTAACTTCCGTAAGTTTGACACTACACTTCACAAGTTTCTATGGTAAGATTTAAATTAATATAAATTATTCCTTAAAAACATTTAAAAACGTTTAATTTATGCGAGCGAGTTTTTTTTTTTTTTTTTTATAGAATAGGGGGCAAACGAGCATGCGGCTCACCTGATGTTAAGTGACTACCGCCGCCCATGAACAACCGCAACACCAGGGGAATTGCAGATGCGTTGCCGGCCTTTTAGAAAGGTGTAAGCTCTTTTCTTGAAGGTTCCTAAGTCGTATCGGTTCGGAAAATTCGCTGGTGGTAATTGATTCCACAAAGAAGTTGTGCGAGGGAGAAAACTTCTTCTAAATCGCATAGTGGTGGACCGCCAATCATCCAGATGGTATGGATGGTAACGCGAGTTTTGTCGCGACGTGCGATGGTGAAATTGAGCGGCTGGAATTAGTCCGAACAATTCCTCAGAGCACTCCCCGTGATAGATGCGATAAAATACGCAAAGAGATGCAACATCTCTACGCAGTGCCAGTGTATCGAGCCGATCGGAAAGAACTCGGTCGTCGACGATTCGAATCGCTCTGCGCTGGATGCGGTCAAGTGGAAGGAGCTGGCACTGGGGTGCCCCGGCCCAGAGATGAGAACAGTATTCCATGTGGGGCCGAACTTGCGCTTTGTAAAGTTGCAAGCGATGTGCCGGCATGAAATACTGTCTCGCTCTGCTGAGCACGCCAAGCTTTTTAGAGGCCAATTTGGCCTTCCCTTCCAAGTGACCACGAAACTGCACGCTATTCGATATGTCGACGCCAAGGATTCCGATACTGGCTGAGGCAGCAAGGGGAGTGCCTTGAAACTGAGGAGATACGACAAAGGGGTTCTTTTTAGCGGTAAACGCGCAAACTTGTGTCTTCTGGGGATTGAACTGGACTAGATTTAGTCGGCCCCAATCCGAGACTTTGTTAAGCAAAGACTCGACTTCAGACACAAGTTTGTCCCGGTACTCGGCGACGTTTTCCCGAGAAATATTGGCACGGCCGGTATATAAGGCATCCCCAGTGCTTTCGTCTGCATAGCAATGAATGCTACCAGTTAGCAGCATATCATTGATATGCAGGAGAAACAGCGTTGGTGATAGCACGCAGCCTTGTGGAACACCAGCGTTGATAGGCTTGTAATCAGAGCATGCACCGTCTACTACGACCTTGATGCTCCGATCAGCAAGGAAACTGGTGATCCATTTGCACAATTTCTCGGGAAGCCCATAGGAAGGAAGCTTCGAAAGAAGCGCCTTGTGCCAGACCCGATCGAAGGCCTTCGCTATGTCCAAACTAACGGCCAATGCCTCCCCCTTGGACTCTACTGCCTCCGCCCATCTATGAGTTAAGTAAACTAAAAGATCACCTGCTGATCGACCCCGACGAAAACCGTACTGACGGTCACTGATCAGCTGGTGATCCTCAAGGTACCTCATGAGCTGGCAGTTTATAATGGATTCCATTATTTTGGAGAACAAGGAGGTGATGGCGATAGGCCTGTAGTTGGACGGGTCTGAGCGGTCGCCTTTTTTAGGGATCGGGTGGACCAAAGCTGTCTTCCATGAATTCGGGACTACGCCTTGGGAGTAGGAGTACCGGAAAAGACGCGTTAAAACCGGTGCCAACTCCGGAGCACACGTCTTCAGCACAATGGGAGGGACTTCATCGGGCCCACTCGACTTGCTGACGTCCAGGGAGAAGAGTGCTTTGCGAACCGAGCGCTGTGTAAATCGCACATCCGGCATGGAGCACTCACATCGCGGGATGGTCGGCGGTGTGTTCCCCCCGTCATCTAGAGTCGAGTTGGACGCAAAAAGAGAGCACAACAGATCGGCTTTCTCTTTTGCGGCATGGGCCAGTGAGTCGTCCTCTCTGTGCAGAGATGGGAGGGATGGCTGACAGAAGTTCCCTTGGACAGCCTTGGCGAGAGACCAGAATGCACGGGTTCCCGAAGGAAGGCGAACTAGCTTCTCGCCAATTCTGCCGATGTGCTCAGACCTTGCCTTGGCAATGACGCTTTTGAAGGACCTGGAGGCGGAATTATACTTCTTTTTAAGTGCGCTGGTGTTTAAATCCCGAGACGTTGATGCGTCAGCCCAGGCCCGGTAGCACTCCTGCTTATAGCGTGATGCTATTTTACAGGAGCGACCAAACCATGGCTGGGATCTGCCTCCGATGGGCACCACAGAGGATGGAATAAAAAGTTCCATACCCTGAAGTACCACATCAGCAACAGAATCGGCAACAACGCTGGGATCTTCCGGCGAGAAGCAAACCCGCCCCCAAGGGTAGGATGCAAAAAAAGACCGCATCCCGTCCCAATCAGCTGACCTATAGTGCCAAACACGGCGGCAAGCTGTAGATCGCAACTGCGATTGGAGCGTGAGTGGCACTGTGCTCCGGATCAGACAATGGTCCGAAGAGCCCAGAGGGGCATCGACGGAGACCTGATATCCGTCCGGATGAGAGGTCAGCAGAAGGTCCAACAGGGAAGGTACATGGTCTTCCACATCTGGGATCCGCGTAGGCGAAGTAACCAGTTGTGTTAGACCATATGCCAAAGCAAAGTCGTAGACAGATCTACCCGCATGATCGGTTGAACGAGAACCAAGCCATTCAGCGTGGTGGGCGTTGAAATCACCGAGTATCACGATCTCTGCGGATGGGACCTGTTGTAGCACGGAGTCTGCAGCCATTTGGACGTGGTCGATGAGTCGGTCTGTGTCGGCATTACCGCTATGGGACCTATAGAGGCACCCGTAGACGCGGGGATGGTCGTCGCTGTCTACGCGCAGCCATAGGATGGACAGGTCCGTACCTTCAAGGCTGCCGAGGCGTCGAAAACAGATGTCCTCTCTGACGTATACACAAACTCCAGCCCGGGGCACAAAGGAGTGTTCCAATTTGTACCCCGGGTAGGAGAGATATGAAGTATCAGCCGGAGAGGACACCTGAGTCTCGGTTAAAAAGAGCAAGGCCGGCTTCGCCGTCTCTAGATGGTAATGGACAGCGTTAAGGTTGGAATGAAGTCCCCTGATGTTGCAAAAATTCACGGATAGCGTGACAGGGGTCGCCTTGGTTGTATTGCTCCGCTTGCCCCGAGCAGCATTAGTCACGAGCGGAATTTTGCCCCCCCCAGAATACGCGGGGCAGCCTGAGCACCCACGCTCAGGAGTGAAGTAGTTTGTTCGTGGATGCTCAGCGAGGGATTCTCCAGGGTTGCTGGTACCCTCCTGGGGTAGTCTTGTATTTAATTCCACTACCATGTTGATGGGGGGGGGGGAATTGGGCCTCCGGCCACCTGCACTCACCAAACGCAACGCAGAGGTAAACCTCTACTTCACGCTGGTATTCTGTGAGGTCGTGGTACCACCCCGGTTCGAGCTGGCCCATCCGTGCGACAGCAAAAGCTACCGCTTGGCTCTACCACTGTTAAAAACTAAAAAAACACGCTTCACTTTCATTTTTGGTATTCTTCTCGGTTTGCTGAACGGTTTGAAACCCATATCATGGGTTCATCTAAATTTAACGTATATGCAAAATTACCGCTCCATCGAAAACTTGAAAAATGGTCAACTTTAAGTTCCAATTTTTCTTTTACATTATTATTTTATAGGTGAAGATATTATATGTGTTAGAAATTACTACTATTATGATTAATGAACACTGATATTTTGTCTATAATGAATTTATCAAAAAAGGTATTTTAAAAATATTTATTAGAAAGAAGGAAATTAAAAGTCCATGGAAACCTTGTAAATCTTTTATTGAACACCTAGATCTATTTGTAAATTTGGTGTAACATAGGTCCTGCAGTGGGTCAACGCTTTTCATTCGCACATCTTCACAGAATCCATACTAATCTTCATCAGAAGACTCTGATGTGTCGCCTGTAACATTAAATAATTATTACTTTTCAGTTAAGCTAAAACTAAAACATAATAATAACATTATAAAGACGTGATATTAATGATACGAGGAAACTAAAAACGAACAAATCGAGAAAATTAGGGAGTTTTATTTGTTATGGCAGCCCTAAAAATTACCTGTGAAATATGAAACATGGACTTTAACTTTGGAAAACGGTACTGTAGGCCCTTTATTGTCTCTTTCTTCTCCACAAGCACATTTGACCTTCGAGATAATATCCCCGCCAGCAATTTTAATCACTTTCGGCATAATGATGACGATTATTTACTGCAAAACGAATAAAAATAAAAACACGACACCTTCGCCTAACACTCTGTTTTGACACCTGCCATAAACAGTAAGATGGCGGCACATGATTAGTTCCAATTTAGGCCGCGCGCAGAGTTATCTTGCGCGCACTTTAACGTCAGTTTATACTAAACCTAAAATTAGTCTGTGGCCTAAAACCACAGCCTAAAACTATGCTTAGCACAAATTTGTGAAGCTTTTACGCGATAATTATTTTATTTTTCTTTATTCTTAGAAATAATCCATACGTCCATGATTATCAAGGAATTAAGATACTTTTTATCTTGCTAAGCATATCTGTACTTCGTCCGTTATGAAATTAATATTCTGTTTATTAGGCTCTCACAGTTTCTCTTTGCTCACAGACAACATACGACTTATATTCTTCAGAAAGAAAAAATCTTTACTATGAATCGCAGCTATGATATAATATGTATAAACCACTTTAGCATAAACTAGCGGTGTGTCGTTACGTGATTTCTAAATAACATAACGTTATCGTTATGGTACAACGGATAACGTTATCATAACTATCTATATTCATAACTGTCTATTTTCCACGTAACGGCAACTTAGCAATATACCGTCATGGAACAGTTATCATCAAAATTATTTTCGTTTCGTGATATAAACAGTTAAGATTTAAATACTAATTTAGTTGTTGAAATGAACTTTCTTTCATATTTTTGATCTTTTGACATCTTTTTAGGAACTAAGGCATCCATTATTCCTTGTTTGTGTTGAGACTGCGGTATTATAGCTGATGGGATCACAAAGGTTGGGTTTGACTAACTCAAAAAGTTATCTTTTAAGTTAGTGCTGACGCAAGGACACCCAAAGTGTTCACATGTCTGTGTCTGTGAATCGTTTGCTGTTCCAATGAAACTTGTGTGTACGCTTCTATATATTGCTGCCGTAAATGTGACTTCAGATTATCTGAAGTCGTCTGAAAACTAAATTCGTTTTTACAAATATTACAACGCGCTTTTTTTTAAGAAATAAAGCAAAGTTTTTAAATAATAATATTACACCCAAAAATTTATTATTGCACCTGTACCTCATAGATACACAATTAATATTATTAAAACTCAAGTTCAAAAGTGGAAGGTCAATAATAATATATCGTCTTATCAAGGCCAAGGCTATTGATGCAGTTTAATCCTTACAATTAGGGTAATAAGTGTTATTTTTCAATATATGGCAAAAAAACCGTATTTACTGTGTTGAATTTTATAATAAACAGCAAGTGGTTTAAAATTACTTTATAAGAGACACATTGCCAATTTTAAATAGTTATACCAGTATCTATATGAAAAAGAAAGATATCAACTAATTTTTTGAATTTCGCTTCGCTCACCTACACGTTACAACATAGGGCCAGCTGCAGTTTCTTTCTTGTCGTACACGGCATAACATTTGTTTTTGTACGGTAGCGAGTGCGTCATGTTATAATATTAATATCACGTTTCCAAGCCAACGCAACGTTGCAGCGTTGCGGTTCAAAAGTGCTCTGTACGTTGCGGATCGTTATAAAAAATAGACAATTATGAGCGTTATGTATAACTACCTAAACGTTATAAAGTAAATAGACGTTTCCATAACTGTCTATACGTTATAATGCTCATAGCTAGCACAAACTAATAAGAAGTGCTAATAAGAACACAGAGTATTAAAGAATACCAGAGGGGAAGCTTACTAAGAACGTCAAAAATCTATACCTATTCTGATAGGGTTATCACCTGACGCATGTGAAAAATTTAAGGAAAAAATAAAAATATTATATTGTATAAAATAACATGTGTATTCATTGTAGCTTAAGTTTATATAATAACATGTCTGTTATTTGTAATTAAAATTGAAACTGCATAAATGGTATATTTTGCTTATTTTCATGCTTAGCTTCACATTACATATACATATCTATATTTCTATCAATATCATTTTCGTAAGACACCGTATTCATGAGTACAAAAAAATCAGATCGTATTAGTAATGACTGTGATGATGGTAGTGAGCAGTGGCGGTGTTGATACACCACCACCACCATTGTTACTACCAGAATTATGGTGGCGATAGTAAGGGCTGTGGTGGTGATGCTGGTCGTGGTGGTAGTGCCAGTGGCGGTCCGCTATCCATCACCACCTCCACCAATGATACTACCAGCACCACCACAATCACTGACACCATTACCACCGCTACCAACACCGCACGATCAGTACCACCGTCCACCATCACCATCACCAGCACTACTACAATTAACACTAACTGCACTACTGTCTGGCTATTGTATTATTTTCTATCGAATTTTTCATACATACTGTACAATTTAGGCATTTAGCTTATACGAACTCTAATTAACTAATATAAATATATACTTATAAATCTATTATGTCTTATTATATAGTACACAATTACTAAACTTCTCTAATTGTAAAAAAAAATTAATAGATTTATTGATCTATAAAATCACGAAATATTATTCGCCTATTTATTTCAATACGCGTGACCAACAGCCCTTTCATTTACACTCTGACTGAGCCGACGCAAACCGTTTTGTACCATGACGGAGTGTCGGCACAGAGTAAAGAGGACCAGAGGGGAAGCTTCTTAACAACGTCGAAAATGTATACCTATTCTGATAGGATTGTCACATGATGCATGTGAAAAATTTAAGAAAAATATAAAAATATTGTACAGCATAAGACAACATGTGTATTAATAATAACTTATAATATTAATGTAAAAACATATCTATTAATTGTTCGAAATCAAGAACTGTTTCATATCGATTAATTTTAAACAATAACAAAAAAAAGTATTGTATAGTGTATAAAACAACATGCATACTACAGTAATAGTGGTGATGGTGGTGGTGTTGATGTAGCCACTGTTGGTCCACTGCCTACTACCACTACCTACGATACTACCACCTCCACCACCACTGACACCATCAGCAATACTATCCACCAACACCAGCACCACTTCCACCAACACCAATCCCACCACCCCCACCAATGTCTGACGATTGTATTCCATCCATAATGCAGTGATATTTATCCCTGCGGTCGCAACTCAAAAAAGTAGCTTATATCCAAAAAAGGAAACATCCATAGAATTTACGTAATAATTCTATGGAAATATCCTTATTTTCTCTAGAATTATTCATTTCACTCAAGCGAAAATGCCTAATAGTTGTACAGTATACAACTATTAGGCATTTATGATTACACATAAAACTTATTATTTACCTATATAAATTTATAATAACTTTATTCCTAATTATTTTAATTAAAATACTTAAATCTAATTATTTAATCATTGCAAAAACACTTAATAAATTAATTGATGTATAAAATATCGAAATATTGTTGGTCTATTTATTTAAATGCGCACGAAGCCCTTTAATGGATACTCTGACTGAGCCAGCGCAAACCGATTTGTACCCTGACGGAGAGTCGGTGAACCTGTCGGTGAGAGCTCACGCACACATCACTGCGCTATGTATGGGTGTATTCGCAGCGAGCCGTTTGTATGTAGCTTCCCCTCTGGTCAGTTTCTTTACTCATGTGGCGTCGGTGAACCTGTCGGTGAGAGCTCATGCACACATCGCTGCGCTATGTGTGGGTGTACCCGTAGCGAGACGTTTGTATGTAGCTTCCCCTCTGGTCGATTTCTTTACTCATGTGATATGAACGCAGATATATGGTTTAATAAAATTTGATGAAAGCCTAATCACTTAGCAATAACATTTTTACGCCTTTGGATACCGTTTGGGATATAATGGTGAAAAGTACTCAAATATAATTATAATTTTGATAATAATCGTTATTTTGTTAGAGCAATGTTTATTACTAACATTAAAGCATAATGTGAAAGAATTTTTCTACCGATAACTTAAACATCCAAATGTAGAAATTTCTTTGCTAACTGGCGCGTTTATAAAGCACCACGGACCATAAATAAATAAATATGTATGCAGCTACACGGACCACTGGTGGTTTCGGTCCGCTGGTGACCAGAGAGACCAGTGACCACCCGTAGATAGAGGATTGACTAAATAAAGCATTCGCGTATGCTTTTGAGATAGAAATAGGCGGGAGGTACTTTCACTGGGTTACCAGATATTGTTCCATTTCCCCCGTTATGGGTTTATTTATATTCACAGCACAAAACAAATGTTCTTTTATAATTCAGATGATTAATTAATTTCTCTTGAAAATACATTCTGTGACAAAAACTACGGGCGGAAACGGCGTAAAAACAGAATCATCATTCTGTATTCAACGGCGTATCGACGATTTTACTGGACATTCAATAAACTCTTTGGATTTCGACGGCACTAAGTGAAGGCGCTAATAGCACTAAGTGTGATATCGCTAATAAATAACAATATGTTATGTATGTACTTAAATATTAATTGAGAGTAAAAATATTAAATAATAAACAAAAATTTCCTTGTGTCGAGTTTTGTTGTTTTTACAAAAAAAAAATCAATAATGTTTTAACATACCATTCCATCATAAGTTCAGTGCTGAACACAGACCTTCGAAAGGAAAGTGTTTCCACTTAGGTTTTGTAGTACAAAACACGGTAATGAGCCTACTCCCGCGATTTCCTGCATGTTTTGCTAAGTTAGTGTCTTGTGTGCGGCAAGTTGTGGCAAACAAGAGAATTTGTCTGTACACGGGATGATATTACCCCGCGTGGTAAGCAATAATAAGAGATGGGGATGGGGCAGCAGCACTTTCCCGATGAAAACTTCAAATAATAAAAAACTGCGGTGGCCAACCAGCATAACGCATATTTTCACGCAGGCGTGGCAACTATGGCAACTCATCCTATGAGTATATCTATGGAAGGTCCTTTTTAGGTGACTTACTTATGGTTAGGTGGCTTAATCATGTTACGTAATGGTTAAGGTGGTAAAATGTTTTAGTTAATATACGTTGTAAAGCATCAACAAAGGATTTTTTCTGTAATATGTTGGTATAAAATATAAAATATTCTATTTTAATTTACCATGCAGTGTAAGATTATCTGCTACCTCATATCATTCCATGGGTGGTGTATGAGGCGACATAGGGAAACATCAAAGAAGATAAACAGCAGCATTGTCTTGATAACAGCTATATAATGGTTGACAACCCGCTTTCCAAGCGTTGAAACTATGCCAAATAACTATAATAATGTTTATGTTCAACAGTGGACATTTGATAGACTGTAAAGATATATATTCTATTTAAATGAAAATATATTGAAATTTAAAAGGAAAAAGAACTAAATTTTGTGTACTTACACAACATTTAGAAATATTAACAATGTTACATTAAGTAAAACAAATGAAAACACAATTATATATTAAATATAAATCAATAAAATTAAAATAAACAAACGATTATTATTAATTTTTCATCACATTAATAAACAACTGCCGTGTAGTGGCGGTCAAGAATATCCACTACCCCATATCCTCCCGTGGGTGTCGTAAAAGGCGACAAAGGGAAACAGGCAGGAGATGGGCAGCAGCATCTTCCTGATAATAGCCAAATTACAATAAAAAAAACTGCGGTTGCCAACCCGCTCGCCAAGCGTGACAACTATGGCAAATACCCCCCTATGAATGACAGTAACAAAGAAACGGCCCCCAGTCCCCGGCGGCCCCGCTATTCCTGGCTACGGTGGCGACCATGGTAACGGCGGGGCAGGGGGTGCTAAGAATCTCCGGTGGAGGTTCGGTTGCCACCTTAGACGACTCGACCTGGCAACGTACAACGCACGCACCCTGAGAACTGACGAGAAGATCGTGGAGCTGGAAGAAGAGATAGACAAGTTGCGCTGGCATATTATAGGATTATCCGAAGTCCGAAGAGAGGAGGAGGATACGGTAATCCTCGAATCCGGCAACTTGCTCTATCACCGGGAGGGCGACCATCTGTCCCAAGAAGGTGTCGGATTTATCGTCCACAAGTCTCTCGTTAACAACATTGTAAAGATCGGGAGTGTGTCGACGAGGGTTGCGTACCTTATACTCAGAATCACCAAACGGTATTCGCTGAAGGTCATACAGGTTTACGCACCAACCTCGGCACACCCCGATGAGGAGGTGGAGGAAATGTATGAGGATATCTATAGAGCCATGCATTCCTCCAAAACCCAATATAGGGTGTTAATGGGAGACTTCAATGCAAAACTAGGCACAAGAGAGGACGGTGAGCTGAAAGTAGGGAAATTTGGAATAGGGCAACGGAACCCAAGGGGCCAGCAGCTGGCCGACTTCATGGAGAAAGAGGGACTCTTTATGATGAACTCTTTCTTCCAGAAGCGGCCCCACAGGAAGTGGACCTGGTCGAGCCCAAACGGTTCCACAAAAAATGAGATTAACTTCATTATGACGACCAGACGACAACTGTTCAGTGATGTCTCCGTGATCGCGAGGGTGAAAACTGGTAGCGATCACCGAATGGTTAGAGGCACACTGAACCTAAACGTTAAGTTGGAGAGGTCTCGTCTAATGAAGTCAACGCTCCGTCCCCCTCGTGCTCTAATCCAAAGTCCCGAAACCTTTCAGCTCGAGCTACAAAACCGTTTTCAGTGCCTAGAAGACTGCAATGAAGTGGACGATTTGAATGACAAGCTCGTGGAAACTGTCCATGCGGTCGGAGCTAAGTTCTGCAAGACCCGCGCAGAAGAACACAAAAACTCTCCGATCACACTCTTAATCTCATGGCTGTTAGACGGGAGATGAAGCTACATTCTTCAACAGACTTGACAGCATACAGGCAACTGAACAGACAGATCTCCAAATGCATGCGGCGGGACTTACGCAACTTCAATACAGCTCGTATTGAAGAAGCGATCGAGCGGAACCAAGGCTCCAAAGTCTATGCCAGAGATCTGTCTGCCAGAAAGAGCCAACTGTCAAAGCTGAAGACAGAATGTGGCAGCATCGTTTCCGGGACAGCTGAGATTTTGAGTGAGATTGAGCGGTTCTATGGGCAGCTGTACACGTCATCGTTGGAGCCACACGCAAGTGTGAGTAACGATCCAAGAGCGAGTCTCATCCGACACTATTCCGAAGATATCCCGGATGTCAGTCTGAGCGAGATTGGGATGGCTCTCCAGCACCTTAAAAACGGTAAGGCCCCAGGCGAGGATGGAATTACAGCGGAGCTTCTGAAAGCGGGTGGAAGACCGGTACTTGAAGTCCTTCAGAAGCTCTTTAATTCCGTCCTCCATGGTGGTATTACACCGGAGGCGTGGAGCAGAAGTGCGGTGGTCTTGTTCTTCAAGAAAGGTGACAACGCTCTCTTGAAGAACTACAGACCGATTTCCCTTCTGAGCCGCGTCTACGTGCTGTTTTCGAGAGTCATTACGAATCGTCTCGCGCGCAGACTTGACGACTTCCAGCCTCCCGAACAAGCCGGTTTCCGAAAGGGCTTTAGCACCACAGACCACATACATACCCTTCGGCAAGTTGTACAGAAGTCCGAAGAGTACAATTTGCCACTATGTCTGGCGTATGTGGACTATGAGAAAGCCTTTGATTCCGTCGAAATTTGGGCGGTGCTGCAGTCCCTTCAGCGGTGCCAAGTTGACTGTCGGTATATCGAAGTGTTGAAGTGCTTGTACAGTAGGGCTACGATGGCTATCCGAGTACAGAACCAGAGTACGAAACCTATCCAATTGCAGAGAGGTGTAAGACAGGGTGACGTCATATCCCCGAAACTCTTCACCGCTGCATTGGAAGACATTTTCAAGCTTCTGGACTGGAAAGGATACGGTAACAACATCAATGGCGAGTACATCACTCACCTTCGATTTGCCGACGATATAGTCCTTATGGCAGAATCGCTGGAGGACCTAAGCACTATGCTCAATGACCTCAATAGTGTTTCCCAACGGATAGGTCTTAAGATGAACATGGACAAAACAAAGATCATGTTTAATGTCCATGTCACACCTATGCCGGTAGTTGTTGAGAGCACTAAGCTCGAAGTTGTTGACGAGTATGTTTACCTGGGACAAATAGTCCGACTAGCTAAGTCCAACTTCGACCGAGAGGTCAATCGACGGATTCAACTCTGCTGGGCAGCGTTCGGGAAGCTACGACACATCTTCTCGTCAGACATACCTCAAAACCTTAAAACGAAATTGTACAACCAGTGCGTGTTGCCAGTGATGACTTACAGAACTGAGACGTGGTCCTTCACTGCTGGCCGTATGAGGAAGCTCAAGGTCGCTCAGCGAGCTATGGAGAGGGCTATGCTCGGAGTTTCTCTGCGTGATAAACTTAGGGATGAGGATATCCGCAGTAGAACCAGAGTGACCGACATAGCCCAACGGATTAGTAAGCTGAAGTGGCAGTGGGCCGGCCATATAGCTGGAAGAACCGACAACCGATGGGGAGGAAAGGTTCTCGAGTGGCAGCCTCGTACCGGTAGGCGATGTGTAGGGCGTCCCCCCACGAGATGGAGTGACGACCTGGTAAGACATGTAGGAAGTCGATGGATGCAGGTAGCTCAGGACCGTGCTTTGAGGCATTCTTTGGGGGAGGCCTATATTCAGCAGTGGACTTGTGAAGGGCTGTAATGATGATGATGATGAATAAACAACAAATCTAACAAAATTTTTGTCTTCTTTCTAGAGGATTCGTTGTAGTTCTTGGATGCTGATCGTTAGAATCAGATTAGAAGGGAGTGTATGTATATATATATATATATATATATATTTGCCTTGTATATAATATATTTTAATGGTATAAATAATAAGGTACAACTCCTAAACTATACTTAGATAGGTAATACTTATCTCTTGTCAAAAACATCTTTATTACATTATTTTTATGACAATTAAATAGAAATTATCATAATTATTACATTTATTTCATAATTTATTTACACATTAATGTTTATAACACCTTTATACAAGGGATTAAGGGTGGACTAAATGTCCCATTGGTAGGCATTCCCAGTCAGTTTTAGAATTATTATTGCATAATAAATTATTCATTGGTATATTTAGGTCAGGACTTTAAATTACTTATTTATTTCTTTTATTTAAATCTTTATTTGCATAAAACATGGTAGTACAGATAAGGTTCCAACATTTGTAAATGAGGATTCATGTTTAATCGATACATGTATAAGTAAATATTTTGTCATTGTCATGCTACCCAACAAGTCATAATAATACAGAATGTCAGCATTTGAAAATAAAATAAGCAATGCTAGTCAATTTTTAATACATACAGAACAATGTCAAAAAATCATAACTACCAACAAGATCAAACTTATATCACTTATGGAGAAAGAACAAGATACAACAAGAAATTATAACATTTAAAAAAATTATCTTAATTATATTATAAATTACATAAGTTAAGCATATTTAGTCCACCTAAAACAATGAGGCTTAAAATGTTTTGAGCATACACTGCTAAGTTTTGTTGGTTACCTATAAGCAATACCAGTAGCGATTATCCAACTGTTACGGATAGCTGATTCCTTAAGAAAGCTGTGAAATAATATATTTAAAATAAATTAATATATTAAATATATAGTACACTTTTATATCAAGGTATTTAACAAAAAAAATCAAGTATGTGTATCTGTGCGTAAATACAATACCTATAACAATTAAAACCATATCAATTGATTTAATTAAATAGCAAGTATATGTAAATGTAATGATAATATTATTCAAACCAAACATTTAAAAAAAATTATGTACATATTAAGCTTTAGATATTGTTAATTAATACATTTACAGCCTAACAAATGTCCTCCACCGCTGAACATAGACCTCCCACACAGTTTGTCCCCAAATAACTGCAGTTGCCAATTGTCCTGCCAAGCTAGGTAACTATCACAAAACCTATAACTTTTGATACTGACTAATGGTAACGGTAAGTATATTATCATCAAATGTTTTCTACATCATTAATTGAGAATATTATCTTATGTTGTTGTGTTATTGTGTACCTTAAGATTAAGACTTATTTATTTATTAATTATTTTATCTATATTTATATTTATTTTTATATTAGCATGACATATTTTTTTTAATAAATATTGTAATGTAATAGTTGCTAATGTATAATAGAACTAATGGAATGCAATAAAGTTTTGTGCATCTGATTTCAGGCAATACATATTTTGTGAAATTAAATATACTTTGCCCAATATTTATGTACTTGAATCCAAACATGTTTTCAGGTTGATACCGTTCAAATTAAGGAGCATTATCATGAAGAATTTACAATCTGGGATATCAAATGTTTGACAAAATACATCACAAAATTCATTAAAAACATGAAATGTTACACTTTATATTCAAAACAATAGATATTAATCAGTACAAATAGCAAATGTAAGCACAAAACAAACTTACCGATGAAAGGTAATATTATCAATTTTTCGTTGACTGATGCTGTTGCATCCTAAAATGCTACAACTTACCATCTTTTTCACCTTACCTAATAACTAAGATCCACAAAAAACACTAAATTCAATTACCTGTTTGCTTATAATATCAATATTATTCAAAAGAGCTCGACATCGTTAATGTCAAATAAAGGAGGGAAAACAATCAAAAACGCATACCTAGAAAAAGGCAAGAAATATAAATTTGCTTCTCCCTTACTCTTATGTCTAACTATATACGTACATTTCTTTCACACGCTGATGACCTCACTGAATGTTTAGTCTATAAGATACTATGTCTATGTGACCACCACTGACCAGATGACAGTTAACTCTTTGGCAGTGTTGCTCTACAATCTACATATGGGCGCGTATTAATATTTCAAATAACCTTTTGAAAATCATTTTAATTTTGAGTTAACATAACGTTTTTCGTATAAAAATTGAGAATATTACGAAGAATATTAAAAATTAAATGTAAGTTCTTGTTTTATTTTCGTAACATACAAAATACTGCAAGAATTTAGCATTTTTATTCATATATTAAATTTTTGTCCTGGCAGGTTCTCGCAAAAATAATCTGGTCTGGTAACACTGACGAAATGGAAATTGGATTTAGGGGTGTCCACTTTGAAAATATATCGATGTTTTTTTTCGATGTGATGCATCGAGACTGTGCATCGATATATTTCGATGCATTGGTTAGAAACATCGATGTTTTTGCAACATCGAGTACTTTTTATAACTTTACATTATAAATCTGTAGTCAACTTCCTGACATCCCCATTCAAACAATCGACAATTTTGAATGATCTACTCTTACATCGGCACTGTCTTTGTCCGCACGCGTTGTGTGAGTGTGTGTATGGGAGTGTTCATGGATGTAACAAAATTCACGAAAAATGTGTCCAGAGTTAACCTATAAAAACGTATTATTTACATATATATATAATGTTACTACTACAATTTAACAGCCTTTCAACTACAACCAGAAGCTGTTTTCATCTTATGCAGCTTCTAGCGAAAATTATCGGTTTGATTTTTTGTTTTTACAATTAATGTGAATTTAATTTAAATACTACGTATGTTGTATCTAAGCAAAATATTACTTTTAAATTATTAAAATAGTCCTTATCGAACATATATATAAATATAAATAGTTTTGCTCGTTTTGTGATACAGTAATTTTAGAGTGTATTTTCAATCGACAAAACGAAGACTGTAGCGCAATTGCAACTCTTTTTGCATTTTGGAACTCTTTTGCCTTGGACACTTGAGTGCAGATCCGAGGTCCATTTAGTAGTAGGTCAATGTTTACGATATTATTTTAAACGATTTTAATAGAAAAAAAGCATGCATCACAATAAAAATACTAACATATGGAATATAAATCCATCTTTTGTAAATTTTAAGTATTTTGACTGCTTTATGATCGCACCGATCGGTATTTTTAAAGAGCACCTACTTCAGCGGAAACGATTCTTGTAATAATAAAATCGATTTCGTAAGCAGTTTTTATAAACGCACAAGCTTTTAAATCCAATACCTTGGCAGAGGGGAATAATTATGCGAGATGAGTCTGAGGTTAAATGGTCTTAAGGCGGCTATCACTTGCCTGCCGCAGGGGCAATCTAGGGTGAAGGAGTGGGGATGACCCTTAATTGCCTCCTTAATTGTGATGTGTATATGGAAGCAGGGGCAATTTTCTAAGTCGGCCCTGCGGCAAAACGACATGGGCGCAAGACCTTCCTTGCTCCCTAGATCATAGCTACCACGCCACACGTGTAACGCAAATGGGGCAGTTTCAAACAGTTCGTAAGCGACTTTCGCATACAGCATACGTCATAATGGATACCAATAAAACATATGAAACTGGTGATAGAAGTGTATAAAGAGGCGGCTTCTTCACCCAGTATCTCCTTTTTGTCTTATTTTTGCGGTAGCACCGCAGAAAGAACGTTATCTGAACGTCGTAACGTTTTTAAACGTGGTAGAGTTATACTGCAGCTTTTAAAGACTGTGTTATGGGTGTAATTATTAATTAATTAGTTGTTTTATCAATAAATATGGGTGTCTATGGGCCACAGTATCCACTTAACGTCAGATGGACTGTGCTCATTTGTCACCCTTATTCTATATAAAAAGAGCCAAGGCTATATTTACCGATTCATTTATATTTTGATAAAACTAGCGCCATTCTCACGCGTGTGTCCAGCGAGACGTACACTCTCACATAGAATGGCAGGCATGTGTGTAGAGACAGTTCTGATATTGCCCCGATCGCTGTTTATCCTAGATTGCCCTGCGGCACGAAAGTGAGAAGCCGCCTTAAGACCGAGACAGACCAGGACGATTTTCCTTAGATTTTCTTTAATACACAACTAGCCAAATTCAATTTCTTGATTCCGCTAATGGACTGACAGCCGCTAACTAGCGCCACCAACAGGTTTAGATATTATAACTTCTAAATCAGAGCATGTTTTCGTTTTTCTGATTTAGAAGTTATAATATTAATAGTGGTAGATAAGTATACCTGTTTACAATTGACTGGTTATCATTGATTCGATGTTTTATGAAAATACATCGATACATCGAGTATATCAATAGCTTTCCAAAACATCGGATCGATTCGATGCATCGTATTGTAAACATCGAGTGAATTCGATGCATCGATGTATATCGAATATCCCTAATTGGATTGGAATTTTGGAATGGAAACTGAAAAAAATGTCTTCTAAGAACGAATCCTACGATTACTATGAAACTTAATCTCATCACTTTGCAAAAATTAAAATATTTTGGTTTTGCACTTGTTTTGATGCTGTTATTTTAATATTTCTTTTCCAGAACAAATAAGTGATAACTTAATTTTAGGTATGACTAAAGACGCTCGTCACTCGCTTCATGTTTGGCCGCCATGTCTGAAGCTCGGCTGTAACATATAGTTCGGGTTGTGCTTTTCTTTGTTGTATATAAAAGACAGTGATTATTGTTACTGATAGACAATGAACTAATATATTTAGTTAAGGACTATGAACTTGGATTTAAGTGGAGTGTTAGATAAATTCAAGTAATTCGATAGAGTTTACTTTTGCAGAAGTATAACTCCAACATCGTATTTTTAGTTCATCCGCCATATTGGCGTTAATATCCTTCGTAAGTCTTTTTTCATAATTTTTTGGCTTTATCACGAATATATTGTTGTTATTTGATGCTATTTTGTTGCCATTTTGATAAGACTTCTGTATGTGTAAAAGTAGTGGGTGCATGTTAGGATTAATAAGCGTTTTTTGAACTTTTCGTTTTTGGCCTCTATACGAGTAATTTTTTCAAATTTTATAAAGTACTATTCTAGTCATGTTCTCATACAAGAATTGCTAATATTTATATTTCGTAAAGCACACTTGTCTGAACGATACGAGAAATATGTTGGTGGTAGAAAACTGTTCTAATTGAGTTAATAATGAATGCGAAATTAATAATTTTATTAGATGTACTTATGAAATGCTTATAAAATACCAAATATATACATTCACAATTTCAACAAGTTTTTATTCAATTGTTTTCCTAAAAGTCCTTACACAATAATTTTTAATTTAATTACTTGCATCAGAATATTTTACACCACAAATATGCTTTCCTATTCGTTTATCAACACAACTATAATACCTATTGGGCTCTTCATTGTATCTACAATACAATAGATTTATAAATAATGACAATATGTCAATTCAATTAACTTGGTTTACTAACCAAAACCAAAAGCAAATTATG
Organism: Parnassius mnemosyne; assembly: GCA_963668995.1. Classification (NCBI taxonomy): domain Eukaryota; kingdom Metazoa; phylum Arthropoda; class Insecta; order Lepidoptera; family Papilionidae; genus Parnassius; species Parnassius mnemosyne. The sequence continues at coordinate 21,049,715 of CAVLGL010000115.1, forward strand.
ATTTAGCTGTGTGAGTTACCTATTCTATTTATGCCCCAGCGTGACCATGATTCAAATGGGTCAATATTTAAACTTAATACTGAACTCATATAAAATTATCTAGTCACAATTTGTCTGATTAAAATCTAGAAATTAGTTATTAAATCTGGTGCCTATATATATGACATGGTATAATTTGTCAAACAGAACTATATACATTTAAATGTTATTTTATTTACTGAAAATATGTTTGCCATTATTTTTCATAAAATTAGAAAATATAAATGGGTGCACCTGATGGTAAGTGGCCACTAAAACTAAAAGGCTCCAGGTGCACTAGCTCTTACTGTGAAAGACAGTTTGCAAAAAGTGTGCTACCACCTATTATATCAACTTAAATAATTTTATTCATTCTCTATTTATAAAAGTATTATTAAAAAATAGTAATTTCAAAACAAATATAAAAATTGTGACAATAATCTGTTTCTATAATTTTTGTTTGGAATATTAAATTGACACAATATACATTTCCCAAAATGTATTAAGATGATACCTTGAAATTTTTATTGTGTAAATATATTCTTAATATTATTGTGCAACTGCTCTTGTAATTTACATACCCTCATGATGCCTTTAAACAGAACATTTTTATTTCAAAATTAATTAATTATAATGAAACATGTACATGTGTTAATTGTATGACTTATAAAAATTAAAGTAAAACACCACAAACAAAGTATATTTTATGCATAACTTCTATGAATGCAAGAAAATAATTTGTAATAATAAGTAGAAATAAATAATCATAAAGAGCCTGTTAATTATTTGCTATCTGGTTCAAGTTTCACATTATCTCCTGTTGCTGATCTGAATTAATATCTTTCTAACTTTTACATTGTATCTTACACTTCGTGCCACTAAGTATATTAGTAATACTTTCATGTATGACTAGCAGTCCCTGATAATAATGGTTGATAGTAGGAAATTTAAAATCAACATATTAACAACAAATGTAGGTTTACTATCATCATCAGTCCAATGCTGTATATAGGCTGGTGGGTTGGTAATGAGTTGGTTATGCCCCACTATGACCTGAATTACAGCGTGAAGTAGTGTCAGTACTAAAGTTTACGTAGATGTGACAATGAACTAGGCAGAAAAAATTACATTTTTCAAGATGGAGGTTGAATTTATGGTAGTGTTGTACTTTATGAGTATTTTATATATATTTGTATATATGTGTGTATATATATATTATATAGCTAGTGTCAGTTATTATTACAAAGATAATAAAGCTAAACCAAGAATTAAAAGACTTCTGTTGAGTTCATGTCACACTGAACAAATTGTAGTGTGGCTACATGATGTAAAAATTACCACAGTAATAGTCTTTGATATGTGAGAAAGACCAACAATAGAGCTATTGACTGCCTTTATATGCCATATTGATTGACATTGTAAAATTATGGATATAAATTATCCCTACACCTAGGTTTTACTTTAATTATGGCCATAATTATTGCTATATAACGGCACTGTTTATAATGGGTTGTCTATGTTTTTGTTGTTATTGTGTCTATGTTGTTAATTGTTGGCAATGGGTTGACTTTGTTTATAAACAAGTTATATTTGCAGCATTGTGCTATTCAGGAGAGAATATTTATTCAGCTAATTAAAGTTTTTGTAATGCCCAGGCTTCAAAAATCCTAAATATTTGCAAAACTGAAACCAAAAACAAATAAATATCTTATAAATTCCTTGTCTTTGAGAAAATCCTTTGCTGTGATTTGTACGCATTGATGGCCTTAACTTGTAGCATGCTTTTTCAAGTTGTTTTTATTGAAATTTTTTCTTACAATAATATATTTATGTGTTAAATAAAAAACTATATACTAATAATACACATCTACTGTTAGACTTTTCCATTGTTATTCAAAGTCATAAATATTTTATTCATTTTTAGGCTTGTTTAAAGTTCTTATAAACATCAAAATTTGTTATTTAAAAGTGACACCTAAACATGGAAGAACTGGCATGAAACTACAGTCATTGCTTTTCACGATTTTGTTTTTAAAGTTTATTTTAAACATAATAATTAAATGGGATTATGTTATGTTGATGTTATAATAATTTTTATTTCTATAGTCCTTAATCTTAAAGTAATCAATTTTACTCTGCACTGTTTTATTATCTAATGTTACTCCTATCAGGAGCAGTGCAGCTGACTAATTGCTTCATAATCTTTTTAGAATCTGTACTCTGTAATGTTCTCTGTTAATGTTCAGAATAAGGTATTCAGCTAAATTAAGGTTTTGGTGTATCTCGATTTAAGCTTTAACCTGCCGGCTAATTGTGGAAGCAAATTAATAAATAAATCAGCAGTACCACCTAATGGATCCAGATTTTGTGAATTCCTTATTTGGCAATTAATCAAATCATCATTTTGGATTTAGAACTTGTTAATAACTTGGTTATAAGTGCCACCTATCAGATACTAGCATAGTTATGAACCATCATCTCAAAACTATGAATATGACCTCAATTGATTAAGTCATTCAGTTACATAAATGGTCTGAACAGGGAATATATAATATATAATGATAAAATATATAAATTATTCTACTGAAGATAAAAAAATTATTGCAAATGAACATTATATCAAACAAAAGGCTGACATCAGAACTGTTTGTGTGCAGTATAACATGCAGTTGTGACTTCTCTTGTGGTTGCTGCAGTTGGGTAGTGTAGACACATGAATTCCATTTTTCACTGTATATGGTCAGTGTGTAGTTATTTATGTTAGTCAAGGAGTACAGACTTTTACTGACAAATTTTTGTGAAGAGCTCTTTTTGGGAAATTTTAATGGATATTTTTATTTCTTTAATAAACAGTTAAGTTGGCTTATGGAATCATAAAAGTTGAGAATATAGTGACATGGCAATATAGCATCTTGATAAGACACTGATTCTTTTAAAATATTGTTTCATTAACCAAGAGCAGTAATGGATTTAAGAGAGGATAATTTTATTCATTAGTTATGTGCTCTATTTTGGTTTTGATTCTATAAGATAACATTATGAGATAGTAGCATAGCATAACACACTTATAGGGGTGTGGCTGCAACTGCACACAGTCAGATCCAACAGCAGATAACTGTGTATAGTTAAATATACAGCCTGTCTGCAGTCCATTTTAACTTATGCTTTAGCTTAACTTAACACTTTTGTTGTCCTGTGAACTATATATAGGTCATTGCTATTGTCTTGCTATTGTGTCTGAAAACCGGACATTGAAAGTGTTAAGTTTAGATGACCTACTGTAAAATTAAGATTAGCCATGACATAAATATTGATATTTGTTTCTTTCTTCAAAAATGTTTATAATTGTCTCTTGAAACTAGGAAATGCTAAAATAAAATTGTATTGACATTAATGTTGCTGTTTTAGCATTTGCTTTAATTTCCCATTATACTTTCTCATTAATTTAATATATAACCTTAACATTGGAGACTTTTTGAATGCAAAATAGTTACATGATTGCAAATAGGGTTTTTTTTTTTTATTTAAAAACAACTTTCTTGGTTGTTCATTCTTCTTTACTAGTGCTATTTATTAGTTGGAGCCAGTTCTACATCCTTAAGTTTTATATTTTGATATATACTTATCCTCACACATCACATGATTGTGGTTAATTACTTTACCTAAGAAATTGTTTAATGACATCAGCCCTGTATAGAAAATTATCAATATCAATGCATAATAGTGTCTCAAAATTACAGGAGCTTTAAATAGAAATCATCTGCATACTTTCCAGCCTTTGTTGATTGCTCAAAAGTGATTATATTTTCTAGAATTTGAATAATTTCTTTTCACTCACGTTAAAACACATTTATCTCTTCCTATTAGAATTTCCTTAGAAGAAACTTCAGTTAAAATCTATTTATATGATGGAAGTGTATCAACCATAAGCTGATACTGTGATTAATTACATTCTTTTTTCTACAAAACTGCTTAAATTTTCTATTTATTAGAAATTTTGAAGCATTTATTTAAGTATAACGTAATACTATGAGGGGGCATCCACGACTTTTCTGCGGCGCCACTTACAAATGAGGAGTAATATTTGACAGATTCCATAGCAGGAAAGTTATTTTGTTTAAAAAATGTAAAGTTTAATGTTTCTTCTATACTATTAGTTACATTTTTATATTAATTAGATTAAAAATAAAGAAACGAAACCACAAATATTCATAAAAGTAGAAAAATTAAAACTAGAGTTCATAATGTGCAAAAAAATGAAAGAGCAAACCACTGAAGCATTGTTTTGTGTTTTAATGTTTTAATATAACACTAGAAATTGATAAACTTTTATACAAAAAACTTCATATCAGTATCAACCAGTGACATCTGGTGAGCGGAAGATTATTAGACCTCATTAGTTAATGTCTAATTGTAAATTAAAAGTTGACAAAAAGTTTGTTAAGATATAAATTAATTGATGTTATTGTAGTGTTCTAATTATCTCAATTGTTAAATATGTTCTTTTGTTTTTAATTTTTTTATTTAATTTTCAGATGTATATAATAACTTACTTAAACGCTACGGTTTGGACCTTGCACTGGTGATCTGAGCCAGGTAATTATACTAAACAAATTATTTTCATTATAAAACTTAAATAATATATAACACAGACCCTTATTTCTTTTTAGGTAGTAATGATTGGAATGTGGTTATGCTAGGTGCATCTGCACCAAAAAAAATATTATGATAGAATGGTTTAATGTTATCAGAGGATTTAGCTGATGCCTCTTAGCCAGAAACTGGACGAACCTCTTGTAACAATTGAGGTGAGTTTCTTTCATGTTTTTAGTTATATAATAGTAATTCTTAAATGTATTAACCCTTACTACAGAATTTCTGTTATTTTGGTAGGTAGATTGCGGATTCCAGCACAATGCAACAGGCAGTAGATCCTCTTGCAACTACAAGCACTGTAAGTATTTTGAATATGAGTGTTTTTGCATACTTTAGGGAAAAATGTAAGTTGTGATCCTTTAAAATTATTAAATCTGTTAATATAATAACAATAAGATGACTCTCATGAAAATTATTATTTCAGATTATTTAAATATTTCAATTAAAATCTGTAACAGTGAAGCAGTTCTGTACTCTATTAAGTTCTGTACATTTTACAGCCAACGGCGGAATCAGTCAATGGGGCTCCGCCAGAGGATGCACCACGCCGACAGGGGCGGATAACAAATCAATTACAGTTCCTTCAAAAAAATGTGATTAAAGCTGTTTGGAAACATAAATTTGCATGGCCATTCCACCAGCCTGTAGATGCAAAAAAATTGAATCTTCCAGTATGTACATTGTATATTTTTTAATAATAATTTCATTTTATATTTTAGACTGACAAAAATCTGTAAATAACATATTGGCTTACAGGATTATCATAAAATTATAAAAAAGCCTATGGATTTAGGCACTATAAAGAAACGTCTCGAGTCAAACTACTACTATTCAGCCCAAGAATGTATTCAAGATTTTAATACAATGTTTACAAATTGCTATGTTTACAACAAACCAGGAGAAGATGTAGTTGTTATGGCTCAAACATTAGAAAAATTATTTTTAAACCGGGTAAGACAGTAGTAATGTAATCTATGTGTAATGTAGTATCTATAGTTATGTAGTCAGTATAATGTATCTAACTCATTGGTGATTGTTTTATGTATTTTAACTATTCTCAGCCAGTGCCGTCAAGGCTATCCCATCTGATGGTTAGTGGTGACGTAGCCGAATGTTTACCATTTTCGGTGTGCACTGGACTTAGCTTAACAAAAGCCGACTCACTGTTACTGAAGACACACACATTATAATTGGATGGAAAGTTAGATGTTAGCAACTTATACTGTAAGAAACCGAGAGGCTGGCGAGTTAGCTTCTGTATTCGAAACATGTGAGATTGGTTTTAACCAGTTTCAAGTCACCAATAAGCCTCTTACCACGCCTTTTCATTGAGTCTAAAGCGGTTAGATGGTGTTTTTCAGCAGCATCTCATATATCGCAGCCTCCACGCACGACGGGTCTTATGTTTTTTATAGAGTATTTGCCTTAGATAGAAGTTGAGGTTTAAGGAAATATCGACACCCAACAATCAAACATGTATTCCAGTATTACATTTCAGAATGAAGGAGCAAAGTTTGGCTGACTCCCTTTCTCATGCTGTTAGATACTCATAATAGAGTAGTGCTATCCTGCAACTATACTTCTTTTCTGGTCTTCTAGCTACTCCAATCCATTATATCGGATATGCTGCATTTATGCTTACACTTGTGACTGCTGTATCCTATGGTTGCAGATGAACCAAGAACACACCATTATCATCAGCATATTTGACTAGTTATGTGTTATAACCATATCAGCACCTTGTAGCAAAAAAATAATGTTAGACTTTTAGTTTTTTAATGACTTAATTTGGGTTATCAACCTATTTTATGCCTTAGTCCTCATTGGTAATACATTTCTTTATTTTCTATCAAGGCTGATTCACATTCAAGACAATGATTATAATTTTTAAGATGGGCCTGATGTTGTTGGTAATGTTTTAAACTTTTAGTATACAATATTTTCTTGTAGAAAGAAATAACTTACATTAAGCAGTGTTTCGGCTTTACATGACACTAGTATTCGAGTGTTCTTACAATGCCTTATCTCACTTCTGAAACTTACATAACAGATAGCCCAAATGGACAAAGAGGAAAAGGAGATAGAAGTTCCATCGAATAGCGCAAAAGCAGGTGTTAAAAAGAGGACTGGTGGTTCGGGTGGGTCGGTGGGCGGAGCGGGCGCGGGTGCGGGCGCGGGCGCGGGAGCAGGCGTGGGAGCAGGTGCGCTAGTGGCCCGAGCGCCAGTCAAGGTCGTGCCTGCGACGCCTCTGCCGGCCTTCGTGGGCTCCACGAATACCACCACCACCCCCACGCTCACTGCTTCCGCAGCCACGCCGCCAGCCACGCACACCGGATTGCCTCAGCAGGTAACGCTATTATATTGAGCTGTATTAATGGTAATAAAACTACTAAGGAGGTTTTGATTTAAATACATTCGACTTTAACCATTATTTATTTCAACTGACAAATAACAAAATAGTATTTTTAGTCAATCTCTAAAGTATAAGCTTTTTCATATACAAATAATAATTAAAATAGATGCACAGTTGAAGTAGATATTGAGTAATGTACATTCAAATGTTTTAGACACAATATTTTTTTTATTTTGTTTTCTTATATTTACGGGAAGACTACCCATTAAATGACCCATGTCGGGGGAGGGGGGGGGGCAGATGTTGACGTCCCGACATTAAATATGTATGATGAATGTCTAAAGTCAAAGTTTTAACCCACGAGATGATGTAAGGTTGTATCGACATGGTCTATCGAATAATGAAAGTCCAGACTTCAGAAGGTCAAATTATTTTCTTCTTTTAAGTTTGGTTAAGTTTAATTATTATCAAAAGTAGTTTTCACTCATGATTGTCTCTTCTTTCGTGTCTATCACTTTTAAGGTTTAAAACTAAATGACATTGTATTGGTTTGATGCTTCATTAGGTAAAATTAATTTTCATTGTTTTGCATTGTGCTAAATTTATGATTTAATACATAAAATAAAACTTCAGCAAATGACAGAATGTGATCATTGCACTGGTGTTTAAGTATTTTCAGTTTGAACATGTTGTGCAGAAATGTTTCAACCCACAAAAGCCAGAAAGGCAGAAGCCCTAACATATCATGAACATTGAATATCGATTTTGGGATTACTTGTTATTTTTCATAGACTTTCACATTACGAAAATAAACTTGGGTTGGATCATTTCTACACAAGACTTTTAGCGTTAATTGTTTATTTTAAATATGGCATAATTTAAATTATCTATTTTCATATTATCAAGTATTGCTTAACCACCAACAAAATATGACCAAAAATACAAAAGAACTTGATTTTTTTTTTGCAATAACCTATGTTTATTTATGGTTCCATTTATATAAGAAAAGTAATTGGAAATCTCTTGAACTGGTTATCATTTACCAAGGCATTTTTTTCAGGTGGCAACTCAACCATCTAGTTTTCATGTTACTCCAGCTGTTGCTACACCTGTCTCCACTATACCGGCGGTAACTTTGTCTCAGACTCAGCCCGCTAAGGCAAGTATTATATAAATTGTGAAGAGATGACATTCTTTAGTGTGATTATTCTACATCGAAGTACGTTTCTATTTACAGGTAAAGAAAGGCGTAAAAAGAAAAGCGGATACAACTACTCCCATGGGCAGCTCGTTTGAAGGAGGTTATACAACTCCAACAATTGATCAACAAAGTGGGCCAAAACCAGCAAAAATATCTACAAGAAGAGAAAGTGGACGCCAGAAAAAGGTTTTTCATATGGAATGTTCCTACAAAATATCGACTTTCCTCGGATTATATAATAGAATTTTCATATTTTTTTAAGGCTGCACGAGTAGGTGATGACAGTTTTAAAATGGGGGGATTATCGCCAGGCATGGGATCTGCTGGAGCATCTCATCATTCTGTAATGACACCTCAAATGGCTAAGGGTAAAGAAAAACTGTCCGACGCTCTCAAAAGTTGTAATGAAATATTAAAAGAATTATTTTCTAAGAAGCATTCAGTAAGTATATTATATTTTATACATATATAGTATAGTTTTTATCATATTTTTCCCTCAATATTTAAGGCAAATTCTGAGTGTGAAATAACAGGTTTTGTACTTTTGAAATATGAGATAAAAACATTTTGATCTTAATTATTATATATAATTAGGTATTTTATATCCATTGATTTGCAAAAGTTTATTAAGTGTACAGTAAAGCAACAACGTATTCGACAGGGATATGCGTGGCCATTTTACAAACCTGTAGATGCGGAATTGCTCGGTCTTCATGATTATTTTGATATTATTAAGAAACCAATGGATCTTGGAACTGTGAAACAAAAGATGGATAACAGAGCATACAAAACAGCTGCTGAATTTGCTGCTGACGTACGTTTAGTATTTACAAATTGCTACAAATATAATCCACCGGATCACGACGTCGTTGCAATGGCTAGAAAATTACAAGATGTTTTTGAGATGAGGTAAATTTTACTATGTCAATAATTACTACGAAATGTATCATTCATAAGCAATTTTATTTCTTTTAAGAATTAAATGCTATAAAATATTTTTTTAATTATAGATATGCCAAAATTCCTGATGAGCCTGTTCATGTTGGGGTTCCTCATACTATGGATAAAGGTAGTTCTGCATCCAGTTCTGAATCTGGTTCTGAATCCGATTCTGAATCCGATGATTCAGAAGAAGAAAGAAATAATAAAGTTAAGCTACTTGAGAAAGAACTTCTTGCCCTGCAAGAGAAAATGAGAAAACTTGTGGAAGAATCTAATAATAAGAAAAAAGCAAAAAAGAAAATTAAGGAAAAGCAAAAGAAGCAAATGACAACTAGCAGCATTCCCAAAGCAAATACTGTCACAGCTTATGGCACAAAAGCAAATAATATAAGTGAGACAATGGGTATGTACCTAATCCTATTGCTAAACTATTTAGAACCTCTACATCTATCGATATCTGCAAAATCTGCTATAAATTGAAGGAATAAGAATTCCTTTTTTACTTTTTGTTAATAAACCGCAAAGTTTATTGGCGAAAATTGTTCTATAATTTTAAGTGCGGGAATTTTTATTAATTGGTATTTTTACTCATGAAAAAGTCGATTAGGATGTTGAGAAATAGATGTATTCTTTCACACACGCATCAAGTGTAAAATTACGTCGTCTAAAAGCTAAGCTTCTCTGCAGATGTCCTTAATGTTCGCAGATGTAACTCGATTGCTTGTAGTCGCTTTTAACACTAAAATAAAAGTAGCTTAAGTTGTTCCTTATAACATCAACTATCTGCCAGTGAAAGTCCCATCCAAATCGTTTCACAGGTTTTGCATCCATTACTTACATGAGGTAACTTGATGCAAAAAAGTTCGTGATCTTATGCCCATACACAACCAACACATCCATAAAACGCTTTTTTGAATGTTTATTTCGCATATGTTTACTACATTTAGAAGTTACATTTTCTCCGATATTATATTGCAAATTATTGTACTAAGCGCGCCAATTAGGTTTTTTCTACCTTATTACAAAAAATAGTTTATAGTTAGTCTGAGATATAATCTGTTACAATTAAAAAGTGCCGAATTAAAATGTAAAGTGTGGAATTTGAAATAGTGGTTAGAGTGAAAATGATTGTAAAGTTACATAAAAAGCATCCTATTTTTGTCGTATGTGCGAATAAAATATTATGATTATGATATTTATGAGTGGGGTGTCCGTTAGCGACGAGCGGAGTGCGCGGCAAGCCGGGCAGCAAGCGCGGCGGCGGCGGGGCCGGCGGGGGCGGCGGCGGCGGCGGTGCGGGCGGCGGCGGTAAGGCGGGGTCGCGCGGCGCCGCGCCTGCCAAGAAGAAGAGCTCCACGCCCACCGCCGCGCCCGCGCCGCACCCGCCCGCGCACCCCGACACCGACGACGAGGATGTCGCCAAGCCCATGTCCTACGACGAGAAGCGCCAGCTCTCGCTCGACATCAACAAGCTACCAGGTAACGCCCACCTATAATATTCCAATAAACCCTGGGTTTATTTTTTATTTAATTTTTCTTCGTCTAAGTATAAATTTTATTCAGTCCTGCGGCGGGACAATCCTTATTTCTTGTATATTTTTTTATTTTTTGTAGTCTGTGATTTTTAAAAATACTGCACGTCCTCCCACTTGCATACTTAGTCTTTAGTTAGTGCTGCAATCCAGTAGTGATATGTTTGTCTGAAATACTTAAAAATAAAATACGGGAGGCAGAACGGTAAAATATAAATATGTAAACTTTAAAAATCGCAGGCCCATATATTATGTTTATTATGACATTGATTAAATGAAAACTGGTTTTATAATTAAGATATTTTTGCCTATAGGTGACAAGCTTGGCAAAGTGGTTCATATCATTCAGAGTCGAGAGCCTTCTTTAAGGGATTCCAACCCTGATGAAATAGAAATAGATTTCGAAACTCTGAAACCATCTACCCTACGGGAATTAGAAAATTATGTTGCATCTTGCCTGCGGAAAAAGACGCGTAAGTGTATTGCATATATACCTACTTGTATTAATTGACTTTTCAATATACTATTTAAAAAGTAATGAAAAGCGTTTTTAAACGAACGACACTCAGTCTTTGATGTGACAGGCGCGGCGGAGTTGTCACTGCCAGCCAATGCCACACACTCCAAAGTTCTCCATGTCTTTATAATAGTGTATGCAATCATCATCATCATCACCTTTATCTGTGAATGCATTACTTCTTAACAAATTATAGTTACAGGCAACTTATATACAGGATTATTTTGGAATAACCAGCCAAATTTGTAGAGAAGGTTCAGAATAAATAATATAGGCAAATGGTGAAGGAAAGTTAATTAAAAAAAATCTCAAACATTATGGCATTTTTATCTTTTAAATTCAAAATGCGTGGTAATGCATTATTTACTGATTGTCATTCATAAATATCTAACGCTTCCTATTTTACGTACGCACACATTCGTAAGGGTCGCTCGGTAAGGTACCTTGTTGTGCGTCTCGCCGTGCCTTTTTTTTTCTATTTACGGTTGCACCGCTAAGTACCTACGTCTGCTCGCCCGGCCGACAGCTGACAGTGTTGACCGTGACCTCATTACGCACGCTTCGTTACCAATGACGTAATGAAAATATTTGAACTGCGGATACTATGAAAGTTGAAATGTTGCGATATTACATTTTAAGAAAAGAAAGTTTACCTGGTGCGCAAAGATCATACGAAAGTGAGTATTTACAGCGACAAGAAATTAACGTACTTGTACCTACCAACCTAAGAAAAATTGACAGCTAATCAAACTATTCAAGTGCAATGAGCGACATATTAAATGGTGAATATGAAGATAGGTTGATTGCGCACGGAGACCTTATACTATGGTCTGCAAACGCGCCGGATCTTTCACCGTTACTCTTTTATCTGTGTATAAAGTATCGTATTTACGTCAAAGAGGCCCGAAGTTATGAAGACGGCCACAGTAAAATTATTGCTATGTTCAGGGAAGTTAACAATTCCTCAAGAACAGGTAATAAATGTAAAAAATATTTTAAGAGAACTTGCTTGTCTATGCATAAAGAATGTGGCGGCACGGCCCTACTGTTCGCAAATCTTCGGAAGCCCCTGCCAGTCAATCAGAGCGCCCGACGCCGTGAGGACGCTCGTTGGCGCTTCGATCTGCTACTTTAAATTTACGTTGTGAATAAACGGTTATTTAATATGATGATTCCATTTTCAGGTACCAATATTAGATATTGGGACTACTTGCGTAATCTTTATATATAAAAATTACGTATCACGTTGTTTGTCCGCGATGGACTCCTAAACTACTGAACTGATTTCAATGAAATTTTGCACATGGTGTGCATTTTGGTCCAAATTGGGAGATAGGATAGTTTTTATCCCGCTAAATGACCCTCAAAATTTTTTATTGCGAATTTAAGGATTTTTAATAGCACAAAGGGTCGTCGGAATGGGACGTCTGCCTGGCGAGCTAGTTTAATTATAAATAGTTTTTTTAAAATACGACATAATAAGGACAGTCGTCGATTCATCGTTGATAAGCAAAAATATATTTTTTAATTTTATTTATTTATTATAACGATCCTAATCCCGTTAAAAGTGTAAAAGGAAAATTGTAATCATAATTCGCGTCATGTAGTTATTAACTTAAGCATATGTAGTAAACGTGTCACTAAGAAAGTAAACTGTAGGAAAAAACGTGAAAACGAAAACGTGAATTGAATCACGCACAAAGAAGCGCGCGTAAAAGAGTAGTTGTTGCCCATTAATTACGTTCAATTTGGGATAATTTCAAATAAAATTAGAAGCCGTATTTACTCGTATTTTAAAAAAAATATAATAATTTATTTCAAATCAAATATAAAATTTAGCTATTCTCTGGAAAAGTACCATGTATAACAAAGAAGAAATCCTTATTTCATAAAATTAACTCTATTATTCTGGAAAAAAAAAACGTATTAAACACACACACACACACACACACACACACATATATATATATATATATATATATAAAAATTACCTATATATATATATATATATATATATATATATATATATATATATATATAGGTAATTTTTTTCTATCACACGGCTGGGTTTCTTTTTATCTAGATAGTCTTTTGACGATGCCACCTATCACGACTGCAGAGATGTAACTTATCTAAGATATAAGTATCTGAAATGCAGATATTAGATACAAAATATGTATTTTCATCTTGTAACTATAAAACTTTTTTTTAAATTCATTTCGTATCTTGTATTTAAATACCTTTTGTTTAGTATCTTAGTATTTTGTAGATACTATGTTTGCTAAAATACTAGTGATAGATAACACTAACAGATTCTATTGTGACATCATAAGTGACATTAAATTTAAATGTAAATGTTGTCGTAGATAAAACTGAACGCGCCATTGAACCTTTAGTCTAGGGCCAAATTGATAGATGGCATGGCAATTCTATATTTCTACAAAATGTCATCAACTATGCCCCTTGACTCGTGTCATTTTTAATTATTCCACATAATAGTCTGTGTTTTAGAAAGACACGTAAAAGTTTGGTCGTATGAGAAACCCCTGGGGAGTGACATCTTATTTGGTGGCATGATCACGAGGCCTAATCGAAGAAAAATGAGTGATAAACTGTTTGACGAACTGGTTTTACTTTAGTCTCAATTAAAACCTTAAAAATATAATATCAACGCGATTTACATGTAAAAGAATAAACTTTCATTAAAAAAATGTTGATTTTTTACAAAAGTAATTATATCTATAAAAAATATTCACAAGAAACGTATTTTATGTGTAGTATTTCAGATACCATTCCAGAAAGTTATTTGTATCTGGTATCTGAAATACTTAATTTTAAAATATTTTGCATTTTGTATTCCAAGTACTTTATTTAAGGTATCTTGTACAGACTGCGATTGAATGTAGTTCGTCTAAAAGATCTCAGATATCTTTGACTTTTAATATTCGATACTGTTTTTTGCCAGAATTCTTTTAACTTTCACTAACATTTTCACAAATATTTTCAGATCGCAAAGTTTCGGGTAAATCAAAGGATGAACAAATGGCAGAGAAAAAACAAGAGCTAGAAAAGAGATTGCAAGATGTGTCAGGTCAACTAGGATCTAATAAAAAGCAGCAACCGAAAAAGGGTATGTATTTTTTTTAAATCTGCACTTGCATCGTAATAATAAAATTATTTTATTTTTTTTCTAGCAGCATACTGTGGAGAATTTATCAACGCCTTTTCATCGATGGATACTGCAATAATTGACTATGGAAAGATCTCACAGCCTCTGTTGCACGGTACTAGTACTTTCCGTCGCCCGCGTGGGACTTTATATCTGGCTTAAATACAGAACAGTTATATTGCCATCTATCGGAAGCTGTGAGAGCTTCCGATAGATGAGAGATAGATAGATTTATACGATGGAGAATAGATGATGAGAGCTTGCGTAGGTATTTAATCGGGCGGCATTGCATTTTATGCACACCCATACCGTTCATCAGATTGCGTTAAAACTTTGTCGACTTATTGCTTGCACTTGCGCAAAGATTATAGGCATAGTACAATAAACTTACAGTAGATGACCCGTGTATCGTACCGACAAATTTATTTGAAAGTTATCATTCAGTTTCAATAAATGTATTATTATTCGTAATTAAACAACATAACTCTTTTAAATTTAAAACGATATTTCCACAATTATTTTTTCTGTGGCAGCAACATGCAGGGTACCAGTTGGGAATAAAATACTTTTGGAAATTATAATCATTGATTTAGTAATTAACTAACGTTAGAAAAGATTGGTAATGCAAAATAGTAAGAGCATAGTTTACGCGTATATCAGACCTAGAAAGATAGGCTAGACGATTCACGTACACCCTATCGGGCTATATAGGCCTGGCGTAGTTCGTGAACAAAGAAATCCCATTTGTTTTTGCAAAATCTCTGGTCTTAAAATGAAAAATGAAAATTAGTGTTTAATAGACGTAATTAATTATGACTAAGTGCGTAGTATCTAAATATATCTCACCTCAGAAAGAAAACCCACATTATTATACATTTAACTCGTATGTACGATTGAAATGTTTAGCTGTCTAAATGTTGTATGTAAGAGCAGGTACAAACAATTTGTACTTCAATGAATAGAAAATATTATCAAATTTTATTATAATAATCATCTGAATTTTATTATATAATTATTAGATATAGTATAGTATAGATTGGCAACGCCATTGCTAATCTATACTACACTATATCTATGATTATAATACTCATTGTCATTTATTAACAATGTGCATACTTATATGTTAAAACATTTATTGAACTATTTCTTCTATGGCAGCAACGCGCTGGGTAACCAGCTAGTTGGGAATAAAATAATTTTGGATATTATAATACTCATTATCATTTATTAACATTATGCTGTACGGTACTAAGTATGCAACTTAGTACCGTACAGCAGACTTATTGGAGTGTGCTGGCACAAGGTCTGCCTGCTTCCTGCCTCGCAAGACTTTCGCCGTTGCTCTGCACAAGTACATTCGTTTCCCAACTGTTAGACTATCTTTAAACTGTGCTATTTCTCTCTTATCTATTCTCTCTAAGCTATTCTCTGTACTTGAAAACGTATTCCGAAAACTGGAATGGAACAAATGTGGATTAAATATAGATGGAAGAAGACTAAATCATCTCCGATTTGCAGACGACATTGTCCTGTTCGAAGAGAACCCTCACAAACTTGAACAAATGATACAAGACTTAAATAAGGAAAGTGAGAAGGTCGGGTTGGCAATGAACACAAGCAAAACAAAGTTACTATCAAATTCAACCCCAATGAAATAAAAATCAATAACCAACCTCTCGAGTAATTAGAGGAGTACATATATTTGGGACAAATAATCTCACTAATGGATCTAACTACCAAAGAAATCAAAAGGAGAATAGCCAATGGATTTAAAAGATTTGGTCACTGAAAGAGATTATGAAATCTACAGATTTTAGTAAAAAATTAAGAGCAGGGTCTAACACCTGTATTCTCCCATGCCTTACTTATGGCTACAAAACTTGGGCACTTTCTAAGCAGCACAGAGATATGCTCGAACACTGTCAAAGAGCCATGGAAAGGAGCATGCTAAGAATCAGAAAAATAGATAAGCAAAGAAACACATACATAAGAGCAAGAACAGGTGTGTCAAATATTCTCACCAAGATAAACCAAATGAAGTGGAGATGGACGGGTCATATGCTACGGAGCCCCCAAGATAAATGGAGCAAAATAGTTACCGAATGGTACCCCAGAAACGGGAAACGAAATAGAGGTCGACAACGCAAAAGATGGGGGGACGAATTAAAATTAACAGTGGGTTATAACTGGAGAAGAGTTGCAAAAGATCGAGAACAATGGAAATCGTTAGAGGAGGCCTTTGCCAAGAGGAACACCGAACTCAGAGACATATTATAATAAAACTGAATAAGATAGGATTATTTGTTTCGGGATATAAAGGCTATATTATTATTATGGGGTATCTATAAAGTTTTCTCATCTGGTTGGGCAATAAATATAAAGATACAATTGTAAATAAACATGGTAAACGTACATAAATATCAATAAAATAAAATAAATATATAAAAACCCAACCCGATGGAAGTCCTCGGCAGAGGAGACCAAACGGCCGAGGGTTAGGGGGAAAAGGGAAAGAAACCGGCGGACGATGCGGGTGGTATCGAGGAGCACCGGCTTCTGCATTTGAGCTTTCAGCGGTCCGTCACGGAGTCCCAGTCGCCTCAGATGACCCGAGAGGCTGACTGGAATTAACCCATTCGCAGAGACGACTAGAATAGAATAGAATAATTTTTTATTCAATATTGATTATTACATAGTTCTTATTAAGTCATTTTTTTATTTACCACTGGTTTGGAAAATACCTCTGTCCTGGGACGAACCAGCAAGAAACACGGCGGGATTTTCTTTTTTCAAAAATCACAACAATAATTTCGTTTATACAATTTTAAATGATTTTTCATAGAACCAGCATGATGGCGATCACCTTATTCCCAGGGGTTATTTTCATTCATGTATTCCTTGATATTATAATAACCCTTTTTGTACAGCTTTTCTTTAATAAAATTTTTAAACTTGTTTATTGACAAACTTTGAATATGTTCTGGGATTTTGTTGTAAAAGCGTATACATTGCCCCATAAATGAATTACTGATTCTGTGGAGTCTAGTAACTGGTATTACAAGCTTGTTTGTTCCTAGTGTTTAAAGTATGCACATCCTTATTCTTTTTAAAGCTATTTATTTTTTATGTACATACATTACATTTTCATAAATATATTGCGATGCCAAAGTGAATATGTTTATTTCTTTAAATTTTTGTCTGAGGGACTCTTTACAATTTAGATTATGAATCGCCTGAACGGCTCTCTTTTGCAAAACGAATATAGCTTCAATATCAGTCTCATTACCCCATAACAAAATTCCATAAGACATTACGCTATGAAAGTAACTAAAATACACTAATCTAGCTGTCTCCTCAATATCTGTGAGACTTCTAATCTTTCTTACAGCATATGCTGCAGAACTAAGTCTGCTTGCTAATTTAGATATAAGGGGGCCTCATTGAAGTTTCATGTATGAGGCACCGAGTCGAATGCCTTTTTATAGTCTATCCAGGCGGCGGAGAGGTTCCGACGGTTATGTTTAACCACCTTGCCAATGACCGCATCAATGAGGAGTGGTTCCTTGGTTCCAGTCCACGCCCCGACATCCATTCTGAGCCCGCGACATCATCTGATTTGAGTTCAGGTAAGAGTAATTCTCGCGCTCAAAATGGATGTTAGTGTCTTGTATATGGTAGGTAGACACGTTATGGGGCGGTATTTGCTCGGGTCTGTGGAATCCCGGTTTTTAGGAACCAAATGAGTGATCCCAGTAGTGAAGAGGCTCGGGAGCGACTTTTGGTCGAGAGCCTCTTGAAACTGTCGGGTGAGTACAGCGTGACACACCACGAACCCCTTCAGCCAATAGTGATACAGTCCGTAGAGTCCCGGACTTTTCCAGTTCGGGGCCCTACGGACCGCCTCAGATACGTCATCCGGCGTTATGATGACGGTGTCCAAGGGCGTAACATTCGCACACTGACTCGCCACAACTTCCGTCCAAGGGCCCTCGCTGTGGTTTACGGGCTCTGACCACAGGCCGCGCCAGAATGTGATAGTGTCGGCCTGATTCGTTGCTAGGCCCATTCCACGTACCATTGGTCGCTCCAATGATTCAAAGAGCCTCTTCTGACCACTCTGGAAGAGACGATTCTGGTTGAACCGTGTCGACCTCTCGGTATATCGCCGAATCCGCTTCCCCCATGCAGCGATTCCCTGCTTCAGGTCGTCTTTGCGCTCCGTCAGTTTTTGCGTTATATCCGGCTGGGACAAACTGATGTTTGTCCCAGCAAACGCCATCCTGACGATGCGCACAATTCTCGGCCTATTATTGCCTGACCTGAAGCTTATTAGTCTGCCGATGAGGGCCCTTGCCTTTGCGATACGGTCCTCAATCCTTCTTCTCCAGGCGGGGATGGCGCTACTGTGTCTAGTAGCGCGTCCAGCCGTGGGAAGTTTGGCGCCAATAATACGGCAAACTGCCAGTGCGGCGCCAAAAAGAATTGAGTCCGTGTCGCAAAGGTCCCGGCTGGCTTCCAAATAGGTCACCAGCATTGGGTTGAGAGCCCTCACGACAGCCCGATTCCGCTTGCTTAGGTGTATACGGGGAAGTCGCGGTCGATTCTCGAGAGGCGTACTGCACGTTTCCCTAATCGCCTCTTCCAATACGCTCCTCATTTGCTATTGTTCCTGGGCGACTATTCCATCGTCGCCTGAGTCAACCACAAGGAGATCTACGGCGGCATCTACGTGTGCGGGTTGCTCTGCAACTCGTAAAGCCGCATCACCTGTCGTAGTATTTGACTGTGCTGACTGACTGATTGCGCCGACGTAACAGTTTTGTCACTTAACCGTCAGCGGGCGATGGGGTCGTCACCTCTCTACGCCAATATATTATATTTATTATTATTATTATATTTCTCTCTTATCTATGCTGTCTTACTTGGTTTCAGTAATTCATTACAGCCTTTCACAAGTCCACTGCTGAACATAAGCCTCGCCCTAAAAATGCCACAAAGCACGGTCCTGAGCCACCCGCATCCATCGACTTCCTGCATGTCTTACCAGGTCGTCACTCTCATCTACTAATCATCTATTTAATTTGACCATATTTCCCAATTTCGCTCACGTCTCAAGTGGTTACCTATCCGACTTCGCCGGAACATGCATATACTTTCTATTCTGTACTGTGTATTATTTCACCCTTCTACTCCTCCCTATCTAAAGGAGAAGTTTAATTTTGTGGGGCTTCCGGGGGAACCCTTACCCTCTTCGAGAAAATTCATTTTAAGTGTGCCAACTCACAATACATCATTTTTCAATAAATCTTTTACTGTCCAGTCTATTAAGCTCTGGAATGCCCTACCTTTGCATATACGTGAGGCACAAACTATTGTTATTTTTAAGCGATTACTTAAAGAGCATTACTTGTCTCAATCGTTCGGACACCGTTAGGATAGATTGTGTGATTATGTATTTATTGTATCTATCAGCTTTATATTATTGTTTGAGGAATTTTGTATATATATATATATATATATATATATATATATATATTGATATATATGTGTTATATATATATATATATATATATATATATATATATATATTGATATATATGTGTTGTGTGTATATTTATGTATATATGTTTATATATATGTGTATATGTATATATGTGTATGTATGTATGTATATGTGTATATGTGCATGTATTAGTATATATTATATGTGTTACCTTATATTTTATTATGTGTTAGTAATTTATATTATTTCATGTATTACTTAGTTATTTATATCTTTTTTTTTTTGCATTTATTATTTGTATATTTATATTGCACCACCTACCACCTACCTATTCATTGTTTGTATTACTTTACACCTTTGGTTGCCTGGAAGAGATCGCTATGTAGCGATAAGGCCGCCAAATTGTACATATTATAATCAGATTTTTGTTATGACATTTGTATATTTGTTCGTGGTGTACAATAAAAGTATATTCATTCATTCATTCATACATTTTGCCTACCGGTACGAGGCTGCCGCTCGAGAACCTTTCTTTCCCATCGGTTTCTTTGAGCTAAATGGCCGGCCCATTGCTGCTTCATATTACTAATCTGTTGGGCCATGTCCGTTACTCTGGTTCTGTCTGTGGATATCCTCATTTTTAAGTCTATCACGCAGAGAAACCCCGAGCTTAGACCTCGCCATAGCTCGCTGAGTGATCTTGAGCTTAATCATACGGCCATGTCTCAGCTCCATAAGTCATCACTGGCAACACGCACTGGTTGTAAATTCTCGTTTTCAAATTTTGAAGCACCTACCTACCTACTATACAAGGGCGACACTGAAAGTCGTTAGAACTGGCCACTTTTAAACGATATAATAATTATTATTTTTTTGCCAATATTGTTGTGTATATATTTTATTAAAATGTCATTTGTATACGATTTGGCGGAAAATTGAAAATTGTCTGTGTCACTTCAGCATGAATTTAACGCGAGAGTTTTGGCGGGAATTTGACCGGCGGCGGTTTGCTGCTCCTGTATTATTGTTTAAATAATGGTTTGAAGTGGACTTTGATATGTAAAAGTGGTGCGATTTTGTGTATTAAGTGTCTGCTCATATGAACTATTAGTGGAAACTATGAAACAAGTGCTCTGATGGTGATATGATTCTCAAAATAAGGTGTCTGTCTGCTTAGGCGCCTTGAGATACCATCGCCAACCGTCAGCTGTCTGCTGGCTCAAGTTGCCGTCAAAATCTCCCAAGGGCTGCACAATGTGACGCATCAACATATTGTGAAGCAGTATACTATGAAGGATATTATAATATATTGTAACTTCAGGCTCAGAAGGGCTAGATCCCAGAGGCGTAAAGCCAGTTATTAAGAATAAGTAAGAGAATTTAACGCGAGAAAATTTTCGTAGGTACAATGATTTTTTATGACTTTCGATGTCATT
Organism: Parnassius mnemosyne; assembly: GCA_963668995.1. Classification (NCBI taxonomy): domain Eukaryota; kingdom Metazoa; phylum Arthropoda; class Insecta; order Lepidoptera; family Papilionidae; genus Parnassius; species Parnassius mnemosyne. Next base: position 21,071,042 of record CAVLGL010000115.1, read on the forward strand.
TAAGTCAACAAGAAAGTTATGATAGACTTCGAATGGCCTTTCACGATAAAGCACCATTTCGTGCCACTGTTTACAATTATTTTAATGAGTTTAAACGCGGTCGTTGGTTTAACGATTTTAAACGTGGTCGCAATAATCTCACCGATAATCTGCGTGACGGACGGCCTTCTACGGCGACGACTGAAGATAACATCAATGTTGTGCGGCGTATGATAGAGACTGACAAGAGTGACTTATCAGCAGATTTGGACAAGCTTAGGCATCGGTCGAATCCAGTGCACAAAATCCTCCATTGAACATTTAGCGGTCAGGAAGCTTTGTGCCCGGTGCACTATAAAAGCATCAACCTACGGAAGATTGTCGTCAGATTGAGCTTTAACAAAGCCGGATTCCATGTTATTATAATATAAAAATACAAAATACATTTAATTACAAAACAGGTAGGTAGTTTACAACCACAAACAGTGAGTTTTATTACGATTGAATGCGGTAAGAATGAGTGTTCAGTTCAACCAAGGAATAACTGACAGTACAAGAACAGAAGGATCACTCTCTGATAGCAAAATTGCGAGTTTAAACCTAGTTACAACGTCGCTAATGTTCATAATACTTTGCACGCCTCGGACACGACCTTCGTCAAATTAGCCTACAGATTAAATCATCGTCGAAAAAAAATTATTGCGGCGTGCGTATTAAATCAAAATGCACCTTAAGCCGCGTATCCACCAAAAATGTTGACAACATTTATGTTTCCAACAGTTTACAACTCAACAAAAGTTACCAACATTTGTTTTCGATGTTGCCGACAAATGTTTCCAACAAGCGTCTCCACCGAGGGAACAAATGTTTCCAACAAGCGTATTCCTTTGATGTTGCCGCCGAAAATGGAAATACGGTTCCCGACATTGTTTCAAGTTTTGTTGCGAACACTATGTAATTACAGAAGCATTTGTTACCAACACGTGTTGGCAACACAACAGTTGGTAACAAAACTTTGGTGGAGACGCGGCTTTACGTCCGCGTGCGAAACTGCGAAACATCACTTAGCTCGTTACGCGCCTTTGTTAAGGCCGCACCTACTGCAGAGGCAGGCCTCTGTCACTCTTGCTACCTGCGTGAAATAATTATCAACAATCGCGAGGCGCCCCCGGGGTAGAACGCACTCGGGGCTAGCGCGTTCTAGGCGATTGAATGTTAAAGTTCTTAACGCTGTTTACATAAATAGTTTTTGTAAATACTTGTTGAAATAGGTTTTAATGTAATTTAAGAATAATATATATGTAGGTATATTACCTATCTATTTGATAAATTATAATGCCAAAACGTCGTTCCTCCTATAATTGTTGCGTGTATGGATGCTTAATGAGCAAACAAAAGAATTCAGATATATAATTTTTTAAGTTACCGATGGATAATGAAAAGTGAATATATTCATTTTTTTTGTTAGATAACAAAACTTATAGTGAAAAGAATTAAGTAATAATTTAACTACAGAAGTAATACCTAAGTACATTATTACAAAACTTATTTGAAATTTACTTCACTATCCAAGTACCATGAAGCAAATACAAAGAGGAGACGTTGTAATTAAATTTCACTATGTAATAACGCGTGACAATTTGCGGGGTGAGGGGATGCAAAGCCCCGCCCACTTTACACTATCTACATCTACTGATAAATAGTAAAACTACTCGAATCTTTCCATATCGATGTTGCAATGTAGCTTAGCTACCTTGACGGTAGATGGCGGCATGTCCACAAAATGTTATAACCTATAAAAATAATATTTTGCGATTAAAATTTCTTTGTCTCAATGCAAAACAAATTTCAGCACCTTCGTATGATTATTTTACCAATACTGAGCTCTACGGACCTTTATATTTTTAGTTCACAGGACACAAAGTGCCGCCATCTAGTGTGGAATATATTTAATTATATTTGAAAGCCGACGCAAAGAGATTTTTCTAGAACTATTTTAATAAATTATAGTCCGGCCGCTGAGTTATTACCGATTTGACACATGACGAATTGACAATACTAGTGAAGTGACTGAACCAGTAACCCTAATATCATTTGGGAACAGTTTGTTTTTAAATATTCTAGTATAGTGTGTAATTAAATAAAATCAAAACAATAATAGTTAAAGACACAGGTTCTTTATTAGGTGGAGTATCCTTGATGGGCGTAGATAATTGGTCGAGGACATATCAAAATAAAACAAATTTTTAAACACTGTTACACATTTTAATGAATAGAGTAGGTACAAGATGTTTTAATAAATGACTACCTATAATTTATTAAAACAATTATTCAGACTCTGAACCAGATTCGCCAGAGCTGTAATCGCTATCAGTCACTTGTATGACAATTTCATTCTCTATAATGGTGTCCACTCTTATATCGCGTTCATAATCTTCTGTTATTAGTTTTCGAGTCTTTTCGACGACCTTGACCCAATCTTCTTTCGTTATTTTGCTGCAAGCATCTTTTAATAGACCCATCATTTTATTAGTACTGAATGGCGGAGTCGTATTATTACGAGCTGCGTAACCTGTAATGTAAACATTAAATAACGTTAATTTATTACATTAAATAAACGAAATGTTACACAATTACCTACATGTAAGGGACATGAGATATTTATTTCTTAGTTATGTATCTTTTTACTTATATGCTGAATATTGGATGTTATAATAGTACAAATTATTCATATTCATAACTTATGCGATAAAAAACAATACCTTTGATTTGTGCCCATATTAGCACAATGGCATTGTACTGGCAGTGATAAGGCGGAATTCGAAGTACCCGATGTCCATGTGCTAGAGCTATCTCATCTACTTCATAACGGACTCTTGATGTTTTATTTTCGCGTACCAACTTTACTAAGTCAGACTTTAGCATTTCGGCAGTAGTTTCAATTCCATTTTGGTGTAGCCATGCTACGAGATCAGCTTTCTTGTCGGCCTGAGTAGGCGCTTTATTCACTTGTTTCGAGTGATATGAAGCGTTGTCCATTATTATGATAGAAGGCTCTGGCAGGCTGGGTAATAATTGATTTTAGAACCAATTCGTAAAAGTGTCTGTATCCATCTCCTCGTGGTAATCGGAAGTACTTTTTGACGCGAAAGCCAGCAGTCCATTTTCAAAGAAACCACTTTCAGCAGAACCGGCGTGACAAATTATCAGTCGCGATCCTTTTCCAATTGGAACATTTGAGGTTGATGCTTTTGTTTCGTCAGTCCAAGAGCGTGACACAGTGTGGTTCGCATTTAACCATGTTTCGTCAACAAAAACGACGTTGTCCCAAGACTCGATTTTTCTGGCTTCTTTTAAAAACTCGCTCCTTTTAATTATTAAATCAAATCTTTCCATTAATATTTTCCTTTTATTCGTTTTTTTATATTCAAACCCAATTTCGTGCAATAGTTTTGACAACGCCGTTTTACCGCCTTTAAACAAGCCAGCTTCTTTTAAAGAGACCAAAAGCAAACGTCTAGTTGGAAACTCGTTCCTAGTATAATAACCATATATGTGGTTTCTTATTGCATCTGCATCAAAAACATCAACACCTGTCACGGGCTTTTGTCTTTGTTTTTTCTTAGGAGTGCGTAAAACATTATCTTCACTTCCAGAAGCACCAAATTTTTCTTTATTTATATTATATAGTGTTTTTGCACCAATTCCAAGAGCTTGTGAAACCCGATCTTTCACTTGAGTGACAGGAATCAAAATGCCGCCATTTTGTGACTCACGCTCAAAGTAATCCTGTAGCTTTAGTACAAGCTCACGACATTGACTATTCAATGTTTTTCCTCGTTTCGGCATTTTCAACAAAATTACCAAACACAAACAAAATTAGTCCAATAAAGCGCAACGATAAACAGGAGAAAGCCGAGTCAAAAAACAACGGTTACACAAGAGAACGTAGTCTGTGCGCACGAGAGTACGGAAGACGACTAAACAGATTAAAATAGCGGTGGTAAGGGTGTTGCCAGAATAGTATCGCCAATTACTTAAAAAAATACACCTATAACATTGCTTAATTGAGGGAGAAAATTATATTTATTAAATGTTGTTTTATATATTATGAATGTTAAAAGTTATACATAATCATTTTAATTGTATTTATTTTTAAATCATAGAAAACAGTATTTCTGTCTTTGGATCACACATAAATCTTAAAAATCATAGAGATACTGGCAACACAGTGCAATTAGGAGACGCAAAAAAATGGTAGCATTATAGTCTAGTTGCTCGAAGGAATAAGTAAAATAAAAATATCCAAATAAAATAAATATCATATCTATTCCAATGAATTCGGACCGAATACTATCAAGCACATCACTATGAAAACTAGACGCACGATGTAACTTTGTACAAGCGTGCCAAAGAACAAAAAATAAATTTTTTCATATTATTTACAAACTATTTTAAGTTTTGAAACAGAGTTTATTGGAAAATTACTTGATTCTGACATTTTGACATAAAGTTTTATATTAAAGAGGTATTCTAAATCATTCGGCAAATGTGTCGCTCGTGCAAGGTTATATCGATTAATTTAAGAATAATCTGTCAAATCGGTAATAACTCAGCGGCCGTACTATAGATGTAAAATTACTTACAAATGAAATGTGATGCCATACATAGCATCGGAGCGTCTATCTCATGAAGCAAATACATTCAGACAAAGAAATTTTAATCGCCAAAATAATATTTTTATAGTTTTCATAATAATTTTGGGAACAGGCCGCCATCTATCGTCAAGTAAACCTCATAAAAAATAACAAAAAGACAGGGCCGCAATTAGAATTCAAGTATTTTACCCTGTAACCCAACATTCAATATTAAAATGAAGGAAATTGTACTTGGCTGATTTTTACGAAATGTTTAAGTTATATTTAAGTGACATTCTATATGCAAAGAATCACTTAAATACAATTTAAATATGTTTATCATTTCGTGAAAGTCAACTTTCAAGAAATATTTATATTATACATAAATAAAGTCTCTTTGAAACTAAATATTCTATGTTCAATATTAAGTAGGATATTTAATTTGGAACTAAATATCCTACTTATCTCACTAATATTATAAAGGCGAAATTTTGTGTGTTCTTTCTGTCTCCTTGAGCTTATTCCACACTAAGTATGTGTAAATTTTTCACGCAGAAACGGCTGGACTATTATTTATGTGTGGGTTATACTATTTGATATCTCTAAGGAAGAACAAATAATAGACAAATTATTATCTATACATATAATAAAACTGTAAATAGCAGATGTCTGTACATTTTATATTTTTGTAATAAAAGTTATTGAGGGGTACTAAAAATAAGTAATTAAATACATTTCTACCATTTTTAGAATTTTCTGTCTGTCTGTCTGTCTGTTTGTTTGTTAACGTATCACGTATAAAGTACTAATTTATATCATAAGAATTGTTAAGGAAATTATAAAGTGTATCTTCGGGTTACATTTAGTCTTTATTTCATTAAAATCAGTTCATTCCATCAAAAGTTATGATAAATATTCTGAAGTATGGGTAGGGAAGTATAGGTACGAATTTGCTCAACGGTGGCTTTGTTTGAGTCATCAAATGCATTTTAAACTAATATCATATCATAAATCATAGTTAAATTATGTAAAATAATGATATAATTATGTATATCTAAAACGCAGTAAACAAAAGTAATAAAGAACGTATTAAATATATTATACAAAAATATATTAACGTTATTAACTAAATCTGAAGCACAATAGTTAACCCATTTCTTCGATAGATGGTGGTGTTGTGAAAATGTAATGCAATTGCAAATGTGGTTATTTCCTGTAGTTGAGTTTTCATATTTACTGCTAATCTTTATTATATTACTCGCTGCCCTACTGCGTGTTGACAAACTCAATTTATTCTTTACCGCCGAGTACTCTATGTGGTAAATCAAATTTTAAAAGAGCTATTAACAATTGTATTGGTTTTGGCGAGAGTCAAACTTTATTTTTTGCTTACTGTGCAGGCACTGATTTATAAGTTCTCTTACGTTTTATATAATGTATCAATCGCGTCAATTAATCTCTTTTATTTTTAGAATTGATGATGTTAGCAGCGCCATCTCTCTTTAAATATATACATATAATAAAAATGATGATAACATGTTGTGTCTCTGTACATTGTATATATATTTTGGTGGCTAAAATCATTATGATGAACTGAAAATAATTAAATAAGAACATTTTATAATTTTTAGAATTGTCTGTTATTATATGAACGCATCACGTCTAAAGTAAACATCTTTTATTTTCAAAGAAATCGTTAAGAATATCATAAAGCGTATCTTCGAGTTACGTTTAATCTTTGTTTTATTAAAATTGGTTAATTCTATCGAAAGTAATGATTATTATTTTGAAATGTAGGTTCGAATTTGTTCAATGGCGCCATAAAATCTCAGAAATAGTAATAAAAAGATTTCTGTGTAAAAAAAAACGTTCCATAATAATTAATATATTTATACTTAAAACACAAAAAGAGATAGGATGTTTTCTCACACAAAGGACGTAATAGATGGAGTTGTACAAATTACAAACTTTTCTGATTTGCTGTGTTGAGATTTTTCGCCGATGAATCGTATTGAGACTTACTGAAGAAATTTGTATCCATCGAAGCCATACAACGGAACCCGACCAAAAATAAAAATTTCGCAACGAAATGTCGTGATATTGTATTTATAATATACGCAAAATCAGAACTGCAATTTTAGCGCTTTGGGAACTAGATTTAGCACTTTTTTGGAATGTATAGCGCGCATTTCGAAATTTTAGCACCTAGCGCTTAATCCAGCGCTTTTTGGTGTATTTAGCTCACATTTCAATATTTTAGCGACTAGCGGGTTATTAACTCTTTTATAGCAGCACTGTTAGTCCACATTACCGATAATAATAATAATGACCGTTATTATTTTTTCCCACAAATAGTACATTGCAGTTTATCTTTTTCAAACATATTTTTTCCACAAAACAAAGAGGATGGGAGACGAGTCCAGACTAGGATACCCTGTGCTATGGATCTCCTGGCTTCCCCTTTAGGATGATCAACTTGATTTTTTTTACCGACGACTATTAGCGGGGAAATCCCCTTTATTAAAGTTTTCGTTCATGGTTTTGGCAACACATTTATTTTGCTTTATTCAGTTTCAGTCAGTTGCTTAGAGCACAGCTAATTTAAAAGTTACTTAGAAGTTATAACACAAAGAAACTGTGTAGCAACCGCAATCAGATGCTGACATCTGAAACTAAGTTGCGAAATACATTGCACTTTAAAACAATTAATGACATTTTTATTGTTCGTACAGTACTAACTACTGTTGACAGCAATTGCTATAATGATAAGTCGATGTCCTGCGAAATATTGATACATCAAAAAAAATATTGCCAGAAAAAAAACTTAATGTTGTTTTCTTTATTATGATTATATAAAAAAATACAAACTTTGTTTGTAGTTAATTTAGCGCGAAATCTAGGGCTTTTTTAAAGCGCAGTTTTCATGAAATCTAGCGCTTTTTGTGTTGTCCTAGAGCTGAATGAGTTTTTTTTATCTGGCAGCACTACCCAAAAACCCTCTATTAAGAAGTAACTTTCCTTTCAGTTTTAAGCGCGTTCAGTTCCCAGTTACAGTGAGTGTGTGTTATGCGATGACGGTAAATAAAGCGCAAGGTCAAACTTTACGCGTTGTAGGAGTGTACCTCAGTACTGACTGTTTCAACCTATGTTGCTTTTTCCCGCGTTAGTAGCCCCCGTAACCTTTTTGTGTACACCCCGGCTAAGCCTACTTCTAACGTCGTTTGCACAGAAGCTCTATCATAAACGACTTAGAACTTTGATGATAATGATTTATTTTGTTACCACTTATTGATACAGTAATGAAATAAATCGTTTAATATTCTCTTACCTAAACGACAAATTCTTTATGTAAAACCTGTATACGCGAGCTACGCCGCGGGCACAGCTAGTAATTAATATAATTTTATTTACAAATCAATTAAAATATAAATATTTTATTCCAAATTAGGCATCCGAATGCACTTTTTGAATGCCAATCTAAGAACATTAAATTGTATTTAAGTGATTCTTTGCATATAGGGTGTCACTTAAATATAACTTAAACATTTCGTAAAAATCAGCCTAAGTACAATTTCCTGCATTTTAATATTAAAAGTTGGATTACTGGGAAAAATCATTGAATTCTAATTAGGGCCCTGTCTTTTTGTCATTTTTATGAGGTTTACTTGACGAGAATACGGCCTGTTCTCAAAATGATTATAAACTATAGAAATAATATTTTGCGATTAAAATTTCTTTATGTCTCAATGCAAAACAAATTTCAGCACCTTCGTATGATTATTTTACCAATACTGAGCTCTACGGACCTTTATATTTTTAGTTCACATGACACAAAGTGTCGCCCTCTAGTGTCGAATATATTTAATTATATTTGAAAGCTGACGCAAAGAGATTTTTCTAGAACTATTTTAATAAATTAGATGTAAAATTACTTACAAATGAAATGTGATGCCATCCAAAGCATCGGAGCGTCTATCTGAGAAGTTTTTACACGATAAAACACAACACTTCATCCTTTTCTTCTTAATACTACGAAAATACACCGATTTGCGATTTTTTCAACACATAAGCGCACAGGACGAATGCTGACAGTGTACTAACTAAAGCCACGCCCACTATGATGACGTCAGGACCTACTTAGAATCACAGTGCACAGTTGCTTATGCCGTCTCCCCTTTGTATTAGCTTCATGCCAAGTACCTACTTACATACCTATACTTGTCTTTTGTAATTAAAATATTTTAAGTTATAATAACACAAAATACTGAAATTAAAACTTTGTTTAGAAGATTTTTAACTACGTAGTATACGATCACGTTTCTGTTAGGAATCGTATTTCGGGTTTATTTGTTGTTTACACTATCTACCTATTTCTTCCGAGCCTAACATCGCGATTCCCGACAAATGGCCTTGCAAGTTGCTGCATGCGTTGGGCATAACAGAATTCACATAGTAGGGGAAATATGGATCGATCATAGTCATAATAGATACTTTACCCTAGTAACTTACTTACCATTTCACAATGTATTTTTTTACTCTTTATTAATAGCCCTTAGTAACCACGGAAAGTCCGTCAGGACGTACATGAAAAGATGCAAAGTAATACGGACACTCTCGCGCAGCGATAAAGTTTTATTTAGCTTGCGTGCGCAATTTATCTGACTAATAATAATTACGCAGGCTATTAAAACGTCTCGTCTCGCTACTGGGAGGTCTACTTACACTGAATGTTATTTAAGGTCATTGGCATTATTCGCGAAAATGTCGAAAACTGCGAAGCTGTGGTCGGGTCGCTGATCAAATAATAAAACTGTAACTATGGCGTCAGTAACTAAATTCCTAATTATCTAGATTTACCTAAAATAATAATATCTTACCTTTCGGTATCCCTAGGAACAGTAAAGTATGAAAAGTCGGCATTCCTGTTGTTATTTAAGCACCCGTATGCTAAGCAGTACCTTTGGGCTTTTTGAGAGGCCATACTTGAATTAAAATTCAAAAATAAATATCAAAAGTGCCTACATACTTATAAGATAAAAATACTTTTTTTTAACGTAACGTCTACTCGAGCGCGCATTAGCCCCTTCTGTGGGACCGTGGAGCGTAGGTATATTTACGAGGGGCACACTGAAATGATCGGGAATAAGAAAAACCACACGCATGGTATAGCTAAATTGTATTTTATTGTTTTTCGAAGTATTCTCCGTTCAACTTAATGCACTTTTCCATTCGTGCAAACCTATCATTAAAACAGTAATTCCAGTCTGAAGTTGATGTTGTCATAATGGCTGATTTGTACGCTTCCACAGCTGCTTCGGGGACTTCAAACCGTTGACCGCGTAATAAATCTTTCATTCTTGGGAATGTAAAGAAATCGTTTGGGCTCAGGTTCAAGACTGTACGGAGGATGGCTCATCAGCTAAACGTTTTCCTGCTTCAAAAAATCATTTGTCTTCCAAGTCGTATGGGAGCACGCATTATCGTGATGTAAGATGATGCGACGTTCCGGGTTATTTTTTTCGGAGTTCGGTTATCATTTCTGGCAAACAAACCGTGATATACCACTCAGCGGTAACCGTTCTGCGTTCCTGTAAAGAAATTGTATCAACATGCCCCTTTTTCGAGACAAACATAGCGACCATTTTCTTTGACACACTGCGGGAGCGAAACCACTTTCGTTGGTTTGACGTCGTCTTCGAAGACCCAAACTGCTGATTGATGTTTTCTTTCAGGTTCGTATGAATAAATCCATGATTCGCCACCTGAGACGATATTATAAACGGCATTTGACTTCCCTCCGTTGAAGAGTGTACCGGCACCAATATACACGAGCCGCCTTTTGCTTTTCGGACAAATTGTGGGGAACCCAGCGGGAAACTAGCTTTCTTACACACAGCTCATTATGTAATATCGACTGAACTGCAGTCATTCCGATACTGATAACAGCCCGAATCTGCTCGTATGTCACATGACGGTCATCTAATATAATAGTTCGCACAGTTGCGATGTTTTCAGGCGTGACCGCTGTTCTTGGTCGACCTGCAGAAGAAACAGTGCTGAGCGATACACGATCGCGTTGGAACTCGGCATACCAGCGGTATATTGTCGTTTGACTCTGTGCTTCAACATCATAAATCGAAACAAGTTCGCTGAGACATTTATATTGAGATAAGCCGCGACGAAAATTGTGATAAATTATGGCACGGATATGTTCACGCGTGAGCTCCATTTTTGTTAACGACGAACTTTAAACCAACATAGTTTTTGTTTTTAAACATTTTTTTTTTAATTATTTGAATGTCATTAAGATTCTAAGAGGCCAGTATTCAAATTCTAAAAAATGTTTTATTGTAACTCAATCCGAAATATTCTATTCCCGATCATACATGGACAGTGTGCCCCTCGTACATGCCTAAAGCGTGGGGTGAGACAGGCCTGGTTCAATGCGAACAGAGCGAGACTGAATGACGACGTCATCGCTCGTGGCGGCCAGCGGGCGCCGAGATATAAATTAAGCGTTTAGAAAACTTGTTTGAAAAACCGATTTGTGTCATTTAAAAACTATGATCATCTACAAAGCATAATACACGTAACTAAATAGGTTAAAGTCCAGAATTCTGTTATGTGCGGAAAGCTCATTCTTATAATTACGAAAATTTGATCGTTTAACTCATAATACCCTGGATATTTAGAAATTGTTTATTTTTTTACAGAAGGCTGCAAGGAAGGGGGACTGGGTGGAGGGATGTCATCATCTTCCAGTTCCTCAGACTCGTCAAACTCCTCGTCTAGCACTGATACCAGCTCCTCTGATAGCAGTGACAGTGAAGCAGGTTAGATTTTATTGCGGCATATGTTGACTGGGGTCTTTCACTGAATGTTTCATTAGTAAACACTAAAAGCACTGATCGGTACCGGTATGTACCATATGATGTAAATTACGATTTTAGTGTTAGATTTTATTTTTACTTGCATTTAATTAAGTCAAATCATTCAAGTCACTAAATCAAAATATAAGAGTATAGAAGAGTCGACATCCTGAAATAAACTCCACATTTCGTATTACAGGAACCATATAATTTACAATACAAATACAGGAATCTTGGTAAAAATATGGATCATTTTATGTCGTTTCATATGTAGTTGGCATTTGGATGTAACCTAAAATTACCCTTAATTTTTTTAAATCATTGAATTTTATCAATACCGTTCCGAAAGTTGCGAAATTAATATTTCTCTTAACTGAGCAGCTTTGGAAATACACAAAAAACCTTTGTGTATAAATTTTCCTATTATTATCGACTATGTTGTATCCATTATTAGACTCATAACATAACGTTAACTTCATGAATTTTTTAAAATATACCACTTATTTTTTATTTCATTGAATTGTATCTTGCTTAATATTTATATGGCAAAGTGAATAAAATTTGTTGTAATATTTTCGTTTCACAACAATAGAATTCTTTTAAATCTAATAGATTATCCTACATTATCCTAGTTTCCCATTATATTAGTAATTCTTCATAATGTACTCTTATTAGTTTTTTTACTACTACAGTACTGTATTTTACTTATGTTAGTAACTTTTTTTTATAATATTACCATTCCTTCATTTGTATACGCACGCGCACACGCATATAGTCTATATTTGAATATTTGCTGCATATCTTTACCATATTGTGGGTTTTGAAATGCTTTTATTTTGATAAGCTTTTTATGTAGTGCATTTATTAAATAAAATTATGGAGGTTGTCTTTTCATCTAAGTGCAGAGTATATTTAATTCCTGATTCATGTGCCAAGTCAATAACTCTTCTATACTAGTTGTATTTTGGTGCAAGTTAAGGATATATTGAAGTGCTTGAGATCTATAAATATACTTAGGCGATTTTTTGCGTAAATATTAATAATGAAATACACAAGGTTTTAACCTTTGCCAGTATTTTAAAGTATGACTGATTGTGGTTCTTTTTGTTTCGTATAACATGTGAAATGCGATTTTACAGTTTTAATAATCCCTTAAATAATGTTATTCTAGTCTGAAAAATGTCAGTGATACATTGAATGACATGAGAATATCCATGGATATTTTCATGATATATCTGATATAGTATACAGAGTCAGCAAGTTAGTATCTAGGTAAAATGGGAATAGTTAATAAATAGAGATTGATTTGCTTGGTAGATAATTTTGTTCAGGAGTGGATAATTTATATTTTTTGTATGTTTTATTTATTGAAGACCTCATGTTTTAAAATCCTATTATTTATAAATCCAACATATTTTTATTTTATTTTAGCTATTGTTATTTTAAGCTTGCTCATCCACTTTGGGATAGTTCATTTTACATCATATATTATCATGGAGTGTATGATTTCAAGAGTGAATGTTGTTTTACAGTAATTAAATATTACAAAATGTAAACATGTTCTCCAGAAGAAAAGTTTATTTAAAGACTTAACTTGACCTCAAAATGATGAAAAAGATGTTTGTTTCATGATTTTTTTTTTTACTTTAATTGTGTATTATGTTATCTGTATGAGTTTGAATGTGGATAATGTGGGGATGTAGTATTGAATTATGATTTTTTCATTACTGTGATATTGAAAAGGTGGATACCACATTTTAGCTCGAGTTCGTTTTTCGTTTGGATCATTGCTCATTGGGCATTTTAAGCAATTATAGTTAAAGGCACAAAACACTTGATAGTTGGTAAGGAGGAGAAGCCAGCTTTGGTGTATGCTGATAAGAGTGTAATTGGTGCCGGTAAGACATCTTTATTGTTTGGTTTGCTTTTATAAACCAATAGGAAATACCTTTTCATATTAATATTTTTAACTATATCATGTCCGAAAATACGGTGTTATTTCATTTGCATCCTATAAACTACAATCTTTTTACAAATATCTATTAAAAACTTCAGATCTCACGGTACTAATTGATTGCTTTTGAGTGTATAATGAAAAAAAAAAATCACTAGAGCGAACTCTGTGGAGAGTTAGAAGGACTAGTAGTGTAATGTCGCGGGGAAGAGGATCGACGCCACCGCCGCCGCGCCGCACGGCTACATTAATGCAAACAATTGTGTAAGGACGGATACCAACTTGGCAAGCTAAATTCTTCGGCCTCTTGTTGCACCCTGTCCTTTTTCAACGACGAGGATGTAATCTTGTGACATGTTGTAGTTAAAAATTTTAACTCATTTGAAAAGGTATGGTTTATTGGTTTACCGCTTAATACTTTGATGCTTGCTCCCAAAAATTCATGAAATATGCGACTAAAATTATTTCTGATGACCAAATACCTAAAGCTGGCCTCCTTCCTTCACAAATTGTTTGCAAAACTTGTCTTATATGTAGAGTGTATTAAACATAATATTTTAAACTATTTTTAACCTCTGAATTGAAAATGTGGCCTTATGAAAACTATAGTCACCTATGTTTTAATCAATATGAAACTAACTAATATTTATTGCATTTGGCAGCTGGATATCTCGGTACTAAAGCAATTTTTTCGTAATTCTTTGTTGTTTATCCATAAGAAGGAGGGAGGAGAACGGCGCAGAATTCTGAAAGAGATCGGTGCATCTCGCGTAATTAATGACAGTTTCTTATGCATTACAAAATTATTGAAAACGGAGTGTATATATACCTATATACCTTTAAAATAGTCACATTTTGTCATTAAGATTATTAACAAGAAATGAAAACTAAATTGTGTACGAGAGTTCTATATGTATCAACTCTAAAATTCACAGTACTCTATTTTATCCAACAAGGGTTTCTTATTTATAAAAAAAAAAAATTCTCTTTCATCCATCTTACGGATAAAATTGCTATATTATATATTGAATCAAGTAAAACGTCTATATTTTATTATGTAATCGTACCTTACTTAATCATCACACTTTAAAACATGGTTAATCGCTTGTGAAAATGTGATTGGGTGACCCAAAAAATTACCATGATGTAATATGGTAAATATAATTGCATACAGGCTTTGCGTACTTATTTTCATTATACTTGATTGATGTTACAAACATTTCAATTATGATTTCATGAATGTTTTTCAGTTGTGGTTAATTATAGCAATAAAGTATACATCTGTATGTTATTAAATCAATTGCAACCCTTTCTGTTGAATATTATTATTTAAGGATCAAATAAATTATTCCTAGCTATTTAAATTATTAAATTGTAAAAAAAATGTTCTGGGTTTGGTCAGTCACATGTTCCACTCATGTGGCTTTTAAATACAGTTGTGTAGGTATGTACAATATTGTAATTTAACCTCCTATTTAGATACATTTACGAATTTATTTTATATGATGATATACGTAATATCATGCATCATAAGAATTTATCAGAGTTGAGACAACAGTATTTTAAAGTAAGTTATTTGTCCATTAAAAACTCCAATTGTACATTCCCCATGATATCTAAAATATTTTAATGCAGAAAGTGGACATGCACTCTATGTATGTTTTCCCCCAAGTACAATTCTATTATTATAAAGGTTTTATTGTAAGTTAGATTATAATACAAAAAATTACGTGGGCAAAACCGATTGATGCAAATAATCATTCAGTAATATGATGTTGCAGACAAAGGACATTTAGTACTAAAACTTAGTTGCAATGGGATTTTCATGTGCATTAAAGCATATAATTGATATTTGTATATTTATATTGCAGATGTTATCTAATGCGAACATAATAATATATAGTAGAATAAGATATTCTCTGTAACATAGATCATTAAAGTTTTGAGGTATTAGATGACTCAACATAAAAATGATTAGTTAGTTAGCCTTTAAGTTACGGTCGGTTGTGCCCCACTGCCGATTTAGGCATTTCTTATTCCTTTTTATTGGGTTAAGAATCAAGAGAACAATTGAGTCTGTTACGTACTCTAGTAGGATTTGCAAATAATTAAATTAATGGAGATTATAATTGTCAAGTGATGTGTGTACTTGCAATTTATTAATTTGCTTAGAAATGACATGTATAGATATATTTTATTGAGTTAAGAGTTTGTTAAGAAATGAATAGTTGGTACAATTGATTACTTTTATGCTACATTTGTTATATTTATGTATTGAAAATGTAAACAAGAGCACCATGTGTAATAAATTTTATGTAAAATTTATTTAATCAACCCTCATGACTTAAAATTATTAGTTGATAAGAAGATTGAGTGGGAATAAACCTTGTATATATTTCAATATATAACAAAAATTAAGTAAAACTTTTAAGTAACATATTTTGAATTTCATTTTTACTGCCCTGAGATCTGAAGTTTTATGTGGAATGGTACCTATAATGAAACTACGCACCAATTACACTGTTCTGTTTTCAGTTTTTAAAGAATATTTATTCACCTTTTACAATATTTCTTGGGCTAATACAGTTAAATTATAAATTAAAATAGGAGAAAATCGCGAATGTTGCCACGTTACAACGTTAGCAATAAATGATATTTTCAAAGCTTTTAATAAGTATTTGATCACAAAAAATACTCAATGTATTTAAACAGCGAAAGAGATTGCTCAAAGTCAAGAATAATCATTTTTCAAGTTGCAAATTATATTGGTATGTATTATAGTTTTGATATAGATATGTATCAGTTGTCTCGTGGGTTATTAATTTAATTTATAATTAACCATTGCAGGTGCCAGTTCGGGTAAGCCTTCTAAAAAAAAGATGAAGAAACATGCTCAGCAATTGCCTTCTCAAACGGTAAATATTACTTCGCAACGTTTTTTTTTAAATCTTGTATTCTAAGTGGAAACTACGATAAGCAAGTAGTGTGAGTAGGTATTGTATATTTACAAGTAGTAAGTACATAAATGTACTTACTAATTGTATATAGTGTAAGACATTTTTTATTTCTCCCGCGAAGATTAACAGTGGTAGAGCCACGTGGCGGCTTTTGCTGTCGCATGGATGGGCCGGCTCGAACCGGGGTGGTACCACGACCTCACAGAATACCAGCGTGAAGTAGAGGTTTACCTCTGCGTTTCGCTTGGTGAGTGCAGGTGGCCGGAGGCCCTTTTTACTGGAAATGAGGCATTCCATCTTAGTCCTCACGGGTGACAACGCATCTGCATTTTGATTTGTAATAGAGGATAAATGTAGATGTCTATAGGCCGCAGCAACCACTTACCATCAGGTGGACTGTGTGCTAGTTTGTCACCCATAACCTATAAAAAAAAAAGATGCGAACGCATTAAATGAATATAAGGTAGACGCAGTGACGTAACTATGCGCCTTTAATGCGCCCGATGCGAGCTTCTAAAATGTTCTGCGCCTTTGTAAAATGTTCTAATCTTACCCGGCTCTAACGATAAAATGGACAATGTCCATAGAAATAAGTCTAGGTATTGGTAGAATTTTGAATAAGTGTGTAAATAATAAATAAATAATAAAAAAAAATCAAAAACCCGACTGCAAAAAAGACAATTTAAAAGTAATGCACTAAAAAGACCGAAACAAGATTGAGAATAGAAAACAAAATTAAAATAAACTATGAACAAAGTTCAGAGGTGTCGTTAGTACTATCGTCTGTCTGTCTTCGTTTTCGGGAGTGTTTCACAAACACCCGGTATGTATAGTTTTTTCAATTATTTATTTTATCTTAGACTTTTTACGTGGTAGAGCCATGCTGCAGCTATATTACTGGTATAGTTCTTGCACGAATGGTCGGCTCGATCGAGGAAGGACCACGCTCTCATAGAAAACCAGCATAACTATGCTGTGTTTGGTATGGTGAGTGTAGAGAACCGCAGACCCTTTTTTACTAGAAACGAGGCATTCCATCTTAGTCCTCGCGGGTTGCATTTTGCATTCATTGCATTTTGATTCGTAATCGAGGATAGATGTAGATGTTTATGGGCCACAGCAACCACTTACCATCAGGTGAACAGTGTGCTCGTTTGTCACCAAAATTCTGTAAAAAAAAATCTTTTTTTAGTTCCCGACACATTCTTATGAACTATATAGCTAGTGTGTATATATATACATATACATATATCATAGATTTCGTATATACTTAGATTGGCAATGTAAAAGAGAAAAGGCATAGCATATGCTTACGTTAGATCGAGTTAGAATGACTAGACCATACACGTACACGCTATCAGCCTGACGTCAATGGCTAACGAAACAAATCCCGCTTATTTTCGCGATATTTTTGATTTTGAAGTGTTAATAAGTATTTAAAAGGTGTGATTAAATATGGTGAAATGTGCCGTACCTGAATGCAGTTCATCGAGAAAAGAAAATCCACAAAATTACACATTTTACATGTAAGTACAATTAAAATATTTAGCACTAAATTCTAAACTAGTACAAATGTTTTATACACAAATGGATAGGGAAAAATATCACATTTAATACGATAATGCTCTAAATGCGTGAGAATTATATTAAAAATAATAAATACGTGAATTCACGCTATTTCTGATCAAATTTTTGTAGGGATTAACTGTCACTATCATCTTATCGATAATATGTTTATAACAGGCAAAGGCATATCCTTGGATGCAGCCTCTTGTGACTTCGTTTTTTTTAAATTTTCTATTTTACGTTTTAGTGTTTCGTAATAGTAAATACTTACGCATTATTGTAAATACTTTAATGAGATGATTTAAACTCTTATAATGATTCAGATTTCCAAAAAATATTCAGGTTAAACAAAAATGGTTAAATATGATAAATAGAGAAGGATGGGTTCCCAAAAAAAAAATCAACTACATGTAGCAAGCACTTTCAACAAAAATGTTTTCCTCATAGAGGTGCACAAAGAGTAAAGCTGCGTTTTGGATCAATACCCACATTATTTATGCCCGTGCGTATTTCCTTAATTATATATTTTACTGTACATTTGTTCATTTCGTTTGCGCATGTTTAAATGTGTACAACATATTGTTGTCATTCACGTGGTGTATATTTTTTTATAAAAAGGAACTTACAGTATCACTTGATAATAAACGGCCACTGCAGTACTTGGTCACCTACAGTCATCTTCGAACAAAAAAAGTTACAAATTTTTTACGTGGTAGAGCCATGCTGCAGCTATATCAATAGTGTAGTTGTAGCACGAATGGGTCGGCTCGACCGGGGAAGGACCACGCTGTCACAGAATACCAGCGTAAAATAACAGCTTAATGTTGCTGTGTTTCGTGTGGTAGAGTACCCGTGTAAGACCCTTTTTACTGGAAAAGAGGCATTCTATCTTAGTCCTAACTGCTGACAACGCATCTGCATTTTAATTCGCAAACGAAGATAGATGCAGATGTCTATGGGCCACAGCAACCACTTACCATCAGGTAGATTGTGTCCTCGTTTTATAAAAAAATGTGTTTTTACCCCTGAAAACTTAAGATAAAATCTCTTACAACTTAAAATCATAAAGGCTCTCTATACTCAAATGGCTGGAAAGCGGCAGTGTAAGCACTGCTGTTTAGCGGCAGAAATAGGTAAAAGGGTTGTATTTTATGAATTTTAATCATAGACAAGTACATAATGTGTACACTAATTATATTTGTTTGTAGGTTGTATAGAAGCCGGTACGCAAAGCATCGTCATGTGTCTACAGAGATATATTGCCAGTACCCAGTAGCTATATTGCAAACGTTTCTGTTATAGACAATTCCCCAAGAAAGAAAAAAATGAAGAAAAATATTGATATTCTTCGGAGAAGATTAGATATGAAACAAAAAACTGAAAAATGTAAGAGCACAAAAAAACGGGCTAATAAAAAAGTGGAAAAGTTGTATCAAGTGATAAAAAACATAGAAAGACTTCCCTCACTTCAAAATAACATTAGTGATGTAAAAGCATCTAGTTCAAACGATTTGTTGCAGCATCTCATCGAAAGGGTGATTAAGAAAAAGTTTATGAGATAGGTATTCGTTCTGAACGAGTTTTCCGAAAACGTGAAAGGAAAATTGTAAACCCAAATATGTTTCGAAAATTAGTAAACGAATGCCTTGTGTCCTGCAAAATTTTTTAACATACTTAACATACATATGTACTTACTTAAAGTTGCAGCCTATTTACGTCCCACTGCTGGGCACAGGCCTCCTCTCCTTTATGAGAGGGTTTTAGGGCAAGGAAATGTCCGCCGCGCTGCCCCAATGCGTGTTGGCGAACTTCACATGTCTTCGAAATATTTTTTTTCTCATTTCTTAGACATGTAGGTTTCCTCACGATGTTTTCCTTCACTGCCGAGCACGAGTACTTACTTATTAAAACTTAATTATTAAAGTAATAATCGAAACTTATTTAATTATTAGATTGAAGTATGAAGCAAAATACGTCTTAAGGAGAGCTTACGATATTTTTACAATAAATTAGTTATTTTCGGTGGAATATAAAAATCACAAACTTTTTGTTTATAGTTTTATTTTTATGCCTTCAAACAATAATATTCATTTTATGACAAAGACACAGCGTTCTGTATCGATAATTGAAGTTGATACATGTCGCAGCACTACCGTTGTCGCACACATGCACATTTCACTCACACGGGTACATTTCGTTTTTGGTCGCACCCCAATCACGCCATCGCCAATCTAATGTATACTATATCTATGATATATATATATATATATATATATATATATATATATATATATATATATATACTAGCTGTTCCCCGCGACTTCGCCCGCGTGGAGCTATTTTTCGCGGAACCCTAAAATAAAAGCAGCCCAAGTTACTCATTATAACATCAGCTATCTGCCAGTGTGTATAAATATTGACATTAATATTTATACGATACTAACGTCACTCAATTGTTTTGCCTTCCCGGCACCCCTCCACTAACACTTAAACTTTATGGTATGGTATTAAAGTTCAAATTGACTTAAGTATCATTACGAATCTTTTGTATGGGAATATAGAAAAATGTTGTTTTTAGACTTTTTCAGACAATTATTTAAATTTTTCTCTCCATAAGAACCATCTTCGTACTTCAAGGAATATTAAAAAAAAGAATTAGCGAAATCGGTTCAGCTGCTCTCGGAATTTGCGCTTAGCAACGCATTCAGCGATTCATTTTTATATATATATATATATTACGTGTCACATTGTTTGTCCGCGATGAACTCATAAACTACTAAACTGTTTGCAATGAAATTTTGCGCACTGTGTGCAGTTTGGTTCAACTTGAGTGATAGGATAATTTTTATCCATAGATATAATAATAGAAGCAGATATGCCCGGTAGTTGAAAATGTATCGGAACCCAGTGTCTCCAGTTGGCCCCTACCACCCGCCTACTACTACACTTGCATGCAGATCAGTAAAAGCAATATATACGCAGTCGCGCACGCACTCGCATTTTATAAATCAGAACGTACTACACAATCAATTATAAACCGTATCCCTATAAACACAGCGTGCATTTACTATGAACCGTACTACTTACTCACACAAAAATATCGGGCGCTATCGTTGTGCTGTGCAAAAGCCATTTTTTACATATACATTAGTGATTGACTAAATTGAAAAGTCATGGATTCTCTTCCATTTATACTAAAATTGTACTAAAATAGAAAATAAAATAAATAAAAAACGATATGCACAGGAAATTATATAATAAAAATAAACAATATGTAGCTAAACGTAAATTATTAAGTACCTAACCTACTTAACAAATACAATAAAAAAATCCGGTTATGTTGGTTTAGATTGTCATAGCGTATTGAAAAAGTAGGTATTTTGGCATATGGTACTAGTTTTTGTAGGGAACCAGTTTGGTGGCCTTCCTGTGGCATCAATTCATTTCTTTTTTAAATTAGCATCTTTTGGGAAGCTGAAAATCATCATCACCATTACAGCCCTTCACAAGTCCACTGCTGAACATAGGCCTCCTCCAAAGAATGCCACAAAGCACGGTCCTGAGCCACCTGCATCCATCGACTTCCTGCATATCTTACCAGGTCGTCACTCCATCTAGTGGGGGGACGCCCTACACTTCGCCTGCCGGTACGAGGCTGCCACTCGAGAACCTTTCTTCCCCATCGGTTGTCGGTTCTTCGAGCTATATGGCCGGCCCATTGCCACTTCAGCTTACTAATCCGTTGGGCTATGTCGGTCACTCTGGTTCTACTGCGGATATCCTCATTTCTTAGTTTATCACGCAGAGAAACTCCGAGCATAGCCCTCTCCATAGCTCGCTGAGCGACCTTGAGCTTCCTCATCCGGCCAGCAGTGAAGGACCACGTCTCAGTTCCGTATGTTATCACTGGCAACACGCACTGGGTGTACAGTCTCGTTTTCAAGTTTTGAGGTATACCTGACGAGAAGATGTGCCGTAATTTCCCGAACGCTGCCCAACCGAGTTGAATCCTTCGATTGACCTCTCGGTCGAAGTTGGACTTACCTAGTCGGACTATTTGTCCCAGGTAAACATACTCGTCAACAACTTCGAGCTTAGTGTTCCCAACAACTACCGGCATAGGTGTGACATGGACATTAAACATGATCTTTGTTTTGTCCATGTTCATCTTAAGACCTATCCGTTGGGAAACACTACTGAGGTCATTGAGCATAGTGCTTAGGTCCTCCAGCGATTCTGCCATAAGGACTATATCGTCTGCAAATCGAAGGTGAGTGATGTACTCGCCATTGATGTTGATACCGTATCCTTTCCAGTTCAGAAGCTTGAAAACATCTTCCAATGCAGCGGTAAAGAGTTTCGGGGATATGACGTCACCCTGTCTTACACCTTTCTGCAATTGGATAGGTTTCGTACTCTGGTTCTGTACTCGGATAGCCATCGTAGCCCTACTGTACAAGCACTTCAACACTTTGATATACCGACAGTCAACTTGGCATCGCTGAAGGGACTTTTTTTTACATGGGGAAATGCCTACGCATACCCGCCTCGCGGGGGCAAGGACGGGTTATGTCGCACTCGCACCGACTAAAACCCCATGGTGTTCCACCCTCGTCGCATATTGGCAGGGCCACGGGAACGCTTTCGCACACATCCGCGGCCCCACATGCGCTGGCCGCACCATGGCGGCCTCTCCTCGGGGGAGGACTACTCCTCCCCCCATCTCCCTCTCAGGTAGGGCGCACCAGAACACATGGCGCGCCCTCCTCCTCGGCCTCCAACTTAACATGCGCAACGAACGCCCCCGTGTCCGATGCGCGAAGGCCATGGGGCCAGGGAAAACTAGCACTCAGAAGCACCAGCCTTCCTGACCCCAGCGGCGGATCTGGTCTATGGCTCCGCCGCCAACCAAGATTCGGCTGCGGAGGGTAGGGAGAGCGGCGCCTCGCAATACCGACACTCCTCTCTCCCCGCAGCCCCACCACCACCGCATCATTAACGGTGCGGGTGCGGCCCCGTCAGAGTCGCGGAGGATAGGGCGAGTGGCGCATCGCCATACCAACACCCCTCTTCCTCCGCGACTCCACCTCGGCTGCAGCGGTAGAGGGAGCGGACACCCCTCTCACCGCAGCCCACCGACACACATCCGAAGTGGGCTCACCAAGCCCACTCGGAGTGGCCACCTCGGGCCGGCCCTACACCACGGGCCAGCCAAGGGATTCTTCTTTGTTCACCGTGGGTGACCAAGCCACGGCTACTAAGCCCCCCCGCCACGACAAGGCGGGAACCCGATCGGGGGGGGGGGGCTGAAGGGACTGCAGCACCGCCCAAATTTCGACGGAATCAAAGGCTTTCTCATAGTCCACATACGCCAGACATGGTGGCAAATTGTACTCCTCGGACTTCTGTACAATTTGCCGAAGGGTATGTATGTGGTCTATGGTGCTTTTTCGGCCTTTTCGGAAACCGGCTTGTTCGGGAGGCTGGAAGTCGTCAAGTCTGCGCGCGAGACGATTCGTAATGACAGACAGATCTCTGGCAAAGACTTTGGAGCCTTGGTTCCGCTCTATCGCTTCTTCAATACGAGCTGTATTGAAGTTGCGTAAGTCCCGCCGCATGCATTTGGAGATCTGTCTGTTTATTTGCCTGTATGCTGTCAAATCTGTTGAAGAATGTAGCTTCATCTCCCGTCTAACAGCCATGAGATTAAGAGTGTGATCGGAGAGTTTTTGTGTTCGGAGAGTTTTTGTGTTCTTCTGCGGCGGGTCTTGCAGAACTCAGCTCCGACCGCATGGACAGTTTCCACGAGCTTGTCATTCAAATCGTCTACTTCATTGCAGTCTTCTAGGCACTGAAAACGGTTTTGTAACTCGAGCTGAAAGGTTTCGGGACTTTGGATTAGAGCACGAGGGGGACGGAGCGTTGACTTCATGAGACAAGACCTCTCCAACTTAACGTTTAGGTTCAGTGTGCCTCTAACCATTCGGTGATCGCTGCCGGTTTTCACCCTCGCGATCACTGTTCATCATGGGGGGTATATTGCCATAGTTGCCACGCTTGGCGAGCGGGTTGGCAATCGCAGTTTTGCTGAGATTTCAAGCTGATGGTGGATGGATGGATCAATTCTGTGGGTCCCTGGTTCTCCGGACTTAAACACACCTGCTTTCTTTTATTGGGACTGCATGAAAGTGTATTAAAACCGACTTTAAAAAGCGCCTTTAACCTAATGGTAAGGTGGATCACTCCATAACTTAGGCATTTTAATCATACCAGGAGTGGTTAATGAGAATATTAGTAATGTTAATAGCATTGCTAGAATTTTGTTTATAAAGAATAACTTATACAAAATCTAGCAGATCTACGCTAAAAAATTGTTAGGTAGAAGAAGAAATAAATAAAAGGAGATTCGCACGTCCGGTCAAAAGATCTTTACCGAGTCGATGCGTAAGACTGTATTCGTGCCGATATGCACATAAAAGGACGGGGAAAAAGTTTCTACTTATATCATATACAAATTTAAAACATTTTTTTTTCTAAAGTTTCATTATAATATATGTGTTCCATTTTGTTCGATAACTTGTTGCCATCTTGTAGGTAGTGACATAATCCGTTGCTGTAGAAATCTTGGAATTGTTGATCAAAGAAATACGACAAGTAGTTTTGACAGTCCTCTCTTGATGTTAACCTAACACTACCCAAAGAATTCTGAAGAGACCGAAACAGGTGAAAATCTGAGGGTGCAAGGTCAGGACTATATGGTGGATGCATCAACACTTCCCAACCATGCTCTCTCAATTTCTCTCAAAGATGTGTGATCTGGCGTTATCATGATGAAAGACTGCCACTCTTTTTTTTGTTGATCAATTCCGGCCATTTTTTCTCAATTTATTGCTTGAGTCTCCTTAGTTGTTGGCAGTAAGATCCGAATCGATGGTTTTGCCCGGCGTTAAAAGCTCATAATAAACGATGCCCTTCTAATCCCACTATACACACAGCATCACCTTATTGCGTGTTAATCCGGATTTCGCTACAGTTGGTGGAACTTGACTACCCTTTGACCATGATCTTTCTCGCACGTTCTTGTCGTTGGTGATCCATTTTTCATCACCAGTGATGAATCTTTTCAAAAAATAGTTTGGTTTCATTACGTTTCAATAGAGAATCGCAAATGAGTACAAGTTTCTTACTGTGACCTCGTGTGGTACCCAAATATCGAGATTTTTTCAAATGGGTCAGAACTTTTTTGTCCGAATGTGAGTGAGTTTGTGTCTTTTTTTTTGCTCGAATTAGAGCGGAGGAATTGAAGATTGACCCTCAATTCCTCGACTCGGATTTTCGCTCTTGGGCAGCGCGGTGGACTTTTACGCATTAGTTCTCAGGATGTTTGTCCTTGTGAGACTTATATATATAAACTGTCTCCACGATGTAGGAGAAAATCCTAGTGTATATGGGGTCACGTTTAAAAAAGTTTTCAGCGCATACTATGTATGTAAGCCGCCACTTTAGTACTTTAAATGTGTACGTTACAGAAAACTGCGCCGCCGGTGGTAGTAGCGACCGTGGCTTCAGCCTCGGTAGCGGTGGAGGAGCCGACACCCGCGGTCATCGTAAAGGCTGAGGTGATGGATCGCGCGCAATCGTCACCCGTCGAGCCAGCAGCGCCTCCCGCCGCCCCCACGCCCGTCACTCACGCCCCTGCACCTGCTCCCGCCACTGCAGCCACCGCCAGCGTTACCGTCTCCGCTGCTGCCGCTGTCGCCGTCGCGACCGCCGCCGCACCAGACTCCTCCAATGCTCCCGCCGTTGCAGAAAATCACGAACAGAAACCAATCGTCAAGGCTGAACCTCGGAACGGACTCGATAAAATGGACACCTCGCATTACATTGATCCCATTGAACGCTCGCTAGCGAGTCTCGAACGGAGCCTCAAAGCCGACGTACCGATGGACGTCAGTGTCAGCGTCGCCGAACCTACGATGCGAATAGACGAATTCTCTATGTCAAAAGCACCCATAATGCCGGACGCGACCCATCACAACCTAATGGCGCAGCTGGGTGGTTTGTCCGAAATGACGCACGTTGCTGAACAAATAAAGAGTGAAATGTACGTTCCGCCACATAATGGCTATGTCGATAAAAATTCTCAGAACGAGCGGGAGATGCTCCGGCCTGAAGTGAACCCCAATTTACCTGGCATAACCAGCGCCCCGCCCGTGTCGTCTATTTTCGATCCTACCTATTCGACCTCGCATTCAGTTACTGCTCAGTCGCATCTCAGTATGCCGGCCACTCCGAATTTAATCACATCGGCGGTCAAAAAGGAGGAAGCAAAACCTTTGCTGACGCCAAAGCCCATCGAAGATCTAATGGGCGTACCAAATTTGGGAACAAACAACATTTCAGAACGAACAAAATATGAAATGGATAAAAAGATAGAGGACACGAAAAACTCCAATTTTGTGCAACCTTTTAAGCTAAAGCAAGAGCAAAATCTTAAAAATGCAAGCTCATGGTCGTCATTAGCACAAGCTGGTAGTCCACAGAGTATCCCTAATATTGGCACGAATACCCAAATAAAACAAAAACCTGTCATGGATAGCTGTTTTCAGGTAACATCTTCATCATTGTTTATTTTTTTTTTAATAAATTACATTTACGTAACCTTAAGTGATAATTTTATTTCAGGCGTTCAAAAAACAAGCTCGAGAAAAAATTGATCGTCAGAGAGCACTAATCGAGCAGCAAGAACTTAGGAAAAAGGAACAGGCTGAAAGAGAAAGACAGAGGCAAGAAACGGAGAGGCGACATCCTGAAGAAGAAAAATTAAGGTAACTTTTTAAAAATTTAAACAATTTATTGAGTCTCTGTTGTAAAAAAATATTGTTCTCCTTTTTTTATAAAAAATATTGCGAATTTGAAAAAACAGAAAAAATAACTACTGTAATATAATACAATAACTACGTAAAGAAGTCGAGAAAAAAACTTCCAAATTAGGTATTTAAAATACACGCAGAGCAAGCGGATGGATGGAATGGATTTTTCGTCATCATTTTTCTTCAGCCTCGTCCGTCATTTAGCACGATGCATTGCATGCAGATGAAGTGCATCGTGTGAGTCAAATACTTTTACGTAAACTTATATTAGACGGGCACTACTGTATTAATAATATATTGCGCACTAAGTTACGGTCAATTCTCCATAATTTCCTTAGTCTACTGCACAGAGTATATTATATATAGGGGGTAGAGTCATCACTTACAATCGTAGCATTAGCGCCATCTATCGATATACGACGTCCCTACAGCCTAGTGAAGTAGGATGCTCTTTATTACAATATTTATTATTTATTTTCAAAGTACTTTACAAAAGTCAAATCATTTTAATATTGATTTGGTTTTTGGAAATTACTTTGTATACAATATAATTTAGGTAAATAAAACAACTGTTTAGCGGTTGGATGTTTTTTTATAATACTTCCTTTTACTATAATAGTACATAACAACCTCTCTCAGAAGAAGCCATAATCCAGGTCAACAGAGCACAAATAGTTAAGCAAATCAGGGTCCAGAGTTTCATGCGTAAGTCCAACGAAAAAGGCGAAGTCTTCAGAGTCCGGGGATCAAGCAAAGTTGTCAAAAAAGTTACTGGTTTTAGTTTTTTTTTTATTATAGTTTTTAATATTGTATATAATAAAATTAAATTTAAATGACATTTGTAACATTGACAGATCGAAATAACCATAGATCTTTCCCTTCAGATCTTGGCATAGATAAACGGAGAAATTTTGCAACGCAAAATCATAATAATTCACTTGAATAAATGTTAAATAAATAAATTACACTAAAATATAATTACAGATTTGTTTTGTAACAAAATAGTAAGTTAGCAAGGTTCGTTTATATTTTTAACTATTCATTAACTTGTTTGATTCTTAATTGGCCTAGCATGGCTAAATTAAAAAAGTGACATCTACTGCAACATGGATAAACTGTCATGACATATTAATACCTATAAGAAAAATTAACGTATGAACTGTTACGCCACTGGTTTACTGCGAGCGGGCGAGAAGACTAGTTCTTTATTTTGTAAAATGCGAACGTTGTTTTCGACAATCTCATACTGATTTTCTTTAATGTGACTAAGGAAAGCTCACTTATGTAAGTTCTTTGTCAATGTGATTTGAAGTTTATTTCAGATAAGTATGTAACTTTATTTCGTATTTGCCTAAAAACTAACTGTCGTAAAATAAAATAAATACTGAGTAGTATATTTACCGTGCCAGTCACCCGCCCAGCAGGCGTCCACGCGATCCACAGATGTGACACAGATTTTGTTTTGAAATGCCAGTCTAGATAGATAGAAGTCCTTGGTGTGAGTATGTAAAAATGTAAATGCATCGTGCGCTAGCAGGGTGGTGGCGAGCGCGCGCAAGGTTGAGAGCGTGGAGGTGGCGTCGCCGAGCGTGTCGCCGGTGGCGCGCGCGTCGCCGCCCGCCGCCGCCGCGGCCGCCGCCGTGGCCGCCGCCGCCGCCGCCGCCGCCGCCGCCGCCGCGCCCGACAAGCCGCCCGCCAGCGAGCGCGAGCGCCTGCGCCAGCGCGAGCAGGAGCGCCGCCGGCGCGAGGCCGTGAGTACACACTGTCGCTCCATTATAATAATACCAATACCGTAAATACAGAGAAACGCTTTAAATTAAAAATATTTTTTTAAAACCGACAAGGGCATACATGATGTTTTCAGCCACCAGGGCGAAGAGTATTTAGGTAGATTAAATGAAGTGGAATATTTGACAGATTTCATAGCGAGGGAAGTTAATTTGATAAAAGTGTAGAGATTAATGTTTCTTTCCAAAGTATTAGTTATATTTTTTTATTCAATAATTAGATGGATAAACCAAATCACATATTGTCGATTAAATGGAAAAGTGACATTATTACTAAAGAATAAATTATTCACTACAAACATTTAAAGTTTATTTATTTCTTTAATTTATTCTCTGATCCTATGTTGAATTTAAACATAAAAGTTTTATATGTCATTCGAAAGGTATTTAAATGATTATTAATAGTGTCTACTTATTTTTAATAAAATACTATTTTCAAGTAGAAGTGTCGTTTTTAGTGCATAAAAAAATGTAGGATTTATTTTATAAAAATTAAACACCACTGTAGCAGTAAAAGAAATTTTATTTAAATGAAAACCTAATTTTCATTAAATGAGGTACCATAAAATAATTGTTACTGAAAAATATTAAAAAATAACAATCAACAGCAAACCTTTGTTTCAAAAACGTACTTCTTAGATTAGGAATGGTAATAATATTGAGATCAATGAGTTCAAACTTAAATCTATTTATAATAACATAAAAACAAACATAAAAACGCAAATTCTATGAAATTTTTAAACTCTCTTAATAAAATGTATAGGGATAAAATAAATCAAAATAGAAAATAATAACGTTCAAAACTTTAAGACATAAGAGATTATTTAACTACAGATTTTCATAAAAGCTTTTCTAAAACCTTGGAATAATATTTTTATTTACTAATGTAAGTATACCTGCTTTCTTATTATTAGACACGGTCAATTTTTCTGAGTAGAGTGGTTGTAATTGTGAAGACAAGTTTGTATTTTTCTTGCTTGACCGAGTTTTGATCACGACTGTCTTAAAACCATTTTCTTTATATGAAGACTTGTAAAAAAAACTGTCATTAAACTGCTTTTCTACTCTTATAACTTTAATATCCCCCGTCTTATTTTCTTTATCTTCGTTCATTGTATAATTTGGTCCAATATCATCTGCAATTTTCTTAGTGTCAAAGAAGTCTTCATGATTTATCTCGTGGACACTGTACGGCTTTCCTTTTTTTTTTAGCTGTTCTGATCAAAGATATATTGCTCCGACTAATATGTGCGTGATCGACTTTAAATTATCTAAATTTTTTTTGTAGAATTAATATGCGCTTTAATCCCATTTATAATTGCAGTATCCAGCTTTTTGTGGTTTTCATGCTTCCCTCTTTTTTCATCTTTCAACACCCCTCCGATTTCAGAGTTTTACAGAGACATTACTGTTCTTATTGGTCTGTCAGATGTACCTAGTGTATTTAAAAAAAAATGTCTTACAAACTCGTGTTCGTTCTCTGTCTATTTCAAAATAAAATGCATGGTTTTATGTATAGTCTTTTCTTGTGCTTTCTTCGCGAATATAACGATAGTTGGGTTTTATCGCAGTTACGTATTTACTAATAAATTGACGCTTTTCCTCACTTATTTTGCTATAACACTAGAGCTTACACCTATTAGAACATGATTGTTTCATTTCTTTTTCGTTCATTGGTTTTTTTTTTACTTATTATAAGCCAGTGCTTGACCACAATCCCACCTGGTGGTAAGTGGTGATGCAGCCTTAGATGGTAAATCGCACTGTCTTATCGTAACAAAAGCCTATTCACTCTTGCCTTGAAGACGCCTAGATTGTATTCGGACGGAAAGATAGACGCCGGCAAATTATTCCACTCCTTTGCTGTACGCATTACAAAAGACGAAGCAAACCGTTTGGTTCTAATGCGTGGAATATCGACAACAAAGGGATGAAGACCCGCCGACCGTCTGGTTGTCCGATGGGGGAAAGGAGAGGGAGGAATTAAGGCGTGTAATTCCAGCGCACACTCACCAAAATGCATCCTATAGAATACCGAGAGACTGGCTACTCTGCGCCTGTGCCCGAGGCTGACAAGATTGGTTTCAACCAAATCAAGGTCACCAATGAGCCTCTTAGCACGTCTCTCCACTGAGTCCAATGCTGCCAGGTGGTATTTTGCAGCACCAGCCCATATGTGACAGCAGTACTCCATGCACGACTGGACTTGCGCTTTATATAAGGTAAGAAGCTACCCCGGCGTGAAGTACCGCCGCACCCTTGCAATGACACCAAGTTTCCTTGCGGCTGCTTTGGCTCTGGACTCAATGAACCGCCCATAGTTTAGGTTCGGAGAAAATTCAATCCCTAACAACTGAAGGCGGTCAGTGTACTCAAAGGATACATTCTGGAAAGTAGGAGCCAAGGTGAGCGGGCTCCTATTAGCGGTAAAAAGACACGCTTGTGTTTTGGAGGCGTTAAATCTCACGACATTGGCATCGCCCCATTCGGAGACTGCCTGTAGTGTGAGACTCACACGCTCAACCATAGCCTCTCTTTCTGGCTGGATTTGATCCCGACTGGCCCGGGCGCTTGGTTGATATCTCTCCACAACTGTGCTGTCGTCTGCATACCCATAGACACCGGGAATGAGCAAATCATTTATATGCAGCAGGAAGAGAGTTGCGGAGAGAACAGACCCCTGAGGAACACCGGCGTTAGTCGCCACAGTATTGGATGAGCAGCCATCAACGACGACCCGGAGAGACCGTTCACTCAGAAAGTCATTCACCCAGACAATTAGGCCAGGCGATAAGCCGTACGCTGAAAGCTTGCCCAATAGACTAGCGTGCCAAAACCTGTCAAAAGCCTTCGAAACATCGAGGGAAACAGCAAATGCTTCACCACTGTTCTCGGCTTCGCCCCATATGTGAGTGGCATACGCTAGAAGGTTGATTGATTTCGGCGAAACCCGTACTGGCGATCACTGAGGAGATCATTTTGCTCTAGGTATGCCATAAGGTGGGCGTTCAATATACGCTCCATAATCTTGCAGAGTATGGAGGTAATTGAAATGGGCCGATAGTTGGCAGAGTCGGTACGGCTACCTTTTTTAGGCACAGGCTGCACATTGGCCAGCTTCCAAGATTTAGGCACTATTCCAGTTCTGAATGTGAGGCGGAACAAACGTGTCAACAGGTGCACAGACCTTTAGAACTATAGCTGGTATACCATCAGGTCCACTAGCTTTGTTCACGTCTAGACTTCGCAAGGTTTTAAGAACCTCCTTGTTGGTGATACGGACCTCAGTCATAGAGGTACCGCAGTGAGGTAATTGAGATGGTACGCTGTTGCTACTGTCCAGACGCGAATTGCAAGCAAAAAGAGAAGCAAATAAGTCCGCTTTCTCCTTAGGCGCATGCGCCAGTGAACCATCTGGTTTTACCAGCGTAGGCAGTGTAGACCGACAGAAGTTTGTCTCGACCGCTTTGGCGAGAGACCAAAAAGCACTACTGCCAAATGGTTTGACAGAGAGCTTTGTGCCGATGCGTTTAATGCGGTCGAAACTGGCTTGGCGTAATGCCTTTTTTGTACGACTTGGCGGCTTGGTTAAAGGCTCTCTTCTTAAGGCTAACATCCGGAGCTTTACGGTCTCGAGCATCGACCCAGGATAAGTACGCCATATGCTTGTGCTTTTCAGCACGAGCGCACTCGGCGTTAAACCAAGGGCGAGCTTTACGCCAATGGGCACGTCAGCAAAGGGGATGAAATCCTCCATCGCTTGACGTATCACATTGGTTATGGCATCCGCGTAGCTCGATGGGTCTCTAGAGGAGAAGCAGACCTGCCGCCAAGGATGAGGTGCAAGGAAATGCCGCATCTCATACCAATCTGCTGACTTGTATCGCCACATTCGTCGCACTCCGTGGAAATCGTAGTTAGGTGGGGAATATAACGACACAGATTTCACCAGACAGTGGTCAGAAGTTCCCAAGGGTGAGCTAACGTGAACATCGTACCTGTTTGGATCGGTCGTCAGCAGAAGGTCGAGGCAATTGGCTGTGTGCCCATCCACATTAGGTACCCTAGTCGCTTGTTGCACCAGCTGGGAGAGCCCCAGCGACAAGGCAAAATTCCACGCCTCTCTCCCAGCGTGGTCGGTCTTCTGGTATGGGAACAGCCAGTCCTGATGACAGGCATTAAAAGAAAAACCAACTGTGCATTAGGGTACTGATTTAGAGCCACATCAGAGGCTTCACTGAGGTGTTCAAACAGCCTAGTTGTCTCCTGGTCGCCGCTGTGCGATCGGTAGACACAAGACTAAATAATTTTATACATTCCTGTGTCTATCAATACCCAGATCGTAGAGAAAGTGAGGTGTTCAAGGTGACGGAGACGCTTACAGCAGATGTCGTTGCGGACGTAAACACAGACTCCGGCGCGCTGATGGTATACTATTGTAAAACTATTGATGTTAAGAAAACTGCGGATCTGTGGGGGATTTCCGTTAAAGTTATTGCGTCTATAATAGATACAATCGCGGCTCATTTAGCTATTATTTTTAATACTAGTATCGAATCTGGTGTGTTTCCTGATTTAATGAAGCATAGTAAAGTAATACCTTCATTTAAATCTGGTAGTACATTCCTATAACTTATACTTATA
Organism: Parnassius mnemosyne; assembly: GCA_963668995.1. Classification (NCBI taxonomy): domain Eukaryota; kingdom Metazoa; phylum Arthropoda; class Insecta; order Lepidoptera; family Papilionidae; genus Parnassius; species Parnassius mnemosyne. Next base: position 21,104,308 of record CAVLGL010000115.1, read on the forward strand.
TTAAGAAATTATGCTCCAATGTGTACCCAGGGTAGCCAAGGTACGCCGCATCTAGAGGACATCTGATCTGCGTCTCAGTCAAGAACAGTAAGTGCTGCTTGTCAGTCTCAAGGTAGTAATGGACTGCATTGAGATTACAGTGCAAGCCTCGGATGTTTGTAAGGTGCACTTTAATGGAGAGGGAGTGCAACCGCTGTACAAACTTACTCTTCTTTTTCCTTTTTTTCATTAATGGTGGGAGTCAATAGGTTGACAGAATGGCAGTTGGACTAGGTGTCACACATATAACCTAGGGACATCAACCACTGTGCCAGAGCTCAGGATCTCCTACTCCAGAGCATGGCAGAGTGGTCGATTCACGTGGCTGTGGTCGCCGAACCGTACTTCATTCCCGCCCGTGACAACTGGTTGGGATGCGCTGACGGTTTGGTGGCCATTATTGGCGAGACTCTGATCGACCCGTCTCGGGGCCGCGGCTGGGTTGCTGCGGTCTCGGGCGGCATCGTTATTGTAGGGGCGTATTTCTCCCCCAACAAGAGTCTCGCCGACTTTGAGGATTTCCTTGTCGAGTTGGGGCCGTCGTAGGCCGTTATCACCCTCGTCCCGTTCTGGTGCTCGGGGATCTCAACGCCAAGTCATCGGCGTGGGGATCTCCGGTCACTGACCCTCGGGGCGAGGTGCTAGAAGAGTGGACGGTGACGACTGGTCTGGTCGTCCTGAATCGGGGTTCGGAATACACATGCGTGCGGCAGCGGGGTGGGTCAATAGTGGACGTCTCGTTTGCTAGCCCCTCTGTCGCCAGCCGAGTCCGCGACTGGCGTGTCGCCGCAGAGGTGGAGACGCTGTCGGACCATCGATATATCCGGTTCGACGTCACTGCCCAGACTGCGAGCGGCCGCCATCCAACAACCCCGATTAATGACGGCCCGCGTTGGGCGCTTAAGCGCATCGACAGGGAACTACTCGAGGAAGCTGCCCTAGTTCAGTCCTGGATCTGGGAGTCGACGACGGACGGCCCCGTCGACGTCGAAGCGGTGGCGCTATGGTTTCGCGGGGCGATGACGCAGATCTGCGACGCGTCAATGCCCCGTGTCCGCCAACGGTCCGCAAAGCGCCAGGTGTACTGGTGGACCGCCAAGATCGCGCAATTGCGCATAGCGTGCGTTGCGGCTCGTCGCCGGTACACCCGATACCGGAGGCGGCGTCGACGGGATTCCGCCGAGGAGGACGCGCTGTATGAGGTGTACCGCGCGTCTAAGGAGACTCTGTGGCTGGCCATCGGCGACTCAAAGTCGCGTGCCAGGGAGGAGCTGCTGGGGTCCCTAGATCGGGATCCGTGGGGGCGCCCCTACCGTTGGATTCGGGGCAAGCTGCGTCCCTGGGCGCCTCCACTAACACAAAGGATGCAACCCCAGTTGCTAGAGTCGGTGTTATCGACTCTCTTCTCTGAGCGAGTGGGACACGTTCCCCCGGCGATGGCTTCGCCCTCAGCCACAGACTCTCCAGAAGAGGAGAGCACCGATGTCCCCGAGGTGACGCAAGCAGAGACGAGAGTGGCCGTGTCGCGACTCCGGGCTAAGAACACAGCGCCCGGACCCGACGGAGTTCCTGGTCGAGCTCTCGTCCTGGCTCTGAAGGAGCTAGAGCCCCAGCTAAGAGGGCTCTTCACGGCATGTCTCGAGCAGGGTCAGTTTCCCAGTGTGTGGAAGGAGGGGAGGCTGGTCCTGCTCAGGAAGGAGGGGCGCCCCGCGGACTCACCGTCCGCGTACCGGCCCATAGTGCTGCTCGACGAGGCGGGCAAACTTTTTGAGCGTATCATCGCAGATCGCCTCGTCAGCCACTTGTGCAGAGAGGGGCCGGACCTGGATGACAACCAGTTTGGTTTTCGTCGCGGGCGCTCCACCATAGACGCTATTACGCGCGTGAGAGCCCTGGCGGAGGAGACAGTATCCCGGGGTGGGGTGGTGCTGGCGGTGTCCTTAGACATCTCCAACGCTTTCAACACCCTACCCTGGAGTTGCATTCGGGAGGCGCTGAATTACCATCGCGTGCCTCCCTACCTCCGCCGCACAATAGGGGCTTACCTTGAGGAGAGATGCGTTACCTATTGGGGACGTGACGGCGCTGGTCGGCGCGTCATGTCGTGCGGTGTTCCGCAGGGATCGGTCTTGGGACCGCTCCTGTGGAACATCGGCTACGACTGGGTGCTGAGAGGTGAACTACCGTCGGGCGCCGACTTGACGTGTTATGCGGACGACACGCTCGTCACTGCCCGGGGGAGTTGGTACAGGGAAGCAGCGTTGGTTGCCACGGCTGCGGTGTCACAAGTGGTGAACCGCATCCGGCGCCTGGGCCTGGAGGTGGCCCTAAGTAAGTCGGAGGCCATGGTGTTCCATGGCCCTCGACGCGCGCCGCCGCCGGGTTCACACATCGTGGTCAGCGGGGCCCGGATAGCTGTCGAGTCCACCATGAAGTATCTGGGATTGGTGCTCGACAGCCGATGGGAATTCGGACCCCACTTCCGGCGGCTGGCGCCCAAGCTGATGGGTGCAGCTGGCGCGCTATCAACGTTGCTTCCCAACTTGGGGGGCCCGAGCGCCGCCTGTAGGCGGTTGTACGTGGGAATCGTGCGGTCCATGGCCCTGTATGGGGCCCCTGTGTGGGCGATGGACATGACGGCCAGCACTCTCGCCATTCTGCGTAAACCGCAGAGGGCGATGGCCGTCAGAGTCGTCCGCGGGTATCGCACGATTTCCTACGAGGCGGCTTGCGTCCTGGCCGGATCCCCACCCTGGGACCTAGAGGCGAAAGTACTCGCGTCATTATATCGATGGCGCGAGGAAGAGCGGGCACGGGGCTCGAGGCCGGTGCAGCGGCAGATCGCGCTGCGCCGAGAGGAGCTCCGTCAGGTCTTGGTGGCGGAATGGCGGCAAAGGCTTCTGCGCCCTACCGCCGGCCTCGCTACCGTCGAGGCGATCCGGCCAGTACTCGAAGACTGGCTCGGGAGAAGGCACGGCTCCCTGTCGTTTAGGGTGACGCAAGTGCTGTCGGGGCATGGCTGCTTCGGCAAGTACCTGCGCCGCATAGACAGGGAGCCGGACGCTCGGTGCCACCACTGCGTCCATTGCGGGGAGGACACGGCGCAACACACGCTCGCCGAGTGCGTAGCTTGGGAGGAGCAGCGCCGTGTCCTCACAAATAAAGTAGGAGGCGATCTGTCGCTGCCGGCCTTAGTGCGGAAGATGGTCGGTAGCGCAGAGTCGTGGGATGCGGTGGTGTCCTTCTGCGAGGACGTGATGTCGCAGAAGGAAACTGCGGAACGGGAAAGGGAGATCTCGACTCCCTTCCCTGGCCGCAGAAGGCGCACCGGGCGCAGGAGAAGGGCGGACAACGCCCTTTTCCGGCCCCCATAAATGGGTCCAGGGGCGAGGGACTTGGGGAAGCCCCCGCCACCCCTACTCGATGGACCCGAGGCGGAGGTGCGCGCGGGTGTCGGCGCGCGCCCCTGAGGCGATACACGGGGTAGTTTAACACCTCACTACCCCGTGCAGGAGACGAGGCCTGGACAGACCGGGCCAGCACTAGTGTGGGGCTGCGGAAGAATTTGGATTCCCGCGGCCCCACGCGCACGTGTGAGGAGACACCGGGGTGGTTTTAGCCGGTAAGAGTCCGGCACGCCCCTCCGCCTTTCCCCAGGCGGAGGTAGTCCATGAGGATTTCCCCCCGTAAAAAAAAAAAAAAAAAAAAGGTGTCACACATATAACCTAGGGACGCAAACAGAGTCATAGCATCGATGGTACCTAGCATGGAGATCGCGGGGACGCCAGAACCCCCTGGAAATCGCCACCAGGCCCTCTCCTCCGGTCGCCAACCGGCATGGTGGAGCCATCCCAGGATTTTTCGTAAGATGGCGGGGCAGCCTTTCATGAGTGGCTGGCTCATTAATTGGGCCCCCAACTATCTACGGTCGGCCAGCGGTGAAACCGTGCTTCGGATCCCGCTAACCTCCATAACCAGGCACCTGACACTAAGCAACGGCCGCGTCGCACCGGTCCGTATGCGTAACGCAACTGTCCAGGCCCATTCTCCCTAAGAAATGGGTTTCACTTAACATCATACCGGAACACGATTTGCATCATTTGGCGGTATGTCTTTGCCAGGTGGGTGGTAACTAACCCTCGGCCGGGCCTCTCACTAGTAGAGGACCAACCTACCACCAGTATGTAGTACTGCTCGTTTAGCACTACCCAGGGGATACGTGTAGGGAATCAGGATTCAAGTAATTCCTACGGACGCGAACAGCTTCATCCCCTTCAAGGTTTTGTGACTTAGATATAAATAAATATGCTTTTCCAGCGTTTCTCAGTATTTTAGATTTATTTTTTCTCCATTCTTCAGGTACTGCTTTTCTTTTTCTTCCTTTTTTTGGTTTTTCATGTTCAACTATTTCTGTTTGGTTTTCATCTGTTGCAACTCTTTCGTATTCCGAAGATGTTGAGGAAAGTGCCAGATCGTTGTACAAGAAATCAGGGTCATTATTTATGTAGTCAGACGAAAAATCTTTTTGATTATTGGGGTATTCACAGTTAGAAGACCTATCATCATCATTTGATTCCGGTATCATTTTGTTAAAAGAAGAAAGGGGATGATAAAACAGTAGGATATTAGCACTTTCTATTGACTCTGGATCGCTTTCAACAGATTCCACATTAATTCTGCTCCAGGTCCAGGTTGATCATCCCGCATACCGTGCATAATTTCAGAGTTCAAAAAAGCATCATTAGAAATAGGAATCTCAACATTGCTATTTAAACAAATTAAAGGACTTCGTATGAGTTTTAATTATAACAGAGCTTGCTCCATGTCGATTATGTCAGATAGTTTAGATGTAGAAGCTTTCATTGCTGGATTTTTATTTTTATATGTCTGAAGTTACTTTGATGAATCCAGGAAATGTTTCAGGGGGAATCATTTTATTTGGTGGTCTTGGCTTTTCTTCATCAGTTTCGTTGGATATAATCATTTTCAAAATTTTCGCGCCTCGATTCATCCTACAAAATAATAATTCAATCAGTCCAATTAACACAATACCTGAGAAACTCGCGAAGTATTACTAAATTGGCTCAGTAGGTATTTTGGAGATAATTCACTATAAAATCACAAAACAATTTGATTAGTCAATAGAAAAAAGTAGTTTTAAATAATTAATAAATCGAATATCTGAAAATTCAGTCATATTTCAAATTGTAACATTTTTCCAATAAGCATCATGCTAATATGTGTACAAAAAATGTGTAGAAAAATGTCATATGTCTGAAACAGTTATAATGGTTTCGCTTAATTTTTCAAAAACTCGTCACATGCCTAATAAAAATAGGTTTTTCTACAAAATTACGACCACGAAAATACTTCAGAATTTTAATAAATAAACGTCATTTCTCGAAATATAACATTAATGCATAATAATAACTTTCCTTTTGTAATCGTTTCCAAACAACTTTTTGAGAAATGGCACTTTTCTTAACAAACGTACGTGGATTCACTTTCGAGTCCGGGTTACAAATTGCAAAGTAACATTGATCAACAAATAAAATGGCGGATAACCATAGATTACATAAATGACACTTTAGAGAATAGTGATTTTGAAGTATAGATTAATGAACTGTCGTTTTTCCATATAAAAAGCGGGAATTTTTAAACCGTTTTATATAATAATCTCATTATATCAACAAATTTTGAAAAATGACACTTGTCCATTTAATCGACGTACATTCTTAAAAGTAGATTTAAAAAAAAACGTTCAAACGCCAATATATAATATAAGTTTAGGAGTGTTTTAGTTGGGAATGTTTTGCCATAGTTACAACATCGCTATTTTAGAAAAGTTGTTAACTCTTGAAAATTTGTTTAATTCAGATGGCTGGTCAGATAGATATGAACATGCAGAGCGACCTGATGGCTGCATTTGAAGAGTCACTGTAAAGTGCTACGTGAACGATATTTTAATTGTAAATATGGTATATAAATAAATGTAATGTCAATGCAATCTATTCAATACTAAGGGTGATAGTTTGACACCAGAGTGAATTTGTGATTGTTTTATGTGTGAAATTGTTGACTAACATGTGGTTAAGTGCTGTGAATAGATATACTTATTTTAAATTAAACTGTTGTACCATCAATGTAGATTTCATGAGTCGCGTGATGCGTCTTGCATTTTAATTAATGTGTAATATATAAGTTTGTATGCAAATTCTTAATGTAAACTCTTTACATTGTAGTCCTATATTTATATTGTGTTCTAGAAGCGTCTTCTACCTTCCATATTTGTTTTATAGTATGTATACTAAATATAGCATTGTAGAAATTTAAATTGATAAGAAAATCAAAAATGTTTTATTTTATGTACCATACTGCTAATAGTAATCAATTTAACCATGAAATCTGTTATTCATCATGCGTTTTCACATTGCATAGTGGTATTTAAAGGCTAGAATTGTATGATTTTGCATTTTTCGTTATGCATAATAATTTGTTTAGTTTCTTCAATGCCAAAATGCAATGGGATTAAAGCATGCGTTATGTATTTAATAGTAAATAAATTTCTGTTACGTGTTCGATTTGCGATAAATATTTCTTAATGTTAGTAGATTTTTTATCAGTCTGTCATTGTAAAACAGATCAAATGTCATACATTTGATTTGAAATATATTTATTTTACATTGGAATACGTCTTTTTTATGTTTGTAGTTAGATAACTCCAGTGGAAATTGTATAAAGTATTATCAAAATCAAGCATGCTCATAAGCTTTATGCTACAATACTGATAGATACTGACCCACAAAACATTGTATAATGACCCAAAAAAAAAAAACTTTTAAATCAAATTTAGATATAAAGTAAAAATGACATTCCATATATTAAACAGTTGTTTAAATTGATGTATATGTTTGTAAATATGTCGTTCAGTATGAGTATGCAGGCAGAAACAAGTATGTTAATTAGATATTTAAATTCCCATAAATACTGTATAGATCAATTATTTGCTTTTCTTTGAATTAGATGTATCAAAAATCATAGCGGTATTCTTATTTTTTCGTAAGGTAATTAGACGAAAAGTAAGAACTTTGCTGCGGTTTGGTGCATTGAATGTTGGCATACGTGTTAAATATAGAAACTTATGATACTCGAGCATGAGTGTTAATGGTTGGGTAATATTACAATAATTAATTAAGCTTATGACAAAATTTAACACATTTTATATAAAAAAATCTATGCCCTTAATAAATAACTAAAATTTTGGCATATTGAGACGTAAGTGTTCTGATTTGCCTTGCGTATTTTATAAGAAGGCATATTTCTATCACTCAACTGCCTTTAAAACAAATAAAACATGGTACGTTTCCCGTACATTAAATAGCTTAATTGATATTTCCCTTAGGGTGTCTCCTCATAAAATTACCCCTAATATGGGATGTATCTGAAACAATTTCAACTTTACTACAAAAACTTTTTATTACAAAAACATCACGTTCGTATGTATATTTTGCTACAGAAATATAGTTGTTTACGAAAAATAAATTATAGGTACTTATGCTATTGCAAGTAGGCACTTACTACGTCTATACACTGTGAAATTATGTACATGTATATAATATGTATTTTTCGCATTGTACATGTACTTATCCTAATAATTAAAAATGAAACAAGAAAAATTAAGAATACACTTTTATAAATAAACATTTATTTGGATGAGTATTTTTTTCGATTAAATTTCCACAACCTTTTTCATTGCAACTGCTTATTGATTTAATGGGTTGCAATTAATAATTGCAGTTTTTATACATTATTAAGTCATCAACGTTTTTCATCCTAGTTCAAAGTTGAATATTTATTAAGGAAAGGTGTATCTTAAATTACATATATATGTGTGCATAGTGGGAAACTACCGTTTTACATAAATTGACTCAATATACTTGTCTCGCTTTTTACTTATTTCATTTTCAAATAAGGTAAAAGACGTATTGAAAGAGTTGCGCGTAAGTTATGCGTAGAGCATTAATGATAAGTGGTTGATCTCTTTAAACTATGCTAAATATGAGAGTAAGTATACTGTATCCTCTGATTTACTAGAAAAATTACGGATTTTTGGCGGGAACTCTTGTATTATTGTTTAAATAATGGTTTGAAATGGATTTTGATGTGTAAATGTGGTGCGATTTTGTGTATTAAGTGTCTGTCTGAAGGCGCCTAACCTTGATACCATCTCCAACTGTTAGCTGTCTGCTGGCTCAAGTTGCCGTCAAAATCTCTCGAGGGCTGCACAATTTGATGCATCAACATATTGTGAAGCAGTCTACTATGAAAGATAATTATACATTTCAACTTCAGGCTCAGAAGGGCTAGAACCCAGAGCCGTAAAGCCAGTTAAAAAAAGAAAAATGACACGTCATAGGTCTAAAATATAAATAAAATATGACTAGACTTTAATCCTCGAGCGATCATGAGTTTTTTTTTTTTAAATCAAGTGATGATGATTATATTATTACATTGCAAATATTCGTGTCGCTTAAGAACGAATAGTGAGGTATGAATATTCATAATAGTCGCACGGTAAGTCCACCATAGATTTAATAGATTGGCAATGCAAAAGAGAAAGAGCATAGTGTACTCGTATGATAGAGCGAGAAAGGTTGGCGGGACCATTCAGGTACATATCTGTCTGTATCGGCCTGGCGTGGCGCCATCGTGAAGATAACAAATCCCGCTTGAATTTGTAAAATCGGGTTTTAAAATGAAAAATTACTGTCTAATAGACGTGACTATGACTAGGTGCGTAGTATCTAAATATAACTCACCTCAGTAAGAAATACATTTAACCCGTAAGTACGATTAAAATGTTAAGTTGTCTAAATGCTGGGTTTTAAGATTAGGTACAATGGGGAACATAAAAGGGTCAAAATATTACTACCAGGTACTATTAAAATCGTAGCAAAGATCATGTACATTCCATTACTTTTTATTTCACTTCAATTCATGCAGTATTTCCGAAGTTATAACGACGAGAAGTTTAAGCCCTTTTTTGAATTTCAGAGATTACGCGCGCTCACACTACGACGTCACACCCCCGCAGACCGCGACCGCAACACAAACGTGGCGCTTGGTCCGGTGCGGTTTGACCAAATTACGCGGGTCTCGTTTAGTTTTCTTTCCATCGTCTTTGTATTCTTATTACTTATAGTGTTTGTGCTTGTATTTCTAAGAAATAATATTATCCTCTAAATCCAATTACACTAAAGTGAAACGTGTATTGCTAGAATGGAAGGTTTTGTAAAAGGACATTCGGACAATCTGCCAAGAGTGGATAGTTTGATGGTGGCACAATATTTCATGAGGAATCAGGATTTTACGGCTGTTGAAATTCGTGGAATAGAGATGAATAGGTACCTATGTTCAAAGTAAGCATTAGCAGGGCCGCGCCGACGCCCCACAGCGCCCGTGTGCGAAACCTATGAAGCGCCTCTTTTTTTCACGAATCTTCATGTTTCAACTTATGTTTTTTTTAAATTATTTGTTAATTTTGACCGAAATAAATGTTCTCCAGTTTTATATAGGTACTTAGATAATATTTTCCTAAATAGGTAAAACCAGTTCGCTTCCGTTTGCCAATTACTGCGAAAAATAAAACACAAATTTAATTTTTACCTACTTTATTTATGATGTTATATCTAATTGTATACTTAGATATTAATAACAAAATAGCTGACTTTTCTAATAATACTGATTTAACTATTACGTATGCTATGTTTAAAAAAAACAAGAGTCTAAAATATGTATGTCCACGCATTAAATGTCACTATTTTTTACGGCCGCGCGAGACTGTCTCAACAAAAACGATTACTATTGAAAAACTACTATAGCCACATTCAAATAAAAAATAGTCTCAAAAGACTCAAAGAATTCAACATTTAATTATGTTAAAAGAAAATTGGTCAAATTAAAAACAAAGGCTGAAAATAAAGCTTAAAAATGGAAATATAAAAAAAATCGTATTTAATTTTTTATTTCGAGTTTTACAAGAAAAGTATAATATATATATATATATATATATATATATATATATATATATATATATATATATATATATATAAGAGATAATTATTTTATATTATAATAGTACATGATATTGCCTTTAAAATGACACCAATATCAATAATATTATGTTATATAGTCAATATACAGTATTATAATGTTTACTCAATATAAATTTTAATAAATAAGTAAATAAATAAATAAAAGTAAGTTTTAATAATTTCTTGGCACATCTCAACAGATATTTCGTTTATAAGTGGCTATCAATGTATTAATAGTGAAGCATTCTTTTATATTTAGCATTCCTTTAACACATAAACTGATTACCTTTTAAACGACATATAATCAATAAACGATGATCGCATATAGTGATTAAAATGTCGAGCAAAATTATTATATGTAAACGTTTTGGAATTGTCGTAATGATACATATTTCCTATAGAAAATATCATCACAATCAATTTGATGTACAATAACATTAGAAATAACGTATAAAAACAGAAAATTTATAACATTTTTGATCGAATTTCTCAGACATTAACAGTAAACAAACAAAAATGGCGTTATTTCATTTTACACTTTTTTTTTAAATATTTTGTTACTATTAGGCCGGCCACATACATACGGAATTCCGTTTCGAGATTCCGTTTCGATATTCCGATTCGGAATCCCGAACGCAGCAAGTCCATATAAAATCTATGACCCGCCACACACGTACAGTAGTTTTCCGTTCGATATTTTGCGGGCAAAACTGGATTCCGTTTGTGTGTGGCCGACCGTTCGAAATTCCGAAACGGAATCTCGAAACGAAATTCCGTATGTATGTGGCGGGCCTTATACAGAATAAATTCACTCTCACAGATGACAAATTTATAATAGTACCATCTACAATTTTTACTGTATTAACCGATTCGTTGCGGCACCAATTTTCGACAACTTTTAGCTGTGGCGGCGAACAAATATTTTTTGCGCCACAGAAGTTGATGACACGTCTATTGTGCCATCAGCCATGTGTAAAAATAATTATCTTTTTTGTGCTTTTTTCACTTGTTTAGACCTAATTAAGTTTAGTTGACATCAAACATCAGTGACAAACGGAAGGATACTTGTTTTTAGTGGGTAACTACGTGTTTTTACGTGTGAAATTGAGAATAATTATACCCTTAATTATTCTCAAGGTTATATATTTAAACCTATAACCTTAATTTGAAAAATAATAAGGTTTATGATTCATCAATATTTACAAATGTTAAATATTATTTAATGTAAAAGTAAAGTCGATTTAAAAACGTCTAATTAGTAAGAATAGCAAAACAAGTGTTTTCAAAAGGAAACAAACACCGCCGCTATACGGCGGCGGATTGACGAAAGACTATTTATTAGCGAACTTTTTTTTATGCATGAACGGTTTCAAACTGTTTCAAGCAAAAATAAAGCTTATACCATATCACAAGAGCACATGGTACTTCGTAGGTCTATTCGGCCATATGATAGTAATAAGATGGTAGTTCAACCATTTTAAGGAAAATAAAACAATAAGACAATGCTTATTATGTTTTATTTGTGTTGTTTTTTTTTTAACAGGAGACTTGTTTTCCAGAAATTTATTTACAACTTGAGTTTGTGAGCGATTGCAATGAGTGCTATTATTTGTTACTTATTAGACTATTTTTCCACAACATGATTGAAAACCAACAAAGTAAAAAGAGTACCATGTACAAGTTAAAAAAAGGTTGTCAACCCCTAAAAATTTCAAATTTTCAAAATATCCAGAAACGAAGCCGCAGACATGAACTACTTGCAAAATAATGAATATTTTGTTCTGGATAAATTTTCCAAAAACGCAAGTTGAACGAGTTATAACGATTTTTAAAAAGATACGACTCGTGTGTCATACGCCACACACAAAAGTATTCGATGGCACGCCTGGCGTGCCATCCGCACTGTACCGGTTAATAACAGCTATCTTTTGCGCTGTACACGTTTAACCCGAAAGATGTCGTTTGGTGACTGTAATCACCATGGACAGGTGAGGCAAATAAAACAAAATTCAATAAGAGATCATTTATTATGGTATCTTTCTTGTTTTATTTTAACAGTACCAAATTAGGGCAGATAACAAATAAAATAGGTTAGGTTCAACTTATGTCAAAGAACCGAATTGACTGACCCCGACTCCACCTGGTACGAGTCTGTCCTACCCCTAGAGTGGTTTTAAAGAGCCGGAGGTGCGTAGGGGGAACAGCCTCCGCCAGCTGTAACAAATCGCAGGCATCCCTCCCCGCCTCCGCAGCTTCGGCTTGTTGGTCTAACCCAGTGGTCGGCAAACTTATTAGCCAAAGAGCCAAATATGAACATTACAACAACAATTAAAAAAAATTGGGTGCCAAATCTGCTTGTTTAGTAAATATTTATTATACTAAATAAGTAGTACACTAAATAAAACTAAATTTCATATTTAATTAATATTTATTAATGCGAACAATGTGCTTGCATCTCCTTCGAAAGTTTGAGTAAGTCAGGTTTGTATGTTGTTTTTAATTTTAGGCATGATTCCAAGTTTTCGTCAATAAGACAACTTCTCAGTTTACTCTTGATAATGTTCGTGCTTGAAAAATATTGTTCGCATATATATGTAGAACCGAAAAGGGAAAGAACAGCAAACACGAACTTTTTCAACTGATCGTAAGAGTCAGGAATACTATTTCAAGCGTTGAAAATGATGTCTTCCTTATCCAGGTCATTCAAAGCAGACCACTTGTTCTCTTAATATTTCCAATATAACTTAAAGACTTTCTAATTTAGAGCGCCATATACCCTTGTTTTTTTTTTTAAATCCAGCAATTGTATTTCAAAGCTACCAATGTCAATTTCCAAAGGAGAAAATTTCAACTCTGTTATCGTAGTGTTAAGAGAATTTTTGACAAATCCTAAAGTTGCTCTGCTGTTTTCAAATACCTGAAACCTGCTTCCCTCATATTTAAAATTATTGTTTTAAAATGGTGTTAATTAATAGAGGAATTATTTTCTTGGCGATGCTTCAGCAGGCTCGGAAAGTGAAACAATGTTTCTCTTATAAAATCCTGAGCAAAAATGGATAATTTGTTTTCGAATGTTATAACTTCTTCTAACATCGACGATTCTTTACGATTTTTTACGATTAAGCTGACGTCCATAGAGAAATTTAGTTTACGATTAAGCTGACTTGGATGAGACGTAACGGCTACCATGAAATAGAAGTTTTGGATCCACTGATCGTCTGTTAGTTCTGGATAGTGAACGCCCGTCTTAAGGAGAAATGCTTTAATTTCCGGAAAAAGGGATGCGAAACGTTTTAAAACGTTCTCTCTTGATAACCAACGTACCTTGTTATGAAGCAGAAGATCAGCGTGTTCACTCTCCATTTCATATAAAAAATTCTTTGAATTGGCGATGATTAAGAGCTTTAGTTAAAAATTTCATAACTTTACAAATTTCATCTGGAAATGTTTGCGCACAAAGCGCTTCTTGATGAATGATACATTGGTAAACAAGTATCTCGTGATTAATTTTTTCTTTCAAAATAGCAACAAACCCTTTTCTTACGCTGGTCATACTTTTGGCGCCATCTGTTGAAATCGATACATTTTTATCGAGGAGAATATGATGTTTATCCATACACTCAATTACAGCATTTGCGATATCTTCTCCACGCGTCTGACCTTTGAGTGGCATTAATCTTATAAGTTCTTCTTTAGGGCCTGAGTGAGACATAAATCTTACAAAAAGTGAAACTTGCGCTGTATCATTTATGTAACAAGACTCGTCAACTGCTATTGATAAAGCTGAAACCAATTTCAGATCTTCGATATGCTGGGAGGCGAACACATTTTATCTGTTCTAATATTTATGGTTTTGGCAGACAATGGTAACTCTTTAATTTTTTTCTGAATATCTGCTTTGTTCTTAAAATCCTGAAATAGCTCTTCGGATGCATTTATAAAATAATTTTTTATGTATTCGCCGCCTGTGTACGGTTTAGCAATCTCTTGGCTAAAAACAAAATTTGCCATATTAATATTGCTAGAAGATTGCATCCAGTTATTAAATACAAGTTGACGACTCTTCTGAAGTTCCTCAACTGCTTTCCTTGCATCACCGATATAATATTTGGTGCTAAATGACGCGTGCTTTCTTGTAGTGTCTCTCTAAATTTGACTTATTGTTATGCGCGAATTTCCCCTTACAAATAAGACATGTCGGAAATCCATTCAAGTTTTGAATAAACGTAAAATTTTCGGTCAACTCAACTTTAAATTCGCGGTTTTCATCTTCCGTTTTTCTTTGCTTTTTTTGGTAGCCATGTTAATTTCTTACCAAGTTTTTTTTTAATGAAAATATTATTGCACCTTCCGTGGATATTTGTGCCAGAGCCGCACTTAAGGAGCCAAAGAGCCACATGCGGCTCTGGACCCGCACTTTGCCGACCACTGGTCTAACCTATTTTATAATAAGTTGAACCTAACCTATTTTATTTGTTATCAGCCCTAATTTGGTACTGTTAAAATAAAACAAAATTCAATAAGAGATCTTTTATTATGGTATCTTTCTTGTTTTTCATAAAATGGAATTATAATTACGTTATAAATGCAAACATAAAAAAATATAGATATTTTAGAAATCGATTTTTTATGAATCGATACATCAGCTTACGATTTGAATCGATTTAAAAATCGACCTTTATCGGAAAGAATCGACATTCCTACTGACGACAATGACATTACAAAATGGCGTCAGTTTTATGGTAGGATTAGATATAAACAATGCAAGAATAATTGATTTTTAATAACTTTTTTCTCAAAAATTACGCGTTTCCGCATGTTGTAACTTTGTGTGTGTGCTTATAATAGTGTAACTTTTCTGTAAAAATACGTATCAACCCCCAACTTGAGTCAATGGAAAGCTAAGCCCAATCACTAACACACAAACTATATATTGCTTTTAGAGCTTAAACTTAATCATATTATAAAAAATCAATGCGCACCTTGCACGCACTTTCAATTGACTGATTGTTCAATTGTTTTGGCACTCTCGTTCCTTAAAGTCGGGGAATCCCCGTGACCCCAACCCGCATGCGTCGCACGCATCGCATCGGGTTATGTTCATAATTCATTCAAACAAACTCACGGCGGTTCTTTTGATTTTAACACTCAGCTCGTAACTAATGTTAACTAAAACCCAAAGCGTAATATTAAACCACACACGTGAATGTTATCTTAGAATATGTTGTTGTGTTAGTGTAACAAAAACAATTTCGATGGCGGCGCCTCTATTGTCTTGGCGGCTCTGTGCGCCGCACACTTCGCATACAGGGGCGGCGCGGCCCTGAGCATTAGGTACACAGAACACTAATACCCTTAGGCGGGATTAAGTACCTACACTCCTCGGTAAGTTGTGTGTTTCATTTAATACTTACCTAATATGGGTGGCGATAAAAAGTACTAGGTACCTAGTCGTAATCCACACCTCAAGGTTGTCGATGATTATTTTATGTGTTTTATTAGTTTAAACTTACAGAAAATGTCAATATTTACCCGTATACCATATAAAAGATGTGGGTAAGTCCTAATACTTTATTTATTTATTTTATTTATTTAAAAGGACAACCAACAAGATGAACACTAATACATGGATATTAATTATTAAGGTAACATGAATATAAAACTAAAGCTAAGCGTCATCTTAATTATAGGCTGCCACGGCATGCAAATGTGGACTATGCAAATAAAACTTAAATAGGTTAGTTAATACTAAGCAAATGAAAACTTAAACATTTTAATCATCATTTAACAATCATTACTTTTATATGTTAAAAAAAAATCAAACAATAGATATAGATACTTGAATCAAACAGACACCATTGACTCGAGAAACTGACCGAGCTTGCGTTTAAATTTCAACGGCTTGTCAGAAAAGATGTCGATGTTGTAAGACTTAGATATTACGTTGTACTGTCTCTGTAAGCGATTCATGGTGGCGTGGTGACCTAAGCTACTTTTGGCACCTTTTGGTGAAAATGGAACGTATCGTACGCGACGCGGCAACTTGTATGGGATATTAAAATTGACAGATCGCAATAACGCAGGGCAGTCAATGAGGCCATTGATAATTTTATAAAAAAGTAATTGATCCAAAAACATCTTCGCCCTTGTAGGCTAGTCATTTTAAAATAGGCAAGACGTTCCTTATATGAGGGCAGCAGTTTGGCTTTGTTAGATTGGTAGGATAGGTGCCAGAGAAATCTCTTCTGTATTCGCTCGATTCGCTTAATATGGACCTCATAATGTGGGGACCAAACCTGACTACAATATTCCAAACCCGAACGAACCAATGCCAAATACAGGAGAATTTTTGTTGAGGGCTTTTTGAATTCCTTTACATTCCGCAGCACAAACCCTAGCATCTGGAAACCTTTTGTTGCGACTTGGTCAATGTGTTTGTGAAAGCGTAGTTTTTTATCCATAATGACGCCCAAATCGCGAATAGAGTCCACCTCTTGCAATTTTTGACCGGCAAACCGAAAAGAAGGCGACAAGTTTGTTTTGCATCTCGAAAATCTAATAAATTTACATTTTTCAGTATTTAAATATAACCTGTTCTCCCTACACCATCCCAGATGCGAACCTTGTGGAACGCCGGAAGTTGGCTGAAAGGAGTGCGATGAGTAGCCATTAACCACAACGTGCGACTTGCGTTGATAAAGATAGGATTCAAACCATTCCAGAAGGCTGCCGTACACATCCAAACGAGAAAGTTTACCCAGTAAAATTTTGTGATCAACTGAATCGAAAGCCTTACTAAAGTCGGTGTATATGGTGTCTACAGGAATACGGGAATCAAGGGAGTTAGAAACAAAATCCACGAACGGGATCAAATTAGTTACCGTTGAGCGAGATGCTAAAAAACCTGATTGGCGAGGAGAAATTAAATGCTTTATGTGATAGGACAAGACTGGGTGTTCGCGCAAAACACTTTCAAGGATTGACGCGAGAGGGCGCTCGGCTCGGTGCATTCATACCGGTTTGACTTTCGGTCGTGCGAAGAACGCCCAAGGGCATTCAGTCGTCTTTAATCGGTGCTGACGTGAGCACGCGGTCCATTCTGTTAGGGAACTCGGAATAATTCGGCGCGGCCAGTAAATATACGGTCTATCATTGTGACGCGCATTCCTACTGGAGAGCTACCCGGGACTTATTGTGTCTGACTCAAAACCTGCATAAGTGCATTCGGCAATATTAGATAGTGCGGCCTCTGATTCTAGAATTAACTATTGCTACGCGAAACGGTAGTGACCTTTGACCCTTTAAACTCCGTGTGCATTTGTACGGGAACCATTATACCCAGCGATAGTTAGTGGCTTCTGTAAGTTAGTAAATCGTACGATAGAGTTAATTGACTGGCAACGTGACGAAAGAAGAAAGTGACTGTGGACTACCTCGAAAGGCGCCCTCAAGTTGGAGCGGTGTCGACGCTCGGGCTGCTGCCGACGGCCAAGGTCTAGGATCAATCACCATCAGTCACACCCAGATACACACCACATCACCATCCTTTCCCTTGCACTACACAACCACATGTGACCTGACCGACTCCGGAGGGACCAGTCGCCTTGGATAGGTAAGTAAGCTTCATCCAAATTCCTTCCGGTCGACTGGCCGTAGTATGACGCTTCCCCATATATTTTAATGTAATTAGGAATTTCCACGTGGCCACATTGGGGCCCGACCTACGTCTGTTCGGGAAATCTTCAGCTCATGGGCCCCTGAAGATTGGATCCTTTAAGGGAGCAGCCGTAGGCCGTAACAAACTGGTAGCAGAGCGCGGTTCCGGGTTCGATTCCCCGGTCGATCCCGACCGTAGTGTTTGATAAACATTAAACAATTCTGGTGGCAGGGAGCGTTGGTTTGATTGGTTTAATTTGTATCTACAATCACGCCCGTCCGTAATACGTAAAAATATTTTTTTGTACGTAATAATAGAATTATTTTCCTTTGTTGGTTTGTTGCTTGCCTTTTTTTGGTTAGAGGGTAATTTGAAAAGCCGCGCCCTAGGTTGTGCAAGCGGGAGTTTTCTAGAGATATACGTCATGTAGGTAGATGGTTATTTTTACGTAATCGGTTAATTATCGTTGTCGGATAGTTGTAGTGGATTACTTATCGAAGGGTCGATTTCCGAGCTAGGCATTTTTTGTTGATCGACCGTGATGTGTGTCTTCGTTTATACTGTAAGTTGTATTTGAACTAAAGAGTAGTAATGGTATTTGCGCCATTTGAATTTAACTTGATTTGATCGCACTAGTATTTGTTATTTGTTAATTTGATTTGTGCCTTTTCTTTTGTGCTAACTTGTATTTGGTTGATACGTAGTAATTCGTATTTGTGTAATTTCTATTCAACGCGATTTGATAGGAACTGCATTTATTAACTGTTAATTTTTGTTGTATTTTTTGTTTGTTATCTTGTAATCCGTGCTCAAGCCGCATCGTAATTTGTATTTAATAGTGATGACATCGCCTAAGCTACTGATCCGTTGTTTGCGGACTGAGCTACGCTGGGCCACAAGCGCCCATGCTTTGATAGGTCGACCAGATAGGGTCCATAACTTGATGAAGCGGTTCGAGCAGGTGGATGCTCGAAGGGCCGCAGTGGAGGAGGCTTACGCTGAGCTCGAGGATTCGGATGTGGAGAAGGGAGTCCTGGACTCCTGCTTCGCGGACTATGAGCAGTTCTTGTGGCTCACGGACGAGTTGATCGAGGCTGAAGGCAGGTATGCCGAGGAAGCGCGTGAAGCTCATCCGAGCTTCACGCGCTTCCTGTGAGTGACCTGTCCGAGTCCTCTCTGAAGCAGCTTCAGCCAGAGCTGTTGGGACGACTCCCAACTCTGGACCTGCCATAGTTCTCCGGGGTCCATTCCGAATGGCTGACCTTCGTTGGTCTTTTCGACAGCCTAGTGGACGCCCGGAGTGACCTGACCCCGAGACAAAAGATGGCGTACCTCCTGGCCTCACTGGAGGGGGAGGCCCTGGGCGTCGTCGGCCACTTGAAATTGTCGGACGACGCCTACCAGACTGCTCGGGACCTCCTAGCCAGAAGATACGCCAACGTCCGGCGAATTGCAGACGAGCATGTTAAGCAGCTTCTAAGCCTCCCGCTGCTTAGTGACCGGGCCAGACTGCGTCCGGACCTGTTGGATCCAGTCTTGGTGGCCTGTAATACGTTAAGGCGGCTGGGTTTACCAGTGGGCGAATGGGCCTTTTTGTTGCTCCGCATAGTGCTGTCCCGTCTACCTCTCGACCTTCGAATCCATTTTGAGGAGAGGTACGGCGGGGACGAGGCCTCCTATATTCCGCCCTTCTATGACCTGCTGCGGTTTTTAGGGGAGCAGTGCCGGCAGATCGAGAACGCGGCGGGCACCGTTGACGACTTACGAGATGTGCCCAGTGAGAGGCTGAACCCGCCAGGCAAGTCGTCGTCAACCCCTCCCCTGCTCCTATTGTCGAGCATCTGATCACCGGGTAACGTTGTGCCCGAAATTATTAGGTAAGCCGGTTCCTGCGAGGCGAACTATCGCCAAGGAGCGCCGCTGGTGCTGGTCATGTCTGGGAGGGCACCTCCAGCGAGACTGTCCGCATCGACGGCCCTGTCTGCATTGCCAGGGCAATCACCATGCCGTTTTGTGCCAGGGTGCGAACGGCGTCTCCTCTCGGGGCTCTGCCAGGCCCTCGACCCCCACGGGCGGGGGCGCTCAGCCACGCCCTCTGCCGGGCGACTCTCGGCGCCCGCCGGCCAGCCATCAGGCCCCTAAGTTTGAAAGGGGTCCCTTCCCCGACCAGTCGGGGGGTAATTCCCCCAGGGGCGGGGGTGTCATCATTCCCCCTAAGCGTGTGGAGAGGAACTTCACGGCCACTCATCGGTCCGCTGGACCCTTCGCACTCCCGTTAGCTGAGTGGCCGCGACTGGTGTACCACTGTTCCCCATTTGATGGAGGCGGCCCTGGCTAGCTGCCGCCTTAGCTCCCACCACGGCCACCTACACTGAGCCTTAAGCCGTCAACAGTCCACTTGTCAAAATGTTCTGTTGCCGACGGCCTCAGTGAAGGCGTACAACCCGAGTGGCGACTGTTAGCGATCTCGGGTTCACGCCATGTGGCCTCCCCTTGGTGGTGGGAAGATTAGGGCCCCTCTGGAGCGTTGAATCACGCTGTCAAGGGGTATTAGATTTGGTTTGGTCGAGCACTTAGTCAAACAAAAATACTTGAATTAAAATTAAAAAACTGCTTTGGGCTTTCCGCGAAATTTTCCTATTTGTAGCGGTTTAAATTAAAAGAATTGAATTTAACCTTTAAATGCTACTGCATGTGTTTTGTACATATATTTAATCACTGTATTTGATTGTTGCGTCTGTTTGCTGAAAGGAAATTGAATGGCGCGCTATTTGAAAAATTATGTAACATATACATAGATAGTGTTTAATCGTTTTGCTTTGCGAAGAAGTAGGGCTGTCCCTTACGTTATTGTTTTGTTTAATTTGCAAGTTGACCTATGCGCATCGGTGATTAATTTGGTTGAATTAATTCTGTAGTTGAACATTGATGCTTTTACTAGCCTAACAGGCTAGCTAGTTTTGGAGATTATCAGATTGAAATCAGCTGCCGCACTATTTTAGTAAATGATAATATGGTGGGTGGCCTGGCTAGGCCTACTTGTTGAAAATTCATACTAGGGACTATCTGTACGTTTCGTTCGGCTCTCCACAGACGACGTTCATGTGGAATTTGTGGGTGCTCTCTGCACTGAAGCTTAGGAGGCCGCTCGGGGCCGCTTCGTGTCGCGTCGCTGTTTGCAGAGCTGATCCGGTCGGATTGCGGAACTAATCATAGGGGCACAGATAGGTGTTTGAAAGAGGTCGTCGGACTTCTGTCCAGTACAGGACTTGTTAAAGTGCTGCGATGCCCAGGAGGGGCATCCAGTGGAGGCTGACCCTCCGGCTTGCCACATTAGGGCTATTTTTTGAGGCGCTGGTTAGGGTTGCAAGATCTGATGGGGTGCCTAAGGTGGCCTAGTTTGGTTGTAGATTCGGTCTTGCAACTTGCCTTCGCGACCTTGTCCCGCTGACCGGTTTGCTCGCGGACCTAAATCCTTATGTCCGGGACGGGGGTTTGTTCGCGCAAAACACTTTCAAGGATTGACGCGAGAGGGCGCTCGGCTCGGTGCATTCATACCGGTTTGACTTTCGGTCGTGCGAAGAACGCCCAAGGGCATTCAGTCGTCTTTAATCGGTGCTGACGTGAGCACGCGGTCCATTCTGTTAGGGAACTCGGAATAATTCGGCGCGGCCAGTAAATATACGGTCTATCATTGTGACGCGCATTCCTACTGGAGAGCTTCCCGGGACTTATTGTGTCTGACTCAAAACCTGCATAAGTGCATTCGGCAATATTAGATAGTGCGGCCTCTGATTCTAGAATTAACTATTGCTACGCGAAACGGTAGTGACCTTTGACCCTTTAAACTCCGTGTGCGTTTGTGCGGGAACCATTATACCCAGCGATAGTTAGTGGCTTCTGTAAGTTAGTAAATCGTACGATAGAGTTAATTGACTGGCAACGTGACGAAAGAAGAAAGTGACTGTGGACTACCTCGAAAGGCGCCCTCAAGTTGGAGCGGTGTCGACGCTCGGGCTGCTGCCGACGGCCAAGGTCTAGGATCAATCACCATCAGTCACACCCAGATACACACCACATCACCATCCTTTCCCTTGCACTACACAACCACATGTGACCTAACCGACTCCGGAGGGACCAGTCGCCTTGGATAGGTAAGTAAGCTTCATCCAAATTCCTTCCGGTCGACTGGCCGTAGTATGACGCTTCCCCATATATTTTAATGTAATTAGGAATTTCCACGTGGCCACATTGGGGCCCGACCTACGTCTGTTCGGGAAATCTTCAGCTCATGGGCCCCTGAAGATTGGATCCTTTAAGGGAGCAGCCGTAGGCCGTAACACCGGGCAAACCAACGATTCAAATGCCTTCCCAAAGACTGAGAGTATCGAAATGGCCCTATAGTTCTTCACGGATGCTGAATCTCCCGACTTAAAAACTGGAACAATTCTTGCCTCCTTCCAGATGAGGGAAATACGCCATTCATTAAAGACTCATTAAATATTATTGTTAGAGGAAAGTAGAGAGATTCGCAGCATTGAACTACAAAGAGGGTATTCCATCCGGGCCTGCTCCCTTAGTCCTATCTAGTCCTTTCAGAGTTTTCAAAACATCCTCCCGCCTAAGGGTGAGACTTCCAAGGTAACAAGAGACTGAGTATTCTAGATCAGGTACATTGCAGAGAGGCAAGCTTGGCCGGTAAACCGAGGCAAAATACGAAGCAAAAAGATTACAAATACCAGTTCCACAAGTTTCTTCTTTATCATCGAATGTCATTGCAGATGGATACGCGTTGCTATTGACTTTTTTACTCTTGAGGAAGGTCCAAAACTTTTTTGGATTTACTGATAGGGACTTTTCGAGATCAGTTATATATTTAAGATAACAAGATTCTGTTAAATCAGAGCACCGTTTTTTAACTATACGGAATGCCAGTTCGTCGAGTGGGTTATTGTACTTTTTGTATCTCATCCTGAGCTTATACTTCTCACGTGAAAGACGAATAAGATCCCTGGTATACCACGGGGGAAACTTTTTTGATGCTGGTTTGCTTTTAGGAACATATTTTAAGATAGAACTTCTTAGTATTGAGTAAAATTTGTTAGTCATTTCATCTACCGAGGAGCACGAAGCCAGGTCACTCTCCCATGGTATCGAGCTTAAATAATTAGATATTTTTTCAAAATCAGCTTTATAGAAGTTATGTCTCTCATTATAATTACGGGAAAGAAGTTTAGCTGAATACCCGGAGGGCAGCGTAAATTCCAGGGGTGGATGATAATAATCTACAGAACTGAGCTCAGAGTTACTTCGTGTCACATTCAACAGAATATTAAGATTAGAGAGAACCAGGTCTAAAATTTTGCCTTTATGGTTTAGGACCGTAGTATTATATTGAGTAAGATTATTTAAAGCTATGAAGTCCAGTAAAGTGCTTTCAAATGAAGTCTTAGTCATATTATTGCCATTTACAGCAAACGGTACCTCTGTATCGTTCCAGGCAATACCACTCAGATTAAAATCTCCCAAAATTAACACTTTTGCGTTTGACTCTAAGACTCTATTAGCGTTGTCGATATAATGTTCCAGAAAATGTTTTTGAATGGGCGACGGGAGGTAGACACCACACAATAAAAGCTTATTTGGGGTACCTTTTTCCGTAGGTATATTCAATTCGATCCAAATATCCTCGCATTTACTCTCAAAATGGTGTAGCCTACGGGAATAAATATGCTTTGACACAGCCACCAATACCCCGCCACCAGATTTGTGCTGATGAAAGCCGCTAGTCTCGCTGTCGCGTCTATAAACTGCGTAACGATCACTAAACAACTCGGAGTCAAAAATAGTGCTATTTAACCAAGTCTCACATAACACAACTATATTATAATCGTATTTTAATATGTTTTTGTACAAGTTTGTCGTCTTCGTTCGAAGACCCCTAACGTTTTGAAAATATACATTTAAACTGTTGAACTTTAAGCCGTATACTATTACACGATAGATTACAAAATAACAAAAAGAACCTAAGATATATTGTCCAGGGTCGATTTATTACGTACTAAGACGTATTCAGATGTATCAGTTTTCCGCATGTATATGCGGCCGCCCCGGACCCATACATGTTTGTATTGAAGTTCTTTTGCACGTTTACGGGACAGAGCGTGAAGAAGCTTATTCTCAGGTGAAAGATTTTCTACTACATATATGGGAGTCTTCCTGTTAGGCCCCAACCCTACATGCTCCGTGTTCAATTTTTCCTGTGAGTGAGTTTTATTGTACTTCAATGCAGCGGCTAGCAGGGAGTCCCTGGAGCGAGGGCTGTTAAGTCTAACTAGAATAGAGCGGGGACGGGTACTCTCGGGGTTCTTGGCAATGCGTGAACAATATAAGATATGCGACTCGCTTATAGGGTAAGATATGGTTTTGCTCAATTGTGTTACAATAGATAAAACGTTTTCAGACTTACGCTCAGGAACACATTCGATTTCCAGGTTCGATGCCCGAGAGATTTGCTCCATTTGATTAAGACGGCTAGTAATGATGATAAGATCACTCTGTAGGGTTTCCTTTTCCTTAATAATTGTGTCAATTTTAGTCTTACAGCCACTCAAATCCTTATTAAATTGCTCAAACGAATCATTCATGAATTGTATTGATTCCGTGAGACCAGTGATCTCTCCTCTAAAAGCCTTTAGTTGTCTATTCAGGTCAGCTTTCAAATCTCTCACGCATTCTTCCATGATGACCCTCATCTCCTCCTGTATAATAGCACGCAACTCCGACCGTGATACATTAAAACTCGTACCGGCGTCTGACTCAAGGAGTGAATCCGGGCCTTTATGGCGCAAGGTAACGTTTGCTTTGGGGTTACTGGGCGTCGATGGCCGGACCGGCGTATTAGAGTTATCGCTGCGCGGCTTTTTATTCCGACATTCAGGGCACAGCCAATCTGCCTTAACTTCAGTCGGTAGGTTTTTAAGCTGAGCAGGCGAAATGGCGACACATATGCAATGATAGTATGCCACACAGACACAACATTGCATGCATTCAGAATCCTTAATCTTAGTATGACAGGCGGAGCATTGATGCATAATGCGTTCAAAATCGCGGCAACTACGTATACATGCAAACAATGCAGGTTCAAGCGGCGCTTGAATGCGACAGCAATTATGTCACTTGTCTCTTATCGTGAGGTGAGGCACCCCGCGAGTCCACAGGCAGCTACCGAATGATATAGTTTAAAATATTATTTTTATAGTTCGCACAACACTCGGGATTATAGCCGTAACTGCTATTAGTAAGCGCTTCGTAAGAAGTATGGAGTGTAGAGTAGAAGGAGGACCATCTCTGTATATGAAAAGTGTCCCTAAAAACGCGTCCAATAAGGGTGGCGCTGCAGTAGCATAGGATAAATTATAAAAAAAAGCGCCAAAATTTATTAGAATAAGATGGAGAAATAAACAAGGACCGACTACGTAAATAGTTGAGGTTTTGTATACTGGCATTTTACTATCTACTCTAGTCATGAAATTTTTTAAATATTTTAATTCAGCTGACTTCACTCCGTCTACAACAGCTATATTCATATCGTAGTTTTTCAGACGCCAGCGCTATTGTGGTAGGTTTTGGAACCTCTATTTTCAGTATATATTGGGACACTTTTTTAACTTTCGCACCTTATAAGATGGTTCTCCTTCTACTCTACACTCCATAGTAAGAAGTAAACTCGCACGCACTGACACTGTATTTACTGTATTTACTGGATTTTTGCTACACTAACCGACAACACGTCCACTTACGAGTAATATGTTGAATGTAACTGTACGTAGGTGTTATTTAGGTATTTACGTAGTTATCATTTTTCTAACTAGGCAAATATGTACCTATTGTTCTATTGTTATACTAAAACAGATACTTATCTATTTTTGATTAATTTTATCCAATGCTCGCTTTAGTTTATTCATTTACAGTTTTTTTTTATTAAAAGATTTAAAAAATCAGTACTGATTAACTTGTGGGTCGCAAATTTTTACTTAACATTTTTATTGGTTATTTATAAATGCCCGACGCAAAAAGAGGGGTGTTATAAGTTTGACAGCTATGTGTGTCTGTCTGTATGTCTGACTGTGTGTCTATATGTCTGTCTGTTGTACTGTAGCTCATAAATGGGTGAACCGTGATGTTTTTTTTATTTTGTATTTAATGTTGTTTTAACAGCGGTTCATATACATGTTTTATCAAAATCGGTTAAGCCGTTCTAATAGTACATTAAAAATGTACGTTTCGAAAACCTAAATAAAAACCGTGTTTTATATATGTACGTTGCTATCGTTAAAAAAAAATACAACGAAAACTAGGGATAAATGCGGGCCGCAAGTTTGATACTTCTAACATAGGGCCTACTTACATCGAAATGGTCTTCACAGCAGTGCGCTTTAGTTGTAGAGCCTGTTGAATCGACTCTTTTTACGGCTGTCATCCGTAGTTTTTCCTCATTTTTGGGTTTTCAGACATAAAAAAAGAGTTTATCAGATGTTTTAACAGTTGAATTAAAGCACTGAGGCACAATACAGTTTTTTTTTCCATTTGTATCACATAGAACTTTAAAATTCTTATTTTTACTGCGCAGCTGCGTGCAGACGAGAGCGCCATTGTTGTATGAGCGGGGGTGTGACGTCATCGAATAGTGAGCGCCCGCCCGCGTTTTTAAAAATCTTCCTTCGGAATTACGCACTTTGATCGTTAATATCTCAGCCAGTTTTTAAGATATGAAAAAAGTAAAAACACAGTTTTTCTCGTATTATTTTGTAGATTTATTTGGCATGCAAAGTAAAAAACGTTTGTTAGACCCATTTATACTTAAATGGATGTGAAAAATTATCACTTTTTATAATATTCATCTGAATGCAAAGCAATTGAATTTAAAATAATTACAAATTCTGCTAATTACCTCATTTTTGTAGAGATTGACATTATCGATAACATCTTATCGAAATGTCCTTAACAGGCAAAGATATGCCTAGCCTCCGTAGCTAAATATTCTTCTTAACGTATGATTTTTTTTAATAAAGTTAGGGTGACAAACGAGCCCACAGTACACCGATGGTAAGTGAATCCTGTGGCAGATTTTCACAAAATATTGATGTTCTCATAGAGGTGCATTAAGGAAAAAACTGCAACATGCAGCCATAAACACTCTTATTAATAAAATTACATGTTGAAAGTTATTATTAGAATAAAGTATGTAGCAAAATACCGTTAAGGAGAGCACACAACATTTTTACAATAAATTGTAATAATGTTGTGTGCCCTCTAAAATATTTGAAGAATTCAAAAAAATTGACATCGTAGTCTTGAATATAACTACTTTTACGGATTCTATCGCGTTTAATTAACTTATTTTTATTAATTCCCGACGTTTAATTTTTAACGACGTCTAATTTAACATCCGAAACGTCGGGAATTAATTTAAAAAAAATAATAAGTTAATTAAACGCGATAGAATCCGTAAAAGTAGTTTTATTCAATGTGTAGTGTTCGTGTAAATATAAGCAATCATTATCGTAGTCTTGTTTAATACCTTTAAAACAACTAAAACTAAACGGCTAGGTAAGTGTACTACACGTTTTCTAACCGTTTAGTTTGGTTTTCAAGCTTAAGTAAATACTATAAAAAAAGCAAATGAGAATCGCATAACGTCGGCCTAATTCGTTAACCTGCTAAGTCCATTTTTAGCAAAATTTACTTTTTATACCAGTCAAAAAGATCAAGTCTAATGTCTACCGAAACATTTGAAGAATAACAGCGATATTAGCCTAAAGAGGTGACAAATACTATGCCTGAAAAACTTTTCTGACCAGCAATCAATCTCCACAACGCAAACCTGCTAAATGCTATTGTGGCCTGTTTTGCACTGAAAACGTTACCAAATCTACGTGCCGTTTGCAACGCGTCAGATTTTGTCGTGTTTTAGTCAAATATTTGAGTCATAAAAGTTTTTAGAAAATTAAAAACTGAACAAACTAGCAAGTTACGTCAATGTCCATTTACATCAATACATCGCTGCATCCGATGGAATCACTGAGAAAAGCTCTTTGCCTACTCGTCCTTAGGGGGTCTCTTCGACGGCATTTTGAAACGCAGCAGTGGCTTCCTCGGCGTCCATAAAACGTTTTCCTCGAAGTTTTATTTTTATTTTCGGAAATAAATAAAAATCGCTAGGTGCGAGGTCGGGGCTACAGGGCGGGTGACCCAGTAATACCACGACTGAAGTCGCCAAGTAGTCGATTGTTTGCTTGGTGGTGTGCGACGGTGTCGTGGTGAAGGAGGATCCTGCGAGGTCGTTTCTCCCGAACTTTTTCCAAGACAAGTGGCAAACAATTGTTAGTGTACCACTCCGCAGTAACTGTTTTTCAATCCTCTAAAACAATTGCTGCGTAATGACGTGTCCTTCCGAAGAACTCACCTACGTTAAATGGGGCACAAAGCTTCCTGACACGTAATTGTTTATGGAGGATTTTGTGCACTTGACTCATACCGATGCCTAAGCTTGTCCGAATCTGCTGATAAGTCACTCTTTTGTCAATCTCTATCATACGCCGCACAACACTGATGTTATCTTTAGTCGTCGCCGTAGAAGGCCGTCCCTCACGCTCATCGGTGAGATTAGTGCGACCACGTTTAAACTCATTAAACCAGTTGTAAACAGTGGCACGAGATGGTGCTTCATCGTAAAAGTCAATCGAAGTCTATCATAACTTTCTTGTTGACTTAAATGACACCGAAAGTCATAAAAAATCATTGTACGAAATTTTTCGCGTTAAAATCATGCTGACGTGACACAGACAATTTTCAATTTGTGGCCAAATCGTAAACAAATAAGAAATTAATAAAATACATATTATACACAGTAACATTGACAAAGAGTTCCATTTTCAAAATTTGAACTTATTTTTTTATTATATCGTATAAAAGTGGCCAGTTCAAAAACGTACAGTGTCGCCCTCGTAAACAACTAATTATAAACTAGGTAAGTTTATATTGTTTTATTAGCTTTTTACCCGCGGCTTCGCTCGCGTTTTCTTCAATTTCGAAACATCACTAAATGCTATTTCGTGTCAAATTTAGCAAAATTCGATTACTTTTAGAGTCACTTCGGTGTCTGTGTCTCTATGTCAGTGTGTCAAAGAATTTTTTTGAATTCCCAAAGACTTAGACGCCCATTACACGGTAGGTTTTGCTGTCAGTTTTACAACAATCATGGTTGTGATTGACGAATAACCTATCGTGTAATGCGGTGATTGACGGTTGCATGAAATTGATTGACAAATATCTGGATATTTTGATTTTTACGTCAATCAACTATCAGTCACGAATTTTGATTGAACGTGTAATGGCATTTCGTCAATCACGCATCAGTCAACGCTTAGACGCCAATGGAGGCGGACGCAGAATATATTGAAGAGGCTGCTTCTACGCGCTCGCGCAGCCCGTCGCCACTCCCACCAAATGTGTTTCAGCCAGAAAAAGATTTTATTTTAAATTTTCAGTCTCTCCCCGAGTTGTGGGACACGAAAAACCCCGGGTAGGTTGGATGCCCCTAATACCAGCCACGCCCCTAATTCCAGCCTTTCCGCCTTTTTACTTCGTAAATAAGATTTCTAGTAGTCTTAACTACAAATATGGTCGGCTAAAAATTCTTCATAATTAGAGGAAAGTATATTTCAAATATTACCTCACAGTTTTAAACCTAACAGTGTTAAATTAAAAATCAAAACATAGCATATTTTACATTAGCTCATCTTTAGGCTTTTTGATTTGTATGAATGTGACTATAGACATAGTAATACAGTTATTTTTGTTAAAATTTACAAGTTTTTTATTTTCTTTTAGTGTAAATTAATGGGACTGTAATTAGATATACGAAATTTATGGAGTGCATAATGTCAGTCGCCCGACTGTTATTTGGTTTGACGTAAATAATAAGAAGTACCTTATTTCAACCACGTAATATAAATCAGGGCTGTCATAAACTAGAATAAATACCATTAATTTGAACTCAAACAGAAAATCAACGTAGAATAGCAGCTTAATGCTGCTGTGCTTCGTATGGTGAGTGTAGAGAACCGGAGACCCTTTTTACTGGCAAATAGGCAATCCATCTTAGTGCTCACGGGTGACAACGCATCTGCATCTTGAGTCTATATTGAGGATAGATGTAGATGTCTATGGGTCATAGTAGCCACTTACCATCAGGTGGACTGTGTACTCGTTTGTCACCCTATCCTATATAAAAAAAACATAACTTATTTTATAGTTAAGTAAGTTATGATCAATTCGTCTATATTTTAAAATTGGTGTTTGATTTAAAAGTTTAACAAATGATACGTACTTGCTTTTCAGACATTTGGTATATGTTAAGAACACCATACAATATTTAATTATTTTTTGGGAAAGACAAAAACAGACAATAAATGTAATTAACTACAACTTCGTAATACTAATTTTATTATAACTTAAAAACATAAATGAAAAATTCATAAAAAGGAAAGTGGTTCAGGACCATGCTTTGCGGCAGTCTATGGAGGATGATGTTCTGTAGTCGACTTGTGAAGGGCTGAAATGATGATAAAGATTCAAAAACTTGGATGATTAAATTATAAGAAATCGGTGTACTATAATATATAATTTTTATTATAATATTATTTTAATTAATTGTTTAGTGTTAAAAGATAAAATGTAACTGCTTAAAGCTAAACCACAGTAAGGTAAGAAGTAAAACATTAAAATAAAATAATTGTTGTCGTCTATCTTAATACATATTCCATACTTGTGACATGCATGATTTAAAATTAAAAGTTGTTATGAATTTATTTCCGTGCCCCTAAAACTTACCTACAATAGGTACCTACCAAAAACTCAAAAGGCATAGCCCTATGCTATGCTGGCATTAGATACACAAAAGGAAATTGAAATTAGCACTAAAAGGCTGGTAATAGGGGCATCCACCGTATACGAATAAATGTATTAGTTACGCTTATTTTTCGTCCATAAATGCGTTTCAAATAAAGCCGCGTATCAATTATGCACTCCAAGAGGTCTAACATTTGCGCGCGTTAAATTAAAATGGGTAAAATGATATTAAATATTACAATTTTTCCTATTCGTTTTTTTTTTCTTTTTCTTTTCAAGATATAAAATTATAATTAAATGGTGAATCGAAAATGAACTTAGTTTATAGGTACGTCCTTTCACTCCGAAAATTTGGGTTTGACTGACGATCAGTCAGCATGAGCGTGTAATGTCCAAATTATTCCATCATTCAAACCTCAGTCATGATTGATCGAACTGATTGACGCTTGCCTAGGCGTGTAATGGACGTCTTAGACGCCCATTACACGGTAGGTTTTGCTGTCAGTTTTACAACAATCACGGTAGTGATTGACGAATAACCTATCGTGTAATGCGGTTATTGACGGTTGCATGAAATTGATTGACAAATATCTGGATATTTTGATGTTTACGTCAATCAACTATCAGTCACGAATTTTGATTGAACGTGTAATGGCATTTCGTCAATCACGCGTCAGTCAACGCTTAGACAGCAATGGAGGCGGACGCAGAATATATTGAAGAGGCTGCTTCTACGCGCTCGCGCAGCCCGTCGCCACTCCCACCAAATGTGTTTCAGCCAGAAAAATATTTTATTTTAAATTTTCAGTCTCCCCCCGAGTTGTGGGACACGAAAAACCCCGGGTAGGTTGGATGCCCCTAATACCAGCCACGCCCCTAATTCCAGCCTTTCCGCCTTTTTACTTCGTAAATAAGATTTCTAGTAGTCTTAACTACAAATATGGTCGGCTAAAAATTCTTCGTAACCAGGGGAAAGTATATTTCAAATATTACCTCACAGTTTTAAACCTTAAGGCCGGCAACGCATCTGTGATTCCCCTGGTGTTGCAGTTGTTCATGGGCGGCGGTAGTCACTTACCATCAGGTGAGCCGCATGCTCGTTTGCCCCCTCTCCTATAAAAAAAAAACCTAACAGTGTTAAATTAAAAATCAAAACATAAGCATATTTTACATTAGCTCATCTTTAGGCTTTTTGATTTGTATGAATGTGACTATAGACATAGTAATGCAGCTATTTTTGTTTAAATTTATAAGTTTTTTATTTTCGTTTAGTGGAAATTAATGGGGCTGTAATTAGATATACGAAATTTATGGAGTGCATAATGTCAGTCGCCCGACTGTTATTTAGTTTGACGTAAATAATAAGAAGTACCTTATTTCAACCACGTAATATAAATCAGGGCTGTCATAAACTAGAATAAATACCATTAATTTGAACTCACACAGAAAACCAACGTAGAATAGCAGCTTAACGCTGCT
Organism: Parnassius mnemosyne; assembly: GCA_963668995.1. Taxonomy (NCBI): domain Eukaryota; kingdom Metazoa; phylum Arthropoda; class Insecta; order Lepidoptera; family Papilionidae; genus Parnassius; species Parnassius mnemosyne. The sequence continues at coordinate 21,136,492 of CAVLGL010000115.1, forward strand.
GTGTTTCGTATGGTGAGTGTAGAGAACCGGAGACCCTTTTTACTGGCAAAGAGGCATACCATCTTAGTCCTCACGGGTGACAACGCATCTGCATCTTGAGTCTATATTGAGGATAGATGTAGATGTCTATGGGTCATAGTAGCCACTTACCATCAGGTGGACTGTGTGCTCGTTTGTCACCCTATCCTATATTAAAAAAAAACATAACTTATTTTATAGTTAAGTAAGTTATGGTCAATTCGTCTATATTTTAAAATTGGTGTTTGATTTAAAAGTTTAACAAATGATACGTACTTGCTTTTCAGACATTTGGTATATGTTAAGAACACCATACAATATTTAATTATTTTTTGGGAAAGACAAAAACAAACAATAAATGTAATTAACTACAACTTAGTAGTACTAATTTTATTATAACTTAAGAACATAAATGAAAAAGTCATAAAAAGGAAAGTGGTTCAGGACCATGCTTTGCGGCAGTCTATGGAGGATGATGTTCTGTAGTCGACTTGTGAAGGGCTGAAATGATGATAAAGATTCAAAAACTTGGATGATTAAATTATAAGAAATCGGTGTACTATAATATATAATTTTTATTATAATATTATTTTAATTAATTGTTTAGTGTTAAAAGATAAAATGTAACTGCTTAAAGCTAAACCACAGTAAGGTAAGAAGTAAAACATTAAAATAAAATAATTGTTGTCGTCTATCTTAATACATATTCCATACTTGTGACATGCATGATTTAAAATTAAAAGTTGTTATGAATTTATTTCCGTGCCCCTAAAACTTACCTACAATAGGTACCTACCAAAAACTCAAAAGGCATAGCCCTATGCTATGCTGGCATTAGATACACAAAAGGAAATTGAAATTAGCACTAAAAGGCTGGTAATAGGGGCATCCACCGTATACGAATAAATGTATTAGTTACGCTTATTTTTCGTCCATAAATGCGTTTCAAATAAAGCCGCGTATCAATTATGCACTCCAAGAGGTCTAACATTTGCGCGCGTTAAATTAAAATGGGTAAAATGATATTAAATATTACAATTTTTCCTATTCGTTTTTTTTTTCTTTTTCTTTTCAAGATATAAAATTATAATTAAATGGTGAATCGAAAATGAACTTAGTTTATAGGTACGTCCTTTCACTCCGAAAATTTGGGTTTGACTGACGATCAGTCAGCATGAGCGTGTAATGTCCAAATTATTCCATCATTCAAACCTCAGTCATGATTGATCGAACTGATTGACGCTTGCCTAGGCGTGTAATGGACGTCTTAGACGCCCATTACACGGTAGGTTTTGCTGTCAGTTTTACAACAATCACGGTAGTGATTGACGAATAACCTATCGTGTAATGCGGTTATTGACGGTTGCATGAAATTGATTGACAAATATCTGGATATTTTGATGTTTACGTCAATCAACTATCAGTCACGAATTTTGATTGAACGTGTAATGGCATTTCGTCAATCACGCGTCAGTCAACGCTTAGACAGCAATGGAGGCGGACGCAGAATATATTGAAGAGGCTGCTTCTACGCGCTCGCGCAGCCCGTCGCCACTCCCACCAAATGTGTTTCAGCCAGAAAAATATTTTATTTTAAATTTTCAGTCTCCCCCCGAGTTGTGGGACACGAAAAACCCCGGGTAGGTTGGATGCCCCTAATACCAGCCACGCCCCTAATTCCAGCCTTTCCGCCTTTTTACTTCGTAAATAAGATTTCTAGTAGTCTTAACTACAAATATGGTCGGCTAAAAATTCTTCGTAACCAGGGGAAAGTATATTTCAAATATTACCTCACAGTTTTAAACCTTAAGGCCGGCAACGCATCTGTGATTCCCCTGGTGTTGCAGTTGTTCATGGGCGGCGGTAGTCACTTACCATCAGGTGAGCCGCATGCTCGTTTGCCCCCTCTCCTATAAAAAAAAAACCTAACAGTGTTAAATTAAAAATCAAAACATAAGCATATTTTACATTAGCTCATCTTTAGGCTTTTTGATTTGTATGAATGTGACTATAGACATAGTAATGCAGCTATTTTTGTTTAAATTTATAAGTTTTTTATTTTCGTTTAGTGGAAATTAATGGGGCTGTAATTAGATATACGAAATTTATGGAGTGCATAATGTCAGTCGCCCGACTGTTATTTAGTTTGACGTAAATAATAAGAAGTACCTTATTTCAACCACGTAATATAAATCAGGGCTGTCATAAACTAGAATAAATACCATTAATTTGAACTCACACAGAAAACCAACGTAGAATAGCAGCTTAACGCTGCTGTGTTTCGTATGGTGAGTGTAGAGAACCGGAGACCCTTTTTACTGGCAAAGAGGCATACCATCTTAGTCCTCACGGGTGACAACGCATCTGCATCTTGAGTCTATATTGAGGATAGATGTAGATGTCTATGGGTCATAGTAGCCACTTACCATCAGGTGGACTGTGTGCTCGTTTGTCACCCTATCCTATATTAAAAAAAAACATAACTTATTTTATAGTTAAGTAAGTTATGGTCAATTCGTCTATATTTTAAAATTGGTGTTTGATTTAAAAGTTTAACAAATGATACGTACTTGCTTTTCAGACATTTGGTATATGTTAAGAACACCATACAATATTTAATTATTTTTTGGGAAAGACAAAAACAAACAATAAATGTAATTAACTACAACTTAGTAGTACTAATTTTATTATAACTTAAGAACATAAATGAAAAAGTCATAAAAAGGAAAGTGGTTCAGGACCATGCTTTGCGGCAGTCTATGGAGGATGATGTTCTGTAGTCGACTTGTGAAGGGCTGAAATGATGATAAAGATTCAAAAACTTGGATGATTAAATTATAAGAAATCGGTGTACTATAATATATAATTTTTATTATAATATTATTTTAATTAATTGTTTAGTGTTAAAAGATAAAATGTAACTGCTTAAAGCTAAACCACAGTAAGGTAAGAAGTAAAACATTAAAATAAAATAATTGTTGTCGTCTATCTTAATACATATTCCATACTTGTGACATGCATGATTTAAAATTAAAAGTTGTTATGAATTTATTTCAGTGCCCCTAAAATATACCTACAATAGGTACCTACCAAAAACTCAAAAGGCATAGCCCTATGCTATGCTGGCATTAGATACACAAAAGGAAATTGAAATTGGCACTAAAAAGCTGGTAATAGGGACATCCAGCCTATACGAATAAATGTAAAAGTTAAGCTTATTTTTCGTCCATAAATGCGTTTCAAATAAAGCCGCGTATCGATTATGCACTCCAAGAGGTCTAACATTTGCGCGCGTTAAATTAAAATGGGTAAAATGATATTAAATATTACAATTTTTCCTATTCCTTTTTTTTCTTTTTCTGTTCAAGATATAAAATTATAATTAAATGGTGAATCGAAAATGAACTTAGTTTATAGGTACGTCCTTTCACTCCGAAAATTTGGGTTTGACTGACATCAGTCAGCATGAGCGTGTAATGTCGAAATTATTCCATCATTCAAACCTCAGTCATGATTAATCGAACTGATTGACGCTTGCCTAGGCGTGTAATGGGCATCTTAGACCTAGATGATTGACATTTGGCATGAATATTATATGCTGTATATGTTTTTCAGAATTGCATATCATATGTCTAGAAACATCTACATTTTTTTATATTGGACGTGTTTTCCGATGTATCCATAAGAAAGATAATATTGTCTTGGAATCAAAATTTATTATTATCATTTACTCTTTACATTCACTCATAATTAATTTAGTTTTAACAAAATAATGATGATTTTATGGTCTTATATTATGTGATATTTGATTCATATCATTGTTCTCATTTAATATAGATTGGCACCATAAAATAGATTGTGATATTTTTTCTACATTCGAGTAGACTTCAAAATTTCATAAATGCAGGTCTATAATGATGAATGAAACATGTAAAAAAAAACAAATTTTAATAAATCACGTTACATTAACTTTTATTGAAGCGGGTTGTAAAAAACACATCTTTGGAAGAAAGTTCCATAAAAATTTGCGTAAAAGAACATATTGCTGATGTGAAGCACAGACAGTTGTGTATCGTTAGCAACGCAGTCGGGAATTTGCATTTGGAAAATCCCAAATTAGGGGCTTTTTAGGTGCTAATTAGGTGCCAAGTTTAAAAATTAGGTGCTCTTAAATTTTCACCGCAACGAACGATTGAAATTTGCGTTGCTAGCAAAACGTCTCGCTAGCAACGCAATGAACTTATTAAATATACGATAAATATTAATAGCAAGGAATTAGGTGCTAATTAGGTGCTGGAAGTATACGCAGTAACAAGGCGCCCCAAATAAAAATAAAGTCGTTATTCAGAACATAGCAAATGCAAAATTCAGATTTCCTGAAAATCAAAATAGAATCAAAATTGCTTTCAGAAAAGTCCAAATAAGGGGCTTTTTAGGTGCTAATTAAGTACCAAGTTTAAAAATTAGGTGCTCTAAAATTTTCACCGCAACGACCTATTGAAATTTGCGTTGCTAGCAACGCAATTAAGTTATTAGATATACGATAAATATTAATAGCAAGGAATTAAGTGCTAATTAGGTGCTGCAAGTATACGCAATAACAAGACGCCCCTAATAAAAATAAAGTCGTTATTCCGAAAATTATTCAGCAAGGCAATTTTTTTTTATAGGATAAGGGTGACAAACGAGCACACAGTCCACCTGATGGTAAGTGGTTGCTGTGGCCCATAGACATCTACATCTATCTTCGATTAAGAATCAAAATGCAGATGCGTTGTCACCCGTAAGGACTAAGATGGAATGCCTCGTTTCCAGTAAAAAGGGTCTTCGGTTCTCTACACTCACCATACGAAACACAGCAGCGTTAAGCTGCTATTTTATGCTGGTATTCTGTGAGAGCGTGGTCCTTCCACGGTCGAGCCGACCCATTCGTGCTACAACCATAATATAGCTGCAGCATTGCTCTACCACGTAAAAAATTAGGTCTTTGTGTTTGTACCATCTAGCGTCTATCCTACTTACCACCTTGAGTGTCCATCGATTTTGATTTGATAAAATGACTAGAACTATAGAACGTTGTAGATGGCGCTATTTATTACAAAGCAATTTACTGGAAAGAAAACATCCTTTCGAGTACACTAAAGTTTAGGCTTCACACGTCTAAAAATAAGAATTGTAACATTTATTTGGTTTGAAAATTATATTAAATAATATTATAAATCTATAATATAATTTAATATAATTTTCAACCAATTTTCAACCATTTTCAAATATAATCATTTTAAATCTGAAAAACAAAAAATGACGTTCATACCTTATAGTAAGGTAATGGTGGTTTTAAATCCGATAATTTCTAGAATATTACCGTCATCTACATGCGACCTCAATAATATTTCAGCACCTAATTAGCACTTAATTTTTAGGAACTGATAAAGAACAAAAAATACTGTTCATACATTATAGTAAGATAATGGTGGTCGTGAACCCCATAATTCCCAGAATAATATCGTAATCTGTATCGGGTAGCACATAATTCCTTGCTATTAATATTTATCGTATATCTAGTAACGTCATCAGCGTTGCTAGCGATACGTTTTGCCAGCAACGCAAATTTCAATGGTTCGTTGCGGTGAAAATATTGGAGCAACTAATTTTTAAACTCGGTACTTTATTAGCACCTAAAAAGCCCCTAATTTGGACTTTTCTGAAAGCAATTTTGATTCTATTTTGATTTTCAGGAAATTTGAATTTTGCATTTGCTATGTTCTGAATAACGACTTTATTTTTATTTGGGGCGCCTTGTTACTGCGTATACTTGCAGCACCTAATTAGGACTTAATTCCTTGCTATTAATATTTATCGTATATCTAATAAATTCATTGCGTTGCTAGCGAGACGTTTTGCTAGCAACGCAAATTTCAATCGTTCGTTGCGGTGAAAATTTTAGAGCACCTAATTTTTAAACTTGGCACCTAATTAGCACCTAAAAATCCCCTAATTTGGGATAATTCCAAATGCAAATTCCCGACTTTGCGTTGCTAACGATACACAACTAGCACAGACGCTGCTAGAAGTATGAAGTATGTTAACATGTTCAGTATCGTCCCAACCATTATATCAGATCTGATAGACAACAAATCCTTGCAATAGTAAACCGAATTCTACCAAGGATAATTCGCAAGCATATTACTGCAAGACTTCAAGATACTGTAAGCTCGTCCTGCGTAGATCGGACCAAACATTATTAGTTAAAAGTTGATTGCAGTCTTCATAAACTATGACATCTTATGGGTACTTTAATGAGAATTTTGCAATAATTGCAGACAGACCAGTTTTAATCAGTTTACAGATATAGTATCAAACGTATGAAAATTTGTTTTTTTAATTAAAAAAAATATAAATTTTCATACGTTTAATAAATGTCACTATTATCTATTATTTTTTAAATTTTAATTATTACACTTTTAAAATGAAACAACGATTAAATTAAACATTAGGATTTTTAAATAATTTTATAAATCTAATTATTTATACATATAAATGTAAGTTATTTTCATTATTTAATTTATTACTTATTAAAGGCAAAATATAGACTTTTTTCATTTGATAATAGATGGTGCTGTTTTGATAATTAAAACGTATATCGTCAGCGGAGTTTCAAATTGTTATGCAAAGGTTAAAACTAATTTTAAACTTTATTTTCAAATATGATATTTATTTGAAAAAATCGCCCGTTATCCCGCCTATTGACTAACATAATGATATATAATAGAAAATTAAGATCTAAAGGAAGGAAACTACTTAACCTTCTTATTTAAGTTCCGTAATCGGATAAAATGTAGCCTATAAGTTGCTCCGGGTTACTACATTTAAAATTTAATAGAAATCGGTCCAGTAGTTTTTGGGTGAATCGGTAATACACAGCAGACAGACAAAAATTCTATAAACCACTAATTTGGCTTCAGTGCCCTTTATTTAGTTTTGGACTTGTTTTTCAAGAGTATATTAGAATTACAGACGACTTTTCTTCAGATTTATTATATGTATAGATCTGTAAGTATTTTTTTAGTTTAGCGCCTAAATCAAATTTTTCATCACATTCAACTCCTAATCTAATCATTTACTTACTTAGCAAGACTTAGCAAGTTATTCGCACTTATCAAAGATGTTTTATAGGTCCAGATACCGTGTACGCGCGCCTAAAACGCTTCCATTTCAAAGGCGCCAATATTGGCGTATTCGTTCGATCGTTCCGCCATTACGCCAGCGACGTTCGCTGTGAACATATGTCGCGCACCGGTGTTTTTAATTTCGCAAAATGACTGTTTGTGCTGTGAAATCATTTAAAAATTACTCTTGGAAAAAATATAAGGATAAGAACATCACTTTTCATAAGTAACTATACAATTTTATGGTGTATTTCTTTGTAAAAGAATACGAAAGCTAAATGTCAATACAAGTAATAATACTGCGCAATAATATTCGAGTGTTGCCTAGTCTATGAAATGTTTTTACGTACATTTTTGTATAGGGGTTTTAAACAGTCTAATTCTACAGATTTTACCCAACCTATAGAGTTAAACAGTTTTAAGGGTTAGGGTTGAACTACATCTGGCAGCATGAAATTGCACTTTCCTGTGCTTCTATCCTTTTTGGTCACTCAGAACCGTTATAGTAGGAACCGGTATAGTTCCACCCTCAAATAGCCGATTGTAAACCGGTTTTAAAAGTTTATCTATCATTCTTGTTAATTTATACTAATATAATATTATAAATGTGAAGGTGTGTTTTTTTTGTTTATTTGTTTTTGTCCTTACTTCACGCAGCAACGGAACGGAGCAATTTAAAAAAAAATAAACATTTTGCTATCTCTTGGGAAGTTTACGCTTAACCAAACTTACTTTTTTTCGTCATTTTACTTAGGATTGAAAAATAATTTAATGTCTACGTAAAAAGCGCCAATATTTTGTGTTCTACAGTACAAAAGTGTAGTACTCTGTATATATCTAGTAATAATAGATTATAAATATATGTTACATACATAAATATCTACTGTGCTTTTTTATTTATTTTAACTGTTACATTAATTATAGGTTTTATTACATATCTTCAATATTTTAGTGCGATGTTCGTACCTATATAAAACACACGTGAGCAACCATATCCCCATACACACACACACACAAATGCACACGCCACGCACACATATTTTATACTCTTAGAATCAATAGGTACGTCAATAGGAATGAAATATAAAATCTCCCACATTTTTTGGGTAATCGATTCGCACTGTTATTACCGAAGTCACGCACATTAATACAGCCATGGTGCGTAAGATATGCGCGTCACGTGGTACTCACGCACACATGAATCAAAGACTGTCTTCACTATGAACGTTGCGGTGTGTTAGCAACACGGTATCTGGACCTATAAAACATCTTTGGCACTTATATTATCTTATTTGGAGACGGATTTAGCAGTTTATCAATTTAATTTTTTTTTAATAATGATAATTTCGAAATGCTGCTCATTAAATTAATTATAAAAGAAAGTATTTATATACAAATAAACAGTTAAGTTAAAATCTGTTTTTAAGTCTGTATAAATTCCATTTATTTTGTCATAATTTTATGCTGGTTTAATTAAATTAAATTAAATGATATGTATTTTTGTCGAAATTTTCATAATGTATCGGGAAAAAAAATGTGGTTTTAGTTTCTGATACCCCATTTAGACTCTCGCCTCGCGCCTCGCCTCGTAGCTCGCCTCGTAGCTCGCGTGTTGTTGCGAGGTAACGAGTGCCTGTTTACACTCTCGCGATGCGTTCAGTTTGCGTTGAACCAGCAACGATGGAAGACGTCGAAATAATAGCGGCATCAACTCTTGCCTTAATAAATATTTATCGATGCTTGACCATTTTAAAAAGAAGGAAATTATAAAATTTCTTAGATTTTTTCAAAGATTTCATAGATTGCTTTTTTCTTCGTAGGTGTTGACGAAAGGTAGCCATAAGCGAATTCTTTTTTACTTTGAGCTCTGCTAGCGGTCTGCGGCTCTGGTAGCACATAACCTCGGAAATTATATTCCACGCATCTTTTACTTTTTGGGTATTTTTATGCATAATTTACTTTGCATATGTAAGAAGCTTACTCGAATATGCGAGCTGTGTATGGTCTCCACAGTACGCAAAGCATATTGATGCCATTGAATCCCTCCAGAAAAAAATCATTAAATACCTAAATTTCAAAATGAGTCCAAATTGTGTTATCTACGAAGATAGCTGTCGTTTTTACGGATTTCAACCATTAAGAGATCGACGCGAGTTGCTCGATATGTTATTTTTGCATAAATTGCTCACAGGTCAAATAGATTCTCCGGAGCTGCTATCGATGATGTCGCTTAATGTACCTTCAAAGCGCACTCGTCACACAAATAAACGTTTATTCCATGTACCTTTTTCGCGTACCAGTTATTCATCAAACTCAGTTCTGTCTAGGATACTACATAATTACAACACGAAATTTTCTGATATAGATCCCTTTAATTCGACCACATATGGTTTTAAACACGTCGTCATCAAAAAGCTTATGTAACATCACTATAGCATGTTAATTTATATAATACTAAAGCATTTTACACACACATACCTCCACACACACACACAGACACACACACTCTCTCTCACAAACGCATATACACACACATTATGTATATATATATATGTGTGTGTATATATATGTGTGTGTGTGTGTATGTATATATATATATATATATATATATATATATATATATATATATATATATATACATTTTTAAATTACTCTTTCTGCTTGTACTCTTAAGTTATGATTTTTAAGTAAGAAAACTGTAATTAGCTTTAATTCAAAACTAAGTAAAGGTTGTATACTACTATTGTAATCATGCCGTAGTTTTCTAATAAATAAATAAATAAAATAAATAATATGATTTGGATCCCAAATTATTCGCTCAGCCAGATAGAGTTCCAAGAACTGCAGCCTTTCTTCTTGCGACTAGTCCATTTTTAATTGAAGTTGAACGTGTAAACCCAACAAAACGACACAACCTGCACGGAAGGGCGCCGTAAACAAACTGAAACGAGAGCGCGAGTGTAAACACCACGCTCGCGTCCCTCGCGAGGCCCTTTGCCTCGTGCCCAAAAAACCGCCTCCGACGCGAGCGCTGCGAGTGGCGAGGCGAGCTGCGAGGCGAGCCACGAGCTTGCGTTTACACTCGCGCCTCGTGGCTCGCCTCGCGACTCGCCCGTCGCTCGCGCGAGAGTGTAAATGGGGTATCAGGCTTGTAACTAGTGTTGCCCAAATGCAAGAACATGACGAGACTTAGCCAGTCTTGGTCTTGGTCTTGCAGCAAGAGTCTCGCAATTACCTATTACCCTATTGCTATTTATTAAAAGTTACTTTAGATCTTAGAACAACTTAACAGAGTAGGTACATTTTGAGCTTGAATTAACACATGGTAAAGACCAACCAAATTATTAAAGTCTAAATATTTAATAAGATATTCGAAATATCAACTAACACTGTCGATGCTCTAACCAACTGAGCTATCTACCGTATCAATCTGTTTCTTATTAAACAAACAAAAAACACTCTTCCGTTTTATCATATTAGTATAGATTGCAGGTTTCCTAAAGATCAGTTTAATGGGATATATGAAAGTAAAAGCTTTTACAAAAATTTACTTCGCAAATATCCGCGTTATAAAATAAATGATGTGTCTTACCTAGTATGAAGAAGCACCTCCCGCCCTCCCTCAATTGCGTGCACTATCCCCGTCACCACTAATCCCAGCACCGCTACTTCCAACACCACTACACTAGGCAAGACACACCACTGACGATAATACGACACGTGTTTCGCCTCTACACGAGGCATCCTCAGGTGATATAGACTCTACGGTGGCTAACCGCTAAGTGAGCGGCAAGCCAAAACAAGTGCCTTTTATACAAACCGATGATGCAACCGCTCTCCACCTAAGGAACGAGCGACTGCGTCATGCGATAAAACATGCGACCAATCACCGCTGGACTTACGCAGCCGTTTGTAAAATTAAAAACAAACCGCCGCGCAACGCCCACATTATTAGAGAGCAGGCTTGAAGATATTTAAGAGAGGTGAGTTAGTAACATTTGTTTGTTCATTCAAAATTTAATCCCGATAAATCCCATTTTGCCAAACATCTTTTGGACACTGGACACAACCTAGCCAACGACCACTCCTTTAAAGTCTTACATACGTGTAATAAAGGGCTGCGGCTGTGTGTGCTGGAACAGTTAGAGATATTAAAAAGTAATAATAATACCGTTGCATTGCTGAATGAACAAACAAATGTTACTAACTCACCTCTCTTAAATATCTTCAAGCCTGCTCTCTAATAATGTGGGCGTTGCGCGGCGGTTTGTTTTTAATTTTACAAACGGCTGCGTAAGTCCAGCGGTGATTGGTCGCATGTTTTATCGCATGACGCAGTCGCTCGTTCCTTAGGTGGAGAGCGGTTGCATCATCGGTTTGTATAAAAGGCACTTGTTTTGCCTCGCCGCTCACTTAGCGGTTAGCCACCGTAGAGTCTATATCACCTGAGGATGCCTCGTGTAGAGGCGAAACACGTGTCGTATTATCGTCAGTGGTGTGTCTTGCCTAGTGTAGTGGTGTTGGAAGTAGCGGTGCTGGGATTAGTGGTGAGGGGGATAGTGCACGCAATTGAGGGAGGGCGGGAGGTGCTTCTTCATACTAGGTAAGACACATTTATTTTATAACGCGGATATTTGCGAAGTAAATTTTTGTAACATCTTTTATATAATGGATTTCCGCAAAGTAACGCCTGATTCTATTAATTATATATGAAAGTACTTTTGTAATAACAGGCTTAACTGGCCTACAAGAAACAGTGCCATTTGCTCAGATCATTTTCAAACCTCAGACTTTCAAGTATTGGCAAACAATAGAAGGCGATTGGTCAAGGGCACCAAGCCAACTTTACTACTACACTAAGCTTTTTTTATATCGTGGAGAAGGCAAACTAGCATACAGTCAACCCTAACGACTAAGATGTATGCCCCGTGCCACCCGTAAAATGTTGAATATGTAAAATAGTGTAGTGTGGTTAGTCATAGTTCAAGCTCAGATTTCTCCACTTCAAAAAACGTACAATGTGAAATCTAATTTTCCAGAGCCATCAATTATCATTTACTCTACCAGATGACAGACTATCATCTTACGATGCCATTAGTGCCACTCTCACTATTCCTGATTCGTTGACATCTGCATGTACAACATCAACTCCTCCACGTGCTAGTTTCCTTTTAAATTTAATATGGATAATATGGTTTTATTAAAATAATTAGTTACATATTTATCAAATAGTAATTTCTACTATTTTATTAGATTAGCCCTGCCAATATGCGTTCAAAACATGTTCCTCAAAACATAAAACAAATGCAAAACAGGTGCGTGTTGCTCGCGATGAAATATAGATCAGAGACGTAGGCCTTTACTGCTGGCTGATTGAAGAAGCCTGAGGTCGCTCAGAGAGCTATACTAAAATGGAATGCCTTGTTACCAGTAAAAAGGTTATCTGGTTCTCTACACTAACCATACAAAAACAGCCGTTAAATTTAAGCAGTTATTTTAAGCTGATAACCTGTGAGTGTGGTCTTTCCTCGGTGACGCAGACCTATTCATGCTGCAGATAGAATATAGCTAGCTGCAGCGTGGCTCTACCACGTCAAATATACCTTATATTACATCAAATGTTTAAAAAAATGAAGGATAGTAAAGATTTTCAGTCTTCGAAGCTGACACCCGTATTCAAGAACGATACTATGCGTGCGCACAATAGGCTTTAACGCACAGTGGACGAAATTTTGTTTCATAAACGTCACTTAAGTGTTAGACAACACTATGCGCTCATTATAATGAACGCACAGATAAAGTAACTCGCTAGCTACTTTACGCTACGCATAGTGCGACAAATCAACGCAAATGTCAAACTGGTATGGGGTATATAGGTTGTTTGTTGATTTGTGATACGCTGATTTGTTTTGTTTGAATAATTGCAATGGATTACAGCAGCGAAGATGATTTTGATAATTATATCCTGGAGAGAATAAACGTGCAAAGCACGATTAGCACAAGAAAAGTGATACGTGACTTTCAAAATCCTTTTGATTATTACAGTGCCAATGAATTTTAGATATCGTAATAAATTACCTATATATTTAAATCTCTTTGTATTAAATATACTTCTGCCTTAATAAACGCAGATCTTTTGAAAGTTACTAGTGGTCTTAAGATTTTATTCATAAGGGAATTTCCTGGTTTGTAATAAGAATTCAGTTAATCTACCTATAAACAGTTTCAAATCCACATTATTTTAATAACATTTATGCATAGGTACCCTATAATAAGACTACCAGTAACGTCTTTTACCCGAAAGAAAACAACATGTGTTATTATTTTATCTGTCATTCAACTCGAGTGAAGTCGCGTCACAACGTTAACCAATCACGGCGCCCCATTCAATGCTATGTGTCCGCACAACAAAGAGTCCACTTAGTATTGTTCATGAAATGAACGGCCTGCCATGAAGAACGCAGTGAGAAATACCTTACTGAGCATAGTGTTGCTACCATACTTATCATAGATAAGTATGGTATGGTATGTCGTTCGTGAATACGGGCCTGAGAATTGCAGCAATCACAACGATGGCCTTGTGAGCTGGGCATTGCCTTAGTGAAACAAAATAATTTTGGTGCAGCAAGAGAAAAAAACTGTTGCAACAGTTTTGGTACCAAACGCAAGGATACTTTTTTCATCCCCAAGTATAAAATGTTATGCACACAACCTTTCTAAATCTTTCTTTGTTCAGCAATAAATGAATCGTGAATCTACGATCTGCTGAGCAAGTTTTTAACCTATCCTTCGGTCACTACTGTCTTTGAGTGCTTCGAGTTTTCGAGCTCATCTTTGGTGGATGTTCTTCCAACTGTAGAATACGGCGCATCTCTAATGTATTCCGTAAATCTTGATTGACTTGATCCAGACATGCTTAAAGCTGCAATCAACAGATAAGCTACAAGGGGCACACTGAAATGATCGGGAATAGAATATTTCGGATTGAGTTACAATAAAACCTTTTTTAGAATTTGAATACTGGGCTCTTAGAATCTTAATGACATTCAAACAATAAAAAAAAAATATTTAAAAACAAAAACTATGTTGGTTTAAAGATGACACGTCGTTAACAGAAATGGAGCTCACGCGTGAACATTTCCGTGCCATAATTTATCACAATTTTCGTCGCGGCTTACCTCAAGATATATGTCTTAGCGAACTTTTTCGATTTATGATGTTGAAACACCGAGTCAAACGACAATATACCGCTGGTATGCCGAGTTCGAAGCGGTCGTGTATCGCTCAGCACTGTTTCTTCTGCAGGTCGACCAAGAACAGTAGTCACGCCTGAAAACATAGCAGCTGGGCGAAGTAACCGTCATGTGACATACGAGCAGATTCAGGCTGTTATCAGTATCGGAATGAATGCAATTCAGTCGATATTACATAATGAGCTGTGTGTAAGAAAGCTAGTTTCCCGGTGGGTTCCCCACAATTTGTCCGCAGAGCAAAAGGCGATTCGTGTAGATTGGTGCCGGAATACTCTGCAACGCTTCAACGGAGGGGAAATCAAATGCCGTTTATAATATCGTCTGAGGTGACGAATCATGGATTTATTCATACGAACCTGAAAGAAAAAATCAGTCAGTAGTTTGGGTCTTCGAAGACGAGGTCAAACAAACGAAAGTGGTTCGCTCCCGCAGCGTGTCAAAGAAAATGGTCGCTACGTTTGTCTCGAAAAAGGCGGAAGTTTGATACAATTCATTTACAGAAACGCAGAACGGTTACCGCTGAGTGGTATATCACGGTTTGTTTGTCAGAAATGATAGCCAAACTTCGAAAAAAATAACACGAAACGTCGCATCATCTTACATCACGATAATGCGAGCTCCCATACGGCTCGGAAGACAAATCGAAAAAGCCATCCTCCGTACAGTCCTGAACCTGAGCCCAAACGATTTCTTTACATTCCCTAGAATGAAAATTTTATTACGCGGTCAACGGTTTGAAGACCCCGAAGCAGCTGTGGAAGCGTACAAATCAGCCATTTTGTCAACATCAACATCAGACTGAAATTACTGTTTTAATGACTGGTTTGCATGAACGGAAAAGTGCATTCAGTTGAAAGGAGAATACTTCGTTTAGCTATACCGTGCATGTGGTTTTTCTTATTCCCGATCATTTCAGTGTGCCCCTCGTATGTCTACACCAGTGCGCATTCAATTTCGCTTTCATGTTCATTTTGCGTTTCAACTTTCAGTTCGTCTTGCGTCAAGCGCTGTGCCATAAGACGCATGCAGCTTATCGTCTATACCCGTGCACTTGTCGAATGCAACTTATCTATACCTCACACGCCTCGGTTAGATTTGGTTAGAGATGGACGCGACACTCGTAGCTGTCAGTGCGGCATATTTTGTGTTAAGTGTAGGGAAGAAAAGCAAGAAAAGGAGAATCTGGATGAAAGATTATTGAAGTTAGACTTCTTTTGAGGCGTTTGGGAAAAATTATGAGTGAATTTTTTACGCGCACACTGACACCTCAAAGCGACAACGTAACTGTCTCTCAAGTTTTCGTGGGAACTGATAACTATATTTAATGTAGTTATTTTTGTTTTGTTACGCTAAAGAAGTATAACTTCCTACATGCGTACATAAGTACACACTTATTTTTTTAAAGAAACGGAACAACAATATTGAAAGATTTAGAGCTAAACAATGACATTTTGGCTTTTGAAAACATTGGAGCCAAAAATTACGAAACATAACACTCACTATCTAATGTTTTAACTTTGTCTTCCGCCATTTTGTTTACTAAAACGCAAGAAATGTTTGCATTTGCATGCGAACCCACCGGTGACGGATCACCGTTCGCTAGAGGCATGCACTATTATCGAACTAGTTTTAGTGCATGCGCTATGGTTGCTAAGGCATTCGTTAATGAAAGACGCAAGACAGGAAAGTGCACTGGTGTAAACATAGCTATGCAACATGCTACAAAAAAACCGCGAACAAATAATGACTTCGATTATTACAAATAAAAGATATTCCAGCTTTACCAGCCAGTATTTACAAAAGTTTGTACTCTTTGGTGTAAACATAGCTATGCAACATGCTACAAAAAACCGCGAACAAATAATGACTTCGATTACATATTACAAATAAAATATATTCCAGCTTTACCAGCCAGTATTTACAAGAGTTTGTACTCTTTGGTATAAACATAGCTATGCAACATGTTACAAAAAACCGCGAAAAAATAATGACTTCGATTACATATTACAAATAAAAGATATTCCAGCTTTACCAGCCAGTATTAACAAGAGTTTGTAGTGCATTCTCACTTTTTTTTCCAAGCCTTTCTTGCCCTCGCTATCGGTGTATGGCGGAATTTAATACGATACTTTGTGTACTCTGTGTCGCAAAGTTCAATGTGGTGGAATATTAACAAAAAATAGGACAAAACTGAAACAAATGTTTATGCCAGTTCCGGTGCGTAATAGCTAGTTGCGTTGCTTATTGCGATATGAGGCAGTCCCAGTATAAAATATACTAATAATTCTCATTAAACTTGAGTAGCGCAATATTGACCGACGCTAAAAACTAGTCGAGGAAGAGAAGTACGAAATACTGAATAGTATTAAATTTAACAATAAAATACTCCAATCTACCGCAACAGAACAGGTTTGCATTGTTGTACTTAATAAAACCAAGAACTTTGGAATAATAATATATCACATTCCTTGAAATTACTGTACAACTAAATTAGACTACAGACAAGCACTTAATATATAATTACATTAATATGTATATTTAAATAAATTCATGTGTTGCCAAATTATGAGGCCTTGGAATCCCACTCGATGAGGTAGGCGGGCGGAGCGTTGGGCGCCAGGCGGCGAGCTAGTATGTGGAAAGTCTGTCCGGCGCGGAAGTACGACTGGACGCTCGACTTTAGCGCTGAGAGCTGTTGAGCATCGACTTCTGCCGCTCCGTTATTCGCTTTATGCGGACTTAGCTGCAAACTCTTCACACTATTGTTATTACTGGCGGTGTTGTTTGTGTTTCGTCGGGCGTTCTCGTAGTAGTTCTTTTCCTGGCGTTGTCTCAGTCTTCTGCCGTGAAATTTCACACTGCTCATATTGTGAGCGACTGGTGGGGGTATATCTCCGTTTTCGTTTTGCGCTGCAACGGCTTTCGTAGACTCATCAGGCAGTGGACAGGATTTGTTTAGCTGAAAGTGGTTAACGGATTATAAGTATATGTTGATAGAATCAGACGTTACTTTGAGGAAATTCATTACATACATTTTGGTGAGTAGGCGTTTAGTTAAGCTAAGCAAGTTCGCTGGGCCCCACTGACTAAAGTGTAAGAAACAAAGTTACATTTTTTTTAAATGTTAATTTAATATTAGTTAAATTAGAAAATCACGACCACGTGTTTTTGATGATATATATTATAGCAGACACATATTCCACACAATACTACTAGTAGTGCATGGATTAATTTTCATGTTTTCATATACATACAAATTTTTATGTGTATAAAAGATGTAAATTTAGGTATTTATATTTAATTGGAGCATAGCAGCATTTGTAGTAGCATTTATTACAGGAAAATAATTCTACCCCACTTTTGTCCGCAACACAGAAATACATAGTACTAAATTAACCATATGCAAAATTGTAGTTTTGTATCTAAAATTAGTCAAATAGACCGAGATTTCAGAGCATTATTACTACGCTAATCTATTTTTATGGAAATACAATTTTTATTAACTTAATTTATCATTTTTATGAAATTTATTAATAAATGAATACTTCTTTGTTGGGTTGTCAATAAGAAATTTGTCGCAAGTATTATGAAATAAAATTTATTTAATGATTTTTAAGATTATTTTAAGAAAGAGAGATTTAAGAATTTCATGCACTTGTTTTCAAAGAAAATTATCAATAATATCGAAGAAAAATATAATATAGAAGATTTGAATTTTGGATCTTGCCACATTTTACTTCGGCCGCAACCTCTACTCTTCCAAGTGTAAACAAGTGTCTGTTGAAATTATGCGTTTATTTTAATGGACCATATATCAAGTTAAAAACTATTATTATTTAGGGCCGTAAGACCTAAGGCGTCGGAGAAGATAGACGAACACATCAACACACTCTGCGATTAAAAATCGCAGTCTTATATCGCCTAATTATGTTCCATTTAGAAGCAAGCATTATTATTATTAGCAAAGTTATGATTGTAATTACTAGCTGTAAGGTATAATATGTATAATAGTAAAAGGGTACGCGAGTAAGGAGGAAAGGCAGCGCTCTTCATAATTTAATGAGTTCCTCCTTAGTAGCGTACACTACTTTATATTTTTGCTTATAGATCTTAGTAAATTACGTTTTGTAGTTTTTTCATTTCATTGGTATTCCACATATCTCTGGATATAAGTCAATAACATAAGTTAGATTTAAAAATCTAACATCTAATTTATATTTGCTTTTAATAAAATGGATTAATTAATCTATAAGATATATATTGTTGAATGTTCAAAACATTACAAGAGGGGGTATAAAATATATTTTAGTTGGTTTACTTTCCTACGATTTCTTTTGTTTGTCAGTGTGATATAAATTTAAAGTGTAAAAACTTAGTGAGAAATGTTGTGATTTGAATGAAATGTACCTGCATTTGTAGGTACTTTCTTGGTCGCCTGTATTTTCTTCTTTTTACTTCTCCATTTGGTCCTATTATAATATCTTTTTCACTAAGCTTCCGTTTCAAGGGCCTTACCATGGGGCCCATTAGTGGATTTAATTGGCCTGGCAATGAAAACCGTGAGTGGAAATGGTGTTGCTTTCCATTATATTTATTGCTTAAGCTCATTGTCGTCGGAAACGGAGTTTTCGATGTATATTTGTTCTGCATTAAAAATGGGTTATTTTTGCCCTGAAAGTCTTTAAGCGGGGGTATAATTGCATCGAGCGTTCCCCTGCTAGATGTTTCGTCGCCTGACGACTCCATATCATGGGTAAAGTTGCTACTGTATGGGGGTATGCTGTCCATGTGTTGTAACGACATTATTTTGGAATGTTCAATAATGTTTTTAGTGGATAGCTTCGAAAGTTCTAGATTCATTGTTGCTATTCTAGTTGTACGACTATTGATATTAATGATGCTAGTGGCTGCTTTGCTTACGTTGCTTTCGTCTGCATTTTCTTTTGGTATTTTATCTAACTTAACTGAACAAGGGAGTAGGGAGACATTGCGTGATGGCACTGGATTGGTTTCGCTCGGTTTAGCTTCGTTAGATTCAGTTTCATTAATTTCAGACATTTTCTCTAAATGATCATCTTTGGCATCGGATTTCCTAACAGTGGAGGTACAAATAGAGGGTGACGGTTGCTCATCTCGTTCAGTGGGTTTAACAGATTCATAGGAACTCGTCGAGTCATTCTCGGAGTTAGAGTTCGAATTGAGATTTTCGTGGAACCTTTTACCCATCATCAGGTTCAACCAGTGACCATCAACGGGCACGATCATGCGTTGATTATGATTTTTATAGGAACTTTTCTCATTGTTACTACTAGAGGGCTGCGAACTGCAAATAAAAGATCACATTAGTGATAATATTATCAATTATCATTAATATTTTTTGAAAAAGTTAAATTATTTTTCCATCTAACCTATCATCAACTCCTGAAACAGTATGTGGCGAAGGAGCTCGTGATAAAAATCGAAGTCTAGGCGCATATTCTCGAACTAATTCGTCGGTGAGAGGCTCCCCTTTTTTGATCTATAAAGAGAACACATAAGCTTAAATATACTTAAACTTTTTTAAAAGAAGCCTGTTGAGTTTCTTGATGATTCGTCCCAGGATAGAAATTTTTTCCGAACCAGTGGTAAAGTAGAAAAAAGTAACTTTCAATAAGAGTTACATGTAATCTATATTGAATAAAAAAATATTTTATAATATTCTATGTTATATTATAAATTTTTATCAGCTATGTTAGTTAAATATGGATAAAATTTGTGTACATGAAAATAAAATTAAGCGAAAGAGTGGTTCAGTATTTGTATAATATAACATCAGTATACGATAAGTATAATATAACATCAGTATACGATAATTACAAGCTCAAAAAAAAAACGGCCTTTGCAGGTGCAGCTTTTTTTCTATAAAAAAAGGCTGACAAATCCTATCATCTATTAAAAATCAAATGCAGATGCGTTGTCACCCTGAGGACTCAATAGGGAATGCCTTCAGCCAGTAAAGTAGTTTTAGCCTATATACGTCATCCCACAGCTGGGCACACTCCTCTAATTTCTGAGGGCTACGGAGCAATTAGTTTGCCGCGGTGTACAGTGCATGTTGGTGGATTTTAAATGTTCTCGTAATATTTTATATATAATAGTTTTCTTAGACTTTTAAGCTGCTTTACGTGTTTTCCCTTCACCACAGAGCAAGAGGTAAATTCAGCGATTGAAATTGCAATTAACAATTCTAATGTTGGTTAAATCTAATTCGGTTACAAGGACACACAAGGACAAAGGGTATCTAGTCTGTCCGGTGAGAGTTGATCGAGCTACGTACCACAACACTGTGCTTGTAGTAATAAGAGACGTCATACAGATTGTGATACTTAAGCGACAGTCGTTATTGCGAGACGTCTTCTTGATATTTATCAAGTTTCGCCGGACAGAGGACTTACATTTTTGATTGTCACTCCCATGACTGACTTGACATTTGCAGAATTCTTTTAAGAGAAGTCAAAAAGTAAAGAAGTTATTTTTGAATGACCTGTGGGTTGGAACGTTTTTGTATAACTATGTCCATTTATTATTATATGGAGACCATCCACTACACCCTATAAAAGTCCACTACAATATATGTACATACATACATACATACACACACACACACACACACACACACACACACACACACACACTCACACACACACACACACACACATATAAATTGAAAAAATTGGCAGGCTGTTTGGCAACCATACTATTCTATTATTTTGAGTGGTTACGAAGGAGATGTTGTTGTTCATTTACTGTTTCAATTTCCCTTTGTCGCCTTTTACGACTCTCACTGAACAATATGCGGTGATGGATATTCTTACACCTTCACTACACGGTGCATTTTTTTATAAATTAAAAATTTACTTTTCAATATTTTATAGGACCAAGTAATCTGTTGCTTGTTGAAATGATAAATGTAATTTGCGTCTAATTTGTAGATTCAAAGCCGGAAATTTAAGTGTGTAGCGTGTGCTGGCCAAATATTTAAACGCTACTCAATTTTAAGATGTCGTAATTCTCGTGGTGTCACAGTCACTTTGACTTAAAGTGATAGAGACAGCACGAGACTTAAAGGTTAGACATGTGTTATTCATTCATTTCTTGTGACCAGATCGTTCAAGTATTGATTCGTCTTACGAACCGAGTCATTCGGGTCGATCATTCAAATGGATCATTTCGGTTTCGGTACTCTGTGATCCCCGCTTGATAATGTCAGGTTTCAGAAATAATAATACTCTGGTCATAGATACTAATATAATAATCTCGGGTCAAATGAACGAATTATTCACAGTTGACACAACATATCTATTAACGGCATCTTATAATTGAGGAGAGTTTGGAGTATTTGGGCACAAGAGGTGGTGGGTGGTGGGTGGTGCGGGCGTGCCTGGTCGAGCGCGGCGAGCTGGTGCGGCGGCGGCGGCGGGCGGCGCAGGCGCAGGCCCCAGATGGTGGCGCGCTTCTTCATCTCGCGCCCGCACTTGAACCGCTTGCGCGACGACGTCAGCGCCGTCAGGATCTTCTCGCGCCGCTCGTTCACCGGCGTCCGCCACATCTGCGCATCACCATACCCTTTACCCACATTCTAATTTCCATAGCTTTTTGGAACTATTCATTCATTCATTCATTACAGCCTATCAAAAGTCTATTGCTGCCATAAGTTGTCACATGTCCAAGTTGTTATTATAAAAGTGCTGCTGCCTAGGTCGTGATTTGTATCCTTCTGTCGCCTCTTACGACACCCACGGAACGATATGGCGTAGTAGATATTCTTACACCACAATTATACTGTCACACGTTTTTAGGATTACTATCCACAAATTGTTATAATAAAAATTAATTGAAGTTATTTTTATTGATTCTGTCTGCAGCTGCTGCGAAGCAATCGAAACGTCCGAAACTAAAAATTGCGATACTTAAAATTATTAAAACTTGTTTTATTTAAGTTTCTTCACTTTCATCAGCCTCTTAAAGCCCCTGCTGGACAGCTCTCTTATTGTAAAAAGAATTCGCCTTAAATGTCACACTAAGCGAAAAGAGAACCAACTGTCTCACACATTTGACGTGACCGACTTTCTTAACACTCCTATCATACATATTAGAACTTAGAGTCTAATTATTAGTTAATGGACATAAAATTATTTTGTGAGAGAGTGGTCCTTCCCCGGTCGAGCCGACGCATTCGTGTTACATCTATACTACTAATACAGCTGCAGCATGGCTCTACCACGTCGAAAATTGATTGAAATTGATGCTGACCTCATGGAAATTACACGGCGAATCGGGATATGCACGTGGCTAGGCTATGTGATATAGCAGCAAGTTAGGCTATTAAAGTAAAACTTCTTTTAGCGCGAATTTGAAATAAGCTCATTTTTTTTTTCAGACGAACATTCAATAAAATCTGTAGTCCAGTTATCAGATTATGAAGGCAGTCGCTGACTATATTATTTCTGAGTATATGTGTAATATATGTGACCAGTTAAAAAACTGGGTTTGAACAAAAAAGTTACTAAACGCAAATATTACTAATAATTTTATTATAGTAACAATAAATCTTAAATAATAACAATAAGATTGGCTTTACCCACACGAGAAATCTTACACACTCTCATTCTTTTTATAAACTTGTATGAACTTACCTTTTCGGGTAATTGTAACGCATGCCAATTATCCATTATATAGGGCATTATAACATTATCTAAATCAAAATAGTTTGGTGCATTATATGCGGTTAGGTTATATAGCGCTAGATGAGCCAGATCCAGCCAACAAAGCTCTAATCGTCGTAAGTATTCCGCACCACCATTGCAGTTTGCACACGCAAATATATACAACCTGAAAAAAATTTTTAGATGAGTTTATTACTTATTTACCTTTAATAATTATTAACTTATAGATATAAAGAAGATTAAAAAAAAAGAAAATGTAGCTTAGGATAATTGTATGACACATACTTATCGCCTGCATATAAGGGATACTGTAAACTTGACACACATCTTTGGTGGAACCATCGGGAACATCGACAACACAACAACATCTGAAAATAAGCAAGATAAAAATTAAAATGCCTTCAATATAAAATTCTAAAAGCTATTTTAGTAACAAACATAATATTTTTGTACAGAAATTTTACCTGTGCAAGCCAATCGCTTTTTTCTCCACAGTAACAATGAGTTTCATTTTGGTCCTTCCCACCATCAGACGCAGTGGAAGAGGAGGTTGTAGATGCAGTCTAAAAAGTTCAGATAGCTTAACTGGATCACAAAGAATAAAAAATACATCAAAGTCATGGATATGATGATATAATGGAGTAGGATTTGCTGCTTGGTATTGGCATAATGCATAAGTAGTGTTGAAAGAAGACATTCCAAAATTAGTTTTAGATTTGGCATGCATATGTTCCTTAAGCATGCTTAAGTGGGAACATTGTTTTTTATAGAATAAGGGTAACAAACGCGCACACAGTCCACCTGATTGTAAGTAGATGCTGTGGCCCATAGACATTACATTTATCCTCGATTAAGAATCAAAATGCAGATGCGTTGTCATTCCTGAGGACTAAGATGGAATGCCTCGTTTCTAGTAAAAAGGGTCTCCGGTTGTCTACACTCACTATACGAAACACAGCAGCATTAAGCTGCTATTTTACACAGGTATTCTGTGTGCGTGGTCCTTCCCCAGTTGAGCCGACCCATTCGTGCTTCAACTAATATAGCTACAGCTAGGCTCTACCACCTGTCGAACATACTATGCACAGTACTTCATTTAATAACCTCACAACATAAGCTTCCAACGTATATTGCCACAAAGCACGGTCCTGAGCTATTGGCATCTATTGACTCCCTGTATGTTTCCAATGTCTTCTCTAAAACTTTATGGAACAAATATTCCTTACACTTGTCCCATTCAGGATTCAAACCTGAGGCATTACAGCGCCGCAGTTAAAACGCTTATCCTTTCGAGCTATAAGCCGGGCTATTACCACTTTAGCCTACCAATCTAATTAGGCGATGTCAGCTACTCTTGTCGTACCCGACTTTCCTTAAGTGGACAAAATGTATTATATATTATATCATGCACTTGATTGGCACGTTGGTCTAGTGGTTGTAGTAGTGCGACTGCTGATCATGAGGTCCCGGGTTGGAATCCCGGATCGGGCCAAAAAAATCAGTTATTGAGCTTTTCCATCAAGAAATTCTCAGTAGCTGCCCGGAGTCAGGAAGTTGCCGGTGTTTCACCCCGTGCCTCGGAAAGCACGTAAAGCCGTTGGTCCTGCGCCTGTTCTCTCTCCTGTCGTGTCGGCTTGCCGTCCCATCGGACTATGAGAGTGAGGGAATAGAGAGTGCACTTGTGCTTGCGCATACACTTGGGTAATAAAATCCTGTACTGCGCCGATGGCTAGCCTCCGTTGCGGCTGGCTGCCGTGAACGAAATTCAATCTGGAGGACATTATTATTATTATGCACTTACTATGCCACTGATCTTATTTTTGTGCATTTAGTTTAAAACTGATACATGTTATAAGATTTAATATCTGCACATTATAAAGAGCATGCATACAGAGCGCCCGCAGCCATGGTGGTAAGCGCGACCGCTGATCATGTGGTGCCAAAATCAGCTATTGGATTTCCCTATAAAGAAATTCTCAGTAACATCCCAGGGTCAGGCGGTTGGCGGTGTTTTAACCCCGCGCCTCTAAAAGCACGAAAAGTTGTTGGTCAAGCCGGATTTCTCTCTGTTCGGGTCGGATTGCCGACCTATCGAACGATGAGATTGAGGGAATATAATTAGTGTGCTTGTGCCCATACTCGTGTATTATAATCCTGCCCTGTGCAGATGGCTAGACTCCGTTTATTACTATTTTAATTGAGATTGACAATCAGCCCGATAAGCATGGCAACCATGGCAAATCTTCCCTACTAATAGTGGCTGCACATCAGCCATGGACTGTGACAAGCTGCTGAAGAAGATAACTTACATCACAGGGTGGGGTAAGTTCTTGCTGCTGTCGCCGCTGCTGGCCACCTTTAAACCGAAACAAGTCAGATCGCTTCATTGCTCGGTTCTCTGCCGCCGCCACTCGGTACCTTTGATCCACGCATCGCTTGCAATGCCACGATGCACCTTAAGAAATTTAAAAAAAAATTGTAGCAACTTAAATATTTCTGGTTCGTCCCTCGCTTTAGAAAAAATTTATAAATTGCATATTTTATAAGATAGAGAGATTGACATTATGGCTGATACTGCATATTTTAATATGTAATGCATAATTTAATATGTAATAATAATTTAAATTTGACATATAATTCTAATGATAATAATCATAAATTTCATATAATTGACATAAATAATTTAATAAAAAAGTTTTGGACAAAAGATAGGTATTACCTATCCAAATATAATTTAAGACTGATAGCAAATGTGCTATCTTATTATTTACTTTTTAACTCAGCCAAGTTTTTGGCTACCAAGACTGCTTTTATTGAGCATAATCATTTGACATTTAATTTGGAATCAGTTCCAACTAATTTAAATTAGTGAATGTGACAATAGAGGCAATCTCTAGCAATAATAAGAGTTTAATTAATTTTGAATACAGCCCACAAATAAGTAATAAAAATTGTTTACACCTGGTGCATCAAAATATACAAGGCATGTTGGGCAAAGAATTGGAAGTTGAATTGTTTTTAAATAGTAACAATATACACATCCTTTGTATTACTGAACATTGGCTAAAAGATTATAATTTCATATTTAATTTCAGAAATCACCAGGTGGTCAGTTCCTTCAATAGAGAAAAAAGTTTACGTGGTGGCTCCTTAATATTAGCAGATAAATCATTATTATATAAAGAACGTAAGGATATTGTGAGCCTCTCTGTTGAACGAACTGTAGAAATGGCTTGTGTCGAGCTCGAGCACCTCATTGTTGTAAGTGTTTACAGACCCCCATGTGCTACTTATGACCATTTTGAAAGGATTGTGGAAGAAGTTTTACTCAAACTTAGTAAACAGAACAAGTCTGTTGTAATGTGTGGAGACTTTAATATCAATCTCCTTGAAACTTCTTCCATTAGTATTAAGTTTAGCTCATTGTTTAAATCGTATAATCTTGTAAATTTATTCTTAGAACCAACACGTATTGCTGGGCCTAGTGCGACCTGTATAGATAACATTTTTACAGATGTTAAGCCCTTGCATAAATCAATTATTCAAAATTTAAGTTCAGATCACTGTGGACAGTTAGTATCACTACCTTACATACACAAAAAACAGAAAAATAAGAAAGTTGTGTTTGTTCCAATAAATGAACATCGCTTGGAGAGGTTTAGAAGTAATATAATAAAAAGACTTCCATCACTTTCGTTTAAAAATAGTGCTAATTATTTGTATGCTACATTATTTGAAATTATACGTTGTGAATTTAGTAGAATATTTACTTCTAAAACTTTCTCTTTTAACAGTCGCAAATCATTTAATGAATGGGCGACAGTAGGAATTCATAAAAGTAGGCGAAGGTTATACGAGCTTTATGGTGAAAGATCATATAATAGTAGTGTTATATTTAGAGATTATGTAAAAACAT
The DNA here is from genome assembly GCA_963668995.1 of Parnassius mnemosyne. NCBI lineage: Eukaryota > Metazoa > Arthropoda > Insecta > Lepidoptera > Papilionidae > Parnassius > Parnassius mnemosyne. Next base: position 21,163,553 of record CAVLGL010000115.1, read on the forward strand.
ATTCTAAAATATTTAAAAAAGTGTGCTCCACTGCTAAGGCTTTACATTTAAGCAACAAAATTAAAACTGCATCCGACAAAATTAAAATGACCTGGAGAATAATAAATAGTGAAACGGGCAAGGTCAAACCGCGCAACTCGGATTTTCAATTGAATATTAACAATAATTTAACGCGATCTGATCAAGAAGTTGCTATGGCTTTTGAGAAACATTTTACTGATGTTCCTTTTTTGACAACAAAATCATTAAATTCTTCTCCTACTGTCGCCGAATCATTGCTCAAACAAAATGTAAAGGCTTGTTCAAATACTTTTAAATTCCATAGGGTACTGCCAAAAGATATCGTTAAATATTTTAAAACTATTGATGTTAAGAAAACGGCAGACTTATGGGGGATTTCCGTTAAAGTTATTTTATCTATAATAGATACATTAGCACCTTATCTAGCCACTATATTTAATATAAGCGTCGAATCTGGTGTGTTTCCTGATTTAATGAAACATAGTAAAGTCATACCTATATTTAAATCTGGTAGTACATTAGACCCCGCCAATTTTAGACCAATTTCTGTACTACCAACATTAAGTAAAATTTTTGAAAAAATTATTTTAGATCAGATGTTAAGTTTCTTTAATATTAATAAATTGCTACATAATAATCAATTCGGTTTTACAAGGGGTCGCTCGACAACTGACGCTGGAGTTGAGCTTATTAAACATATTTTTTGTGCATGGGAGAAATCAGAGGATGCTTTGGGTATATTTTGTGACCTTTCCAAGGCCTTCGACTGTGTTCACCATGAGACATTAATCAGGAAGCTACAGTACTATGGTGTCAAGAACACAGCGCTTAAACTTATTATTTCATATTTAAGTAATAGAAAACAGAAGGTTATTATCAATGGTAAAAGTTCTTCCGGGTCACCTGTACTAATGGGTGTACCTCAGGGCTCGATTCTCGGCCCATTCCTGTTTCTGGTGTATATTAATGACTTACCTCACCTTGTAGGGGATAGTCATGATATAGTATTATTTGCTGATGATACTTCCTTGATTTTTAAACTTAAACGTCAATCATTTAAATGTGACGAAGTGAATAATGCTATATCAAAATTAGTGCATTGGTTTAACGTTAATAATCTGCATTTGAACGGAAATAAAACTAATTGTGTTAAATTTACAACAACGAATGTTCAAAATCTGAATACCAATGTGTTTTTAAATGGGGAGGAATTGAGCCCTGTTGTATCCACTGTTTTTCTTGGCATCACTCTTGACGCAAAGCTCCAGTGGGGCCCCCATATATCCAAATTAGCAAGCAGACTAAGTTCTGCAGCCTATGCTGTAAAAAAGATTAGAGTTCTCACTAGTGTCGAGACAGCTAGATTAGTTTATTTTAGTTATTTTCATAGCATAATGTCTTATGGGATTTTGCTATGGGGAAATGCGGCTGATTCAGAAACTATTTTTGTTTTACAGAAGAGGGCCATTAGAGCTATTTACAATCTAAAACCGAGAGAGTCTCTTAGAGATAAATTTAAAGAAATTAATATATTAACTTTGGCCTCTCAGTATATTTACGAAAATTTAATGTATGTTCACAAAAACAAAGATAGTTTTAGTAAAAGAAGTGATATACATTCTGTAAACACTAGGAACAAACACAAGCTAGTGATACCAGTTTCTCGACTCCACAGAGTCAGTAATTCATTCTTGGGGCAATGTATACGCTATTACAACAAGGTCCCGGAAAGTGTACAGGTTCTCTCTATTACCAAGTTTAAATGTTTTATTAAGCTGAAACTGTATAAAAAGGCTTATTATAGTATAAATGAATACATGGTTGATAATAACCCTTGGGAATGAGGTGATCGCTTCCAAGCAGTTTCTAAAATAAATTTTGTAAATAGTTCGTAATAATTTATATTGTAAAATTTATTTTAAAAAAAAAGTCCCGCTGGGTTTCTTGCTGGTTCTTCCCAGGACAGAGGGTTTTTTCGAACCAGTGGTAAAGTAAAAAATGACTTTCAATAAGAATTACACATGTAATGTATATTGAATAAAAAATATTCTATTCTATTCTATTCTACTATCGCCCACATTTGTATGCATTGAATCGCTGCAAGCTTAAGCACGCTGAAGCGTAATAATAGGTCAGGTAAAAAGTTTCTTCGTATTTTGTTTGTATAAAATTGAAGAAAAATCTCTTTCTGGCTGGTTTTAATATCAATACATGTGGGACATTAAGAAAAATAAAAAGTAAAAAATACTTTCCCACCATTTTTCAATGGTTTTTCTGTCCGCCAAAATGAGTGAATCTAAAGAAGAAATTCGATACATTCTGAAGTTTTATTACAAAAAAGGGAAAAATACTACTCAAGCCGCGAAAAAATTTGTGACATTTATGGACCTAATGTAGTGCCAGTAAGAGGTAAGCACAAAAATGATTCAAGCGTTTTCCGGGAATTTTGATGTCAAAGATGCTGCTCGCTCTGGTCGCCTCATACGGTTAAAGTCGATGCCGTTTTTAAAAATGTGGAGCAAGATCGGCATATCAGTAGTTACGTCATAGCCTAGGAATTGAAGTACGACCCCAAAATTTGACCTATTTGAAAAAGTCTGGCTATACAAAAAAGCTCGATATTTGGGTACAACACGAGCTCACTCAAAGAAACCTCTATTGAAACATATTGAAACCGAACCATTTTTTTAAAAGATCAATCTTTATTGGTTATTAAAAGTGGATTACTTACGACAAGAACGTGTGAAGATCATGGTCAAAAGGTAATCACGCTCCACAGACTAGCGAAACTTAAATTAACACGCAATAAGGTGATGCTGTGTGTATGGTGGGATTGAAAAGGCATCGTTTATTATGAGCTTTTACCACCGGGCAAAAACATCCATTTGGATCTCTACTGCCAACAACTAATGAAACTCAAGCAAGAAATTGAGAAAATACGGCCGGAATTTACAACAGAAAAGGAGTGATCTTTCATCATGATAACGCCAGACAACACACATCTTTGGCCACTCAGCAAAAATTAAGAGAGCTTGTTTGGGAAGTGTTAATGAATCCAACATATAGTCCTGACCTTGCCACCGCACACAGATTTTCACCTGTTTCAGTCTCTTCAGAATTATTTGGGTAGTGTTAGGTTAACATCAAAAGAGGACTGTCAAAACTACTTGCCGCATTTTTTAGATCATTTGAGGCATTTAGGATATTATGTTAGTATGCTTCAACAAACAAGTGTACACGATTGGAACTAGCGTATTGGTTACAGAATAGTTCACACAAAACCACTATTTAGTTCAATACCTTTTTTTGTGTTAAAAATTCCTATCTATGTTATGTGAGTCGTACTTTATTTATTGTGTTTTGTTGTTATAGAAGGACACATTAGCGCATGATAGAAGTTTAATTATGACTATAAAATTCAATAAAGTTATTTATTAATATAGGTACGGGATATGAGCTGTATGAGCATTATTGACTCGAACATAATTTGCTTCATTTATATAAATAAAAAAATATATATTTATCAAATTAGCAGGTTGCAAGATGTAGTGTTGAAAGACTTGAAAAAGAATGCTTTGGTATGAATGTGAATGGTACAAAAGGTGAAGGCACATTTATCAGCACCGTACGCGCTATACGCTGTCGCATTTTAGAATTATTTGTATGAAATCATATGAGACTCCGCACATTTCACCCGCACAGTACGCACCGTATTTTATAAAATGCGGTAGGTATCCGAATATTGAAGGAGGCGTGCTGATGACGTCATATAATGAGGCGCGTTCGGCGAGTGCCAATACTCAGTGTTACCTAAAGCTTCGGCCAAACTGAGGCGAATCCCGCACGTAATTAGTTTTCATTTCAGTTTTTCAGTTGATATTGAAGCTGAGTTTTTGTTTTTATTAGCATTAACTGAAGAAGAATCTCAAGTGTGGAAGAAAAGAAAATGGGTTCATGAGCTGAGTACTCAACGCATAGAAGTTGGAGAGTTTCACACTTTTATACCCACATTACGAAAAGATAAAGAAAGATTTTTTTATTATATGTATTTTTATATGCCGGAAGAATAACGAAGTTTTATCAAGAATCGAACAAAATATAAGGAAACAACTACAACTATTATAAAGGCTACAACTATTATAAATATAGCTGCAGCTTGGCTCTACCACGTACAAGGTCGTATAGAATTTTGTTTTCTTTTACTTTATGTAAAAATAACTTAAGGTTCAACGTCATTTCGAGAAATCAGGTACTATCCCGCGTATATTTCGTTTCAGCACGAGCAAATCGAGTCTCGCGTCCCGTGCGGTATTCGCCTCAGTTTGGCCCAAGCTTAATGTTGCCAACTTAGTGGATTTTCCACTTAAATTGGTGGCTTCGACTACCCTCCTAATAGAAAAATATTGTTTACAGTGGCTAATGTTTTTCTAGTGGTTCAGTAGAATAAGGTTTTAATTAGTGGCAAGATGATCAACCATTAACCCACTTACACGTTTCGAAATATATTTTTACTTCATTCAGGAGCTGCTTTTAGTGTGTAGGCAACAAAGACTCGTCAGACAAGACATGCGTAAGACGATGCATTCATCAAATGCAAATATCTGAAAATTCGTTCATCATGATCCAATAAGTCTTTATATAACTATGAATCCATAAGCTTATTTTTAAGTAGGCTATTACAAGAATTTTTTCATAGCGATCCGAGCGATTCCGAGCGATCAATGTCGCTGTACCGGTTCACACCAGTGGTTAGAAAAAACTACAAAAGTTGTTGCCATTACTAAAGATTTGCGTACGGCGCGTTACGTGCTAATGTGCGAGGCCATCTCTCATGTGCTGATAAATGTGCGTTCACTTTAAGCGTGACAGCCGTCACCGCATATGTATCAGGCGGTTAATATAAATCCCAGCCGCCGATCTGTCGCTGTGGATCACCACTAACCGTGTATTCTGTCCTCGACGGGCGGCGAGTGGCACTTGGCGTGGTAGCCGCGACCACACATGTCGCAGGCGACGACGGTGTTCGAGGCGGCGGTGTCCTCGCGCCGCTTGCACACCACGCACATGATGCGGCCATCGTCCGCGGGCGGTGCGCTCAGCAGCTTCAGCGAAGACACGGGCGCCCACGCATGGGTACCGTCGCCGAACTTCACCAGGCATCGCGCCACACCCGTTCCCACCTCGCACGAGTCATTGTCATTGCTCGTGCTCAGCTCAACTATTGTCCCTGAGCGACAAACATATGTATCTAAGAATTGGGCATTGTAATGAGAAAATATATTATTGTTTTATCAGTTATTAGTCACCTGTGATAAAAAGCATACTGTAAGCAATTATTATAAAAATCATATTTGATGAAGCAATCGTTATAGATCTATTTTTGCGTTTTTATAACAATGTATGTAAATCTTTTATTATTTTTACCTAAGTAATATCTGCCATCTTTGTTGGGTACCAGGACATCATCTCCACAATGGAATGGATTACCATTATTCTTTTCCGTGTTGGTTGTTGAGTCTGGCATTGCATCCTGTGTTTCTTCTTCTTTTTTTTCATTCTTTTTATTAGCACATGGCGTAATGGTTTTGTCAAGGTCGCTCAGAAGAACATCGATCAGGGATAACTGTGTTGAAACCTCTTTGAAAAAATATTTCATATAAGTAAATAACTACAAATTCAATTTAAATATATTTATATTTTAGGCCTCCCCTATAAATTGTCTCGCAGGGGGAATAATTGCTATAGGTCTATGTTCGGCAGTGGACTTTAGATAGGCTTATACAATAGGTATTAAAACAAGACAGAGCTCTAAAAGATAATATAGTTAAGTTATATAGTATATTATATATAATCAATAAACATAACATATTTACTTAAACATATTTATTACTAAGCCTAAACATATTTACTTGATATCGAAGAAAATTATTATCTAGATAACTATTTTGTACTTTATAAATTGCAATATCAGGCCACTACAACTTTTTAAAATATCATAGTAAATATAAATGTAAGTAGGTATACATATATGTGTCTATATTATTGCTAACAAATGTAAAACTAGAATTTTGCATGCTTTTTAAGCCTTATAATCATTTATTATCACCTAGGTACTTAAGTATTAATTATCTCAATACCGGTTTCTATTGTCATTTAGTGAAGAGAGGGAGAGAAACTAAGCATTTTATGAAGTTGATCAGCTAAAAGTAGGCTGGTAGAGAATGTTTTTTTTAGAAGTAAGTCCACTATATTGTAGATTATTATATATACTATATAATAATCTACAATATGAAGTGGACGATATGAATGACAAGCTCGTGGAAACTGTCCATGCGGTCGGAGCTAAGTTCTGCAAGACCCGCCGCAGAAGAACACAAAAACTCTCCGATCACACTCTTAATCTCATGGCTGTTAGACGGGATTTGAAGCTACATTCTTCAACAGATTTGACAGAATACAGGCAACTGAACAGACAGATCTCCAAATACATGCGGCGGGACTTACGCAACTTCAATACAGCTAGTATTGAAGAAGCGATCGAGCGGAACCAAGGCTCCAAAGTCTGCCAGAGATCTGTCTGTCAGAAAGAGCCAACTGTCAAGGCTGAAGACAGAATGTGGCAGCATCGTTTCCGGGTCACCTGAGATTTTGAGTGAGATTGAGAGGTTTTATGGGCAGCTGTACACGTCATCGTTGGAGCCACACGCAAGTGTGAGTAACGATCCAAGAGCGAGTCTTATCCGACACTATGCCGATGATATCCCGGACGTCAGTCTGAGCGAGATTACAATGGCTCTTCAGCACCTTAAAAACGGCAAGCCCCCAGGCGAGGATGGAATTACAGCGGAGCTTCTGAAAGCGGGTGGAAAACCGGTACTTGAAGTCCTTCAGAAGGTCTTTAATTCCGTCCTCCATGGTGGCATTACACCGGAGGCGTGGAGCAGAAGTGCGGTGGTTTTGTTCTTCAAGAAAGGCGACAACGCTCTCTTGAAGAACTACAGACCGATTTCCCTTCTGAGCCGCGTCTACGTGCTATTTTCGAGAGTCATTACGAATCGTCTCGCGAGCAGACTTGACGACTTCCAGCCTCCCGAACAAGCCGGTTTCCGAAAGGGCTTTAACACCATAGACCACATACATACCCTTCGGCAAATTGTACATAAGTCCGAAGAGTACAATTTGCCACTATGTCTGGCGTATGTGGACTATGAGAAAGCCTTTGATTCCGTCGAAATCGGGCGGTGCTGCAGTCCCTTCAGCGGTGCCAAGTTGACTGTCGGTATATCGAAGTGCTGAAGTGTTTGTACAGTAGAGCTATGATGGCTATCCGAGTACAGAACCAGAGTACGAAACCTATCCAATTGCAGAGGTGTAAGACAGGGTGATGTTATATCCCCGAAACTCTTCACCGCTGCATTAGAAGACTTTTTCAAGCTTCTGGACTGGAAAGGATACGGTATTAACATCAATGGCGAGTACATCACTCACCTTCGATTTGCCGACGATATAGTCCTTATGGCATAATCGCTGGAGGACCTAAGCACCATGCTCAATGACCTCAATAGTGTCTCCCAACGAATAGATCTTAGGATGAACATGGACAAAACAAAGATCATGTTTAATGTCCATGTTACACCTATGCCGGTAGTTGTTGGGAGCACTAAGCTCGAAGTTGTTGACGAATATGTCTATCTGGGACAAATAGTCCGACTAGGTAAGTCCAACTTCGACCGAGAGATCAATCGACGGATTCAACTCGGTTGGGCAGCGTTCGGGAAATTACGGCACATCTTCTCGTCAGGTATACCTCAAAACTTGAAAACGAGACTGTACAACCAGTGCGTGTTGCCAGTGATGACATACGATACTGAGACGTGGTCCTTCACTGCTGGCTGGATGAGGAAGCTCAAGGTCGCTCAGCGAGCTATGGAGAGGGCTATGCTCGGAGTTTCTCTGCGTGATAAACTCAGAAATGAGGATATCCGTAGTAGAACCAGAGTGACCGACATAGCCCAACGGATTAGTAAGCTGAAGTGGCAATGGGCCGGCCATATAGCTCAAAGAACCGACAACCGATGGGGAAAAAAGGTTCTCGAGTGGCAGCCTCGTACCGGCAGGCGAAGTGTTGGGCGTCCTCCCACTAGATAGAGTGACGACCTGGTAAGATATGCAGGAAGTCGATGGATGCAGGTGGCTCAGGACCGTGATTTGTGGCATTCCTTGGGGGGAGGCCTATGTTCAGCAGCAGTTCAGACTTGAAGGGCTGTAATGATGATGATGATGATGATGATGATATACACTATTAATTGCTGTTTTTTATATGTGTATTTTATTATTATGTTGAAGGCGCGTTTAGCAAGATGGAACTGCAGGGGGACCATGTCCTAGGGCGGCAGATTTTAGGACGATGCATTTTGAGAAATAAAAATTCAGCTCCTTTAAAATGATGCCACTAAAAATATCAATAAATCTTTTAATTTCATTAAAATATTAAAGAATAAAAATAATCTGTACACACTTTCTTTCTTTTCTTCATCTTTAGTAATTCTTATTTTTTATCTTTAGTACATTTTTATTTTTTAAAATACCTACTTGCGATTTTATTTATTTATTTGTTCAGTCAACATCCATAAAAAACTTTATGACTATGTTAGTACTTAAAGATTACTAAGTATTTAGTTCTCTGTACGAGCTTTCCCGTCAGAGGAATATCGCATCCTAACTGCTGTTTTGCACAGGATGCTGGTGCTGACTTCTTCCGATTGGTTTATAGCAGGGCTGTTTTTTTGTGCCAGATTGCATCAAAGCCTGCGACACAATAAACATAGCCGACGCACTACATAACCAAAGCAGTCATGTTTACCTCTACAACGCATTGTTATATTGGACATGCAGAGGATGTATAGTACAATTTAAATAATTTATTATCTTCACAGTGTCTATACACCGGGCTAACCTGCAGAATACGAATTATTTCAAATAATAAGCAACTCTGAGAAGGAGATATTGTAATGCTTTTATAATAGCATAAGTATAAGTACTATGAAAGAAGCACTTATCCCAAGTTACAATTGGCTATATGCATTGATGTAAACAAATAATTTATTGAGGTTGGAGGTAGGATAGTTTGCACATGTAGAGACAATTTTATAATTTGTAATGATTTCTTATATTTACGAGAACACTAAATGTGTAATGTTATATAGTAGTTACATAGTTAACCACGGCTACCTCCAGATTAAAAGTTATTAATTTTTGTTCCGATGTAGGCAGTACTGCGTCATCATTGGGACATTGACATATGACATTGGGACGTCATACACCTCAGTCCCCTCTGTGACCATGGGTGCTGGAAAGTGCTCGAAACGTCGGGAATATAAAATAAGTTAATATAGGCGATAAAATCCGTAAAATTAGTTTTATTTAAGTTTATAATTTGTGTTTTACACAATTATTAGCTCTGGTCCAAAAACACGTACTCTGTATACTATGCTATTCAGTTGTGATACTAAAACAAAAAAAAATCAATTAAACTGAAACTCAGTGTTTTATATAAGTAAAAAACTTTGGTAATTGCTCCATATCGCCGGTCTGGGTATTTTACTCCTATCTAACAGAAGCAATAGATAGTCCAGTACTGACTGACGTCCGGGATATCATCAAAATAGTGTCGGTTGAGACTTGCTTTTATATTGTTACTCACAATTGCGTGTTGCTCCAACGAGCAATGTGTACAGCTGTCCATAGAACCTCTCTATCTCACTCACAATTGCAGGTGTCCCTGAAATTAGCAATCAGTCTTCAACTCAGATGGGTCTTTCTGACGAATAGATTTCTGGCAAAGACTTTGCAGCCTTCGTCGGCTCAATCGCTTGTTAAATATATGTTAAATAATAGTCTCACCGCACATTAGTTCTGTCTGTTCAGTTGCCTGCCTGTACACTGTAATATCAGTTAAAGACTCCAACTTAATTTTCCATCGAATGTGTGAGTGAAAGTGTGATCGAAGAGATTTTGCGTTCTGCTAGGTTGGCTTTTGCATTTACTGTATTGCATTCTCGGCACTGAAAACTCTTTTGTAATTTGAGTTGAAAGTTTTCAGGGCTTTGGACTAAACCATGTAAAGTACAGCGTTGACGTCGTTAGACGTGACCATTTCAACTTAACGTTAAGATTCAGTGTGTACCTCTCATCATTCGGTGATCGCTACCAGTATTCATCCTCACTGAGAAATCACTAAACAGTTTGTGTTTTGTGGTGTTTTCGTCGAACCCTCGGGACTAAACTAAGTCCACTTTCTGTAGGACAGTTTCTGGAAGAAAGAATTCATAATAAAGAGTCCCTCCTTCTCATAGAAGTCGGCCAGCTATAGACCTCCTGTTAAATTTTATTGCCCTATTCCAAATTTCCCTACGTTCAGCTCATCATCCTTTCTTGTGCCTAGTTTTGCCTAGAAGTCTCCCATCAACACCGTATAGTGAGTAACGGGGAAATCCATGGCTAATTGTGATGTACTGAGGTTCGTTCGTAAACTTGTATGACCTTCAACGAATACCGTATTGGTAATCTGAGTATAAGATACGCAACCCTTGTAGGTATACATTCAATATTCGCAACATTGTTAACGAGACTTGTGGACAATAAATCCGACACCTGTTTGGGACAAATGGCAGCTCTCCCAGTGCTAGAACAAGTTGCTGAATTCGAGTATTACCGTGTCCTCCGCCCTTGCTTAACCCTCAGATAACTACAGGAACTTTTTATCAGTCCTCAGGTTGCATGTGTTAAATTTTGAAAGTCTGAGTAGTCGAAGGTCGGAACCGAGCCTCCACCACCGGCGTAGCCAGGAATAGCAGGGCCACCAGGGACTGTATGCCGCTTTTGTCTATTGTTGCCCATGTTGTCATAGTTGTCGGGCGTCCTACGCCTGATCTCCCGCCGGTCGTGTCGGTTTACAGTCCCATCGAACTATGAGAGTAAGGTAATAGAGAGTGCACGTGCGCTTGCGTATACACTTGGGCACTATAATCTTGTCTTGCACCGATGGCTAGCCTCCGTTGAGGCTGGCTGCCGTGACCGAAATTCGGTCTCGAGAACATTATTATTATTATTACCATGCTACTTCCTACTAATATTATAAATCTGGAAATTTGTTGTGTTTGTAGCTGAATCACGCAAAAACTACTGAACGGATTTTGATGAATTTTGCAAGCGTTGTAGTGCTGAAAGATCACTGTGCACATTGGGGACGTTTAAGCTGCAATACTCGGCTCAGTTGCATCAATTGTTGTTGGTGATGTTCTCCAGTGATGGTATCAGCTCATCACTCCGAGTTGATCCCACCAGATGCACAACATTAGCTTCTTGCTATGAATTTTCGGTTTGGTCGTAGAAGTTGATGCATGGCCAGGCTTAACTCACGATTTTCTGCGCTATGGATTGTCGTAGTGGATCCACTTTTCGTACCCTGTCACTATTCGATGCAAAAAAACCCTACCAACTTTGCCTTTGGAGCAGTTGTTCGCACGTGAAAAAACGGCGTTCGACGTCTCTTGGATTGAGTTCATGCGGAACCCAATATCCTTGTTTTTGCACCACACCCATAAAGTCTTGAGACGGTTTGAAATCGCTTGTTAAGTCACACCCATTGTTTCAGAGAGTTTATCTTGAGTTTGGCGTGCACCTTGGTCCAATAATTCCTCCAACTCAGCATCTTCAAATTTTACTGGTCTCTCTTCGGGCCCTTTGTCACTGGTGTCGAAATCGCCACTTTTGATGTCCGTTTGAATTTCATGTTCAAATATCAAAAAAATCATCATATCAAATTACTTTCAAAAACAAAATCTAAAATTATTCGAAATTTGTCAGATGATGCTACAAACTAGGGATGTTACGAAAGTGGTTATATCGGAACCGAATTCGGAAGCGGAGTTTTTAAGTTTTGTTTGTCGGAACCGGAACCGAAATCGGAACCGGAATCGGAGGTGGAGGCACAAGAGATGTGTTAAGGTCAGGTCTATTGCACTGTATTTTTGTTTTCAGTTTCAAATTTTTTGAATCCTTAAAATTCAGTGGTATGCACAGACTTGAAATGACCTTTTAACGAAGTAATCGTACCTTCCTTTCGGGAATATATCTTCTCACATAGTTTACACTTTGCCGTATTCTCAGACACTTCATTGAAATAATTTCAAATGCCACTTGATTTTGGCTTCATTGTCCAATTCAAATAAATTTGTTACACGTTAAATAAAACACTACTAAAACTAATCAAAATCTCGGATAGGTATAAATAAATGAAGCGCGAACGCACAACATGGTAATTACCAAATACGAAATAAAACATCATGTTAAAGAGTAATAATAAAGAAGGCGCGGGGGGAGGGAGGTTCCCGGGGCGACAAATATAAAATTGTTTGTACACGCTGATCGTGGCCGTCGCCACCGCTGTGCATCGACCTCCGATATATAACTTCCGATTAAAATTTAACGGAACCGAAATCATTCCGAAGGTGCAAAATCAATCGGAAGTTTCAAACTTTCGGAATCGTACCCCCGTAACATCTCTACTACAAACTAACCTGTGGAGTTTTTAAATTCTTTGGAGACGGGCCTGACTTATTCTACTACACCATATCGTCGCGCTCCCGTGGTTATCGTAAGAGGCTACAGAGATCAACCCAGGAGATGGCCAGCAGCATTTTTATAGCAACAACGTAGGCGCACGCAAAGTGAAGCCATTTCAAGTTAGCCTTTAAAGGCTAAGTACGACTTTTGGCGCGTTAGTACTCGAATCCACGCAGCCGTGTAAATAGCTCGCACAATTTTTCAAAAAAATGACGTACTGTACTGTGAAAGGGTGCCACAATTAATCACATAATCACGAAAAAAATGTAAAAATCTCATTTCACGGGTAATTACTGCCTAGTATCTTATATTTTTGTAAAAAACATTCATCAAAACTAAATAATAAATAATAAATTTGACAGACGCCAATATAATGAAAATGTTGCTAGGCATAGTAAAATATTTTACCCCATTTTTTCTTATTATTATAATTATAAAAAAACGCATATTGAAAAAAAAAATACATACATACTGCCAATAGTCTCATTCACATATAAATAGGTATTTTTATTTGCCAAATATTATTAGGGTTCTCATTTGCCACGAAAAAAAATGTGTTGATTTTATTTTGTTTTCATAATGTGCAGTTGTTTTTACCTTTTTATGGTATGTGTTTTAGGATAAATAATTATTGTTTTTTTTGTTCTAATTGACATTTTTAGTTCGATTCTTTTATGAATCTAAAAAAGTTAACATTTCTAGGATAGCGTCATCAAAGCGGCAGTTGTTTAGAAAACAATTGCAGTTTCAGGATCATTAAGAGATATTTTTTTAAGTACTTGAGTATACTTTATTTTGTTTTATATTATTTAATAAACATTTTTAATTTCATGTTTTATTTGCATAGTTTATCTCTTTCCGAATCTTATTTTTTTTAATGCAAAACATAATATCCAATAAAGTAATAATAATAATCACTTGAAGCTGACCGCACTCTTAAGCCTCGTGATTCTTTCTAATATTATATCCATTCTGTGAAAGTTGTAAGTTGTAACCTTTATGTTGAAACCGATTTAAATTAAATATATCACGTAGATTCTTAGAATGGCAAGAATCGATACCAGTGTATGCTTTAATATGCGGGTGAAGCCGCGGACCAAAGCCACAGCTAGTAATGGATAACTAATAAAAAAATATCTGACAGCTAAAATGATTATCTGACAACTATTCACTTGTTATGTGTCAGTGGGGCTGTATTGGAAAAACTCGAAGAAATGGACGTAGGCATTTGCCTCCTACACTTCTTCCACTTCTCTATATATTATAGAATAAGGCCATTGAGTATTATATAAAAATGAATATTTACAAATAATATAAGATTTTATGAAAGATAAATAACAGATATAAATATACCACTTCGAACAGAATAATATAATTACATAATAGATTTGTGAATATAACACAAGATATAACGTATATAAATAATTTAAATATTACATAAGTTAACAAAAATAAAAATGTTAAATTTTTTTCTTTGCAAATAGTTAATAAATAATTATAAACGCAACCTAAATATTAATTCTATGACTATGTTCGCTAATACATTTTCCCCACTTTTTGGGGAAAATGTCATTAACTTGCAAACATTACTCCTTTGCTTGTGTGCGTGTGGGCAAATGTAATTACAGGTCGCTTATGCACACATTCATTGTGTTGTTGCTTCAACTTTGAACGGAATTTTGAATGACACTATCACTCTATGTGTAATTACTCTAAGGTTAAGACCACAGTTTTATCATGACAAGCCAGGGAGACTTTGTTCATATTGCGCATTTAACCTGACGTATAATTTTCAACGGTTACCATGTCAACCATCAACAAATACCAGAATCAAACCTTGAAAATAGCGGGATTAAATTTGGGTATGACATGTATTTTCCCTGATCAGCTCTACGTAGCTGTTTCACGTGTTTCTAGGACCCAAAATCTGCGTTTAGGTTAAACGAAATAAATAATTAAATGTAGAAGTATATTGAAGTAGAGCGTCCTGCACCCTTTCATGCATTACAACTTATCAAAAGTCCACTGCTGATTATAGGCATCCCCCATAAATTACTTACTAGGGCAGATATTAGCTATTGTTGCCACGCTTGACAGGTGGATTAGTAGTCGCAGTTTGTTTTTATTATTTTGAATTTGTGGCGGGTGGAAGGAAAAGGAGAGACCTCCCGCCGGGCTAGGTGTTCTGCCCGGGGAGTAGTTAACGCTCCGAGTGGTAGTTCGGAGCTATTTTATGTATACTGCTTTAACTTCGGAACTTTGTTAGCACGATTTAGGCTTCGATGTGTTTCGCTTGTGGCGCGACGACAGCGCCGCCACAAATTGTTATCAAAGAGATGCTGCTGCCCATCTCCTGTTTCATTTCTCTCTGTTGTCACTAACAACACTCACTGGATGACTCTCTTTAGGCACCACTACACGGCATAAAATAATTTCACTAATAAAACATTCGTCCGCTTTTAATGAGACGCGAGCGAAGCCGCCAGTATAATCCTGTTTGTAATACAATCAGTTGGGCAATGTAGGTTACTCTGTTTCTACTGTGGATATCATCAATATCTGTCACATGACGAAATGAGAGAGGTGTCCTCTCCCCATACATCCGCAGCCAAGGTGGAGTAAGGGAATGAGTTGTATTTTTCCGAGGAGGTACCGCCATAGCGCAACAGGCGCTGTTGGGGTTGCGTTTGTATGCGAAAACATTTCTGTGGCTATGCGGAGAAGGTGGAACACGACGGCGTTTTAATCGATGAGAGTATGTTAAATTCTCTAGAAACAAGTTTTGTACTTATGTACTTTGATAGCCATCATAACAATACTGTACAAACACTTCAGCATTTCAATATATCAACAGTCAAAATGTGGTACTGCTGAAGGATCTATAGCACCACCCGTATATTGACGTAATCAAAGGTTTTCTAATAGTCTACATATGCAAGACAAAGTGGCAGACTTTACCTTACTGTTTTCCAATGTGTAAGTGGTCTATGATACTAAAATATCGTTTGCAAGGCTGGATGTCAAATCGGAGTGTGAGACGATTTGTAATGACACTCGAAAACAGCACGTACACGGGGCTCAGAAGAGATATCGGTCTGTAGTTATTCAATAGAGCGTTGTTGCCTTTCTTAAAGTACAAGACCCCCACATTCCTGCTCCATACCTCCAGGATAGTGCTACCTTGTAGGACAGAATTGAAGAGCTACTGAAGGACTTTAAGTACCAGTTTTCAGAAGCTCCGCTATCACAGCCCAATGGATGAGTAAGCTGAAGTGGTAATAGACTGGCCACATAGCTCGAAAATCAACAACCGATAGGAATAAAGGTTCTCAAGTAGCAGCCCCGTAACTCATACCAGTAAGCAAAATGTAGGCCGGCTCCTCACTAGATGGAGCGATGACCTTATAAGAATGAGGAAACAGGTGGCTCAGGAACATGTTTTGTGGCATCCCTTGAGGGAAGCTTATGATCAGAGGTGAAGTTGATTAAAATAATTGTAAAAAAATCTTGGTACTGTAGCATCCGTACGTAACATAAACAACTTTGTATTCATTGAAAGAGTAACCTTACACAAATTTTTTGATTACAAGCTTTAGGAAGACAGTGACTCCAATGGTTAAAACATATGTTATTGTGAAACAATGGAATTGGAAATCAAGCAAAGTGAGAAATCAAAAAAGACAATATTATGTTTTTTATATCACTCAATATTAGCCACACTTCATTTAGCACACTATGACATATACTATACACATAGCACACGTGAAATTTGCCTCCAAAAGATGTCACCTATTTAGATATCAATTAATTTCATGCATTTTTGAAAAAATAAATACCATCCCTATTTTTAAGACCTTCGTATAGGGTTTACAAATGAACAATCTCACAAAATTTTCAAAATCAGCATGACTTATAATTTCCTTTACATATGTACCAAATTTTGCCAACCCGCTTGCCAAGCGTGGCAACTATGGCAAATGTTCTCACTATGAGGCAATCTATGGGGTTATGGTATGTACCAAATTTATTCATATATTATATGGTATTAATGACCTTCTCTACCAGTCTACCTTATTAATTTAGGATTTAATTTATGTAGCACTTTTCTTTGACATGAATGAATTACAATCAATGAAAATAATGTGGCTATTGCCAGTTGATCAAAACCAACAATTTACATATAATGAAATTCTTGAACTCAAAATCATAACTAATAATCCTTTGACTCGAGCATCATCTATCATGGGTTATATCTGTGAGATTGCTTACTGTCATAGTATTGTCGTCGAATATTTACCAATGTTTACAAAAATTACAGTTATTAGGAAACTGCTTAAAGTTTTTACATTATTATCATAGAATACTAAGAAAACTATTCTATGATAAAAATGCTGTATTATTAGGAAATATTAGAAAAAAGTTATGGTTCTTGTAATATTGATTATACTGTAAAACTAATTAGTCTTATTCGTAGTTTACAATAAGTCCCAAGTTTACAGCTAGAGTATTTTAAAAAAGAAATCCAGGCCAAGGGCTTCTATAGTGACAAAGACACTTCTTTTAAGTTCAATAGACACTACATCGTTTAAATATGTTTTTAAGTAATACCAATTGTTCTGTGTTTTACTCAAGATAATAAGTGGTATAGTGAGTGAAAGTATACTTTAAGTCATATTATAGTGAATGAAAAATTAACATAGCACACAATGCTGTGAACAACAATGCATTTAAATATAATAAATTCAGACATATATTTTAACTCTAAAGGTTAATAATTATCATCACCATCATCATTACACCCCATCACAAGTCCACTGCCAAGGGTGACACCATGAACAATATGGCCCAAAAATTTATACTTTGAAATAAAGAGATATTCTTTAATATAATTTATATTTTTGTAGAAAGAATGATGTCTTTATGAGTTTTGAAAATGAAAAAGTAGCTAATAACAATATATAACAGTAAATTAAATGAATTGTACAATTAATACATCAACTACATTCTAAAGATGTTTTAAAATAATTTGTGTGTAACAACACAAACAGTATGAACACCAAACATTTGAGACTTTATTTTACATAATATTATTATAATATTACTTACTTGTATAAATTCCATTGGTTAGCATTAACAAGCAAATTTTATTATTTTATGAACTGCATAAAATATGTTCATTTGCATTAAAAATGTAACATTAACATGAACGTTATTCAAAAATATTTCTTGATCATTTATTTTATTTAACAATTTTGATGTCAGTATGCAGCTATTATGCTTTGTTACTGTGTGCACTTTGTTACAAACCAATTTCTATGACAGAAAAATCCACATCAAATAGTGAATTTAGTGACATGAGGTTAGACAATAATAAATGTAAAGTCTCATTCTTGTCTGTGACTAAAAATATGCCTTAAAAATAAAAGTACCTAAGTACAGAATAAGAATGAAGTATGACAAGATATAGAATAAAAGTTGTTTTATTATAGGTTTTATTCCAAGCTAGTGCAATTATCAGAAAAACTGTAAGTCTTTAAATTTATGATTTATATAAATTAAGTGTATAAAATGCAGAAATTATTAGGATTTAGTTAGACCAGCAGGGTACAAGGTATCAAAGCAGTCTTTACATTTAAATATAACTATGTTTTAATGTGTATTGTGACTGTAATTTATAAAGGGAATAAGCTTAAAAACTAAATACTTATCGTACGCCCAAGTGAAATTCCAATGTTTTGTGATATTTTTAAAAGTCATATCATACTGGGTATCTAAGCAAAAACTTACCAGCGTCCATTTCAAATAAGTTTCTATTTGATTTAAACAACATGCAGAAACCTTATTCCATTCTAAAATTGTATGGAAGAAGAAACACTAAAAGCATTGGCGCTATTGCGGCCATTATAGTAGTCAAACGTTTCACAGTTTTCCCGCGATAATAAAGTAAAAATTATAAAACGTTCAATGAACATAAATTTTAATTCATTACTTATATATCTTCAGATCCATTTTTTTTAATTTACAGGTTTATGCAGTCATATTACTCAAAATTTATAAAATTACAAAATACCACTTCAAATTCTCTAATCGGATACGTACTACACAGATAAAAACGTTATAAATATATATCATAGAGTAAGTGATAAGTGTTGAATAGGACTACTGATGGACGATATATAAATCGATGTATTAAAAACACTCGATGTAAAGTCGAATCACGAACTAATCCGATGTTTTGTTAACTCGTCAACATCGAGTAAGCACATCGATGTTTTTATTCCATGCATCGAAGAATCAAACCTGCAATACCGTTGCTTCTGCGTAAGCCTCACTTTGCGAGTAGTCATCGAACCGAAATATTGACATCTATGGAAAATGAATTCAATTCTCCTCGTCGTATAAGAAAAATGAATTTTATCCTCCGAGGATAAAATTCGTTTACCACAAATGGCGATGCGGGCTTTGCCTTTTCGGTTCGATGAATACTTTCAAAGAGGCGCTTATACGAAATCAATGGTATCCAATAGTATCAATTCGAGTTGTAATAGAAAATTACATTTAATGTCTATTGAACTATTTTTGTTTCCGATTTAGTAATTCCATTCATGGAATTGGCTTTTGTCTATTAACGTCTAAAGTGTCAACTGTCAAACAAGTGATACTCGCGTCCCACCAAAATGGCTGAATGGCTCCCATACTAGTCAAGCTTCAAACCATAAAAAAAATAAGCAAATGCAAATGCACATTATGGAAAACAAATAACGAGTGCATGTATTGTTTTCATTAAGTTAATAAATTCCTCCTCTTGATTCCCAAACCATTAAGTAGGAATCCATTTTGAAATATGCTCTGTTGTGTTAGTGTTTAAAAAAATCGATCTATGGAAAACATCGATGTAGTTTTTTTTTTTTCATATATCGATATAACAACAATGCTACTCTGCAATGCATTAGATCGAAAGAAACATCGATATTTTTTTCAACGTCTTTCTCTAAATTGGACCATAAACTTAGTTTTTTTTATTAAGATTTTTGGTTTGAATGCTTATCCTTTAAGCCATGTCTTAATTTATCTCGATATCCAGTAATAATAATCCTTTATAGTACACTGCTTCATAATAACTACGTTGTTGTTGTTGTTTGTTTCACCGTTTCTACTAATAGTTCACATGCGCAAACATTTAATACACAAAATAGCACCGCTTTAACAAATCAAAATCCACTTCAAGCCTTTATTTAAACAATCCGTCACCGGTCAAGTTCCCTCCAAAACTCCAGACTTACTTCAGTAAATAATAATAATAATAGGTACAGGACATACAAGATACAAGAGGCAGTAGGATAGGACTCCGTAGGAGTAACAGTGTTCTTTGCAGTAGGATCGCGCATTTTATAATGGTTAGGCTGAAGCTGGCTCTCTTATATATCTTTATATACTTCAATAAAAGAATGGTATCTAATAAAGACTTAAGATAATCAGTTTGAATATATAGTTAATATACGATATTAGCGGGGACAAAAATTCTTTGATTACGACCCTATTAATGCTAGTGTTCTATAAGGCTGAGTGTAATCACCTACGCTGTTTCTTTTCTGTTACTAGCTGTAACACTGGTGATGCTGTTTACACCGACTGTGCTAATAATGAAGAAGTTTCCAATTTTTTTTATGGATAAATTATAAAAATTTTAGTAAATTAAAACAAACATGTGAAAGAATCAATAAAATATCTCTAGAAATGAAAAAGTTATGGGACTTTGAATTTGCGCTTGCAAGAATAATTTTGTTACACGCGGCGCTCCATCGTGTGACCCCATTTGACCTAGACGACGCAGCACGTATTCGCAGAGTACGTACAAATTTATTGTTGTGTAGTCAGTTGCGCCGTTAGATTCGTATTTTGTTCATTACCCGATAGCACAAGTTAAAAAAAAATACCTACAAATATTGTATTGTTACTATGTGTCAAAGCACAACAGTTAAAAATCCCAATAATTTTTTTTCGCGTGCCAAATAATATAGCAACAAGAAAAAAGTGGTGCAAACTAATGAACCAAGATTTAATTGGAGTTAAAAGCACTAAATATGTGTGTGGAGATCATTTTGATGTAAGTAACTATTAATAATTGCTGCCTATTTCTGATTGATATAACCATGAAGCAAATACAAAGAGGAGACGTTCTAATTAAATTTCACTATGTAACAACGCGTGACAATTTGCGGGGTGAGGAGATGCAAAGCGCCGCCCAATTTACACCATATACATCTACCGATAAATAGTAAAACTACTCGAATCGTTCCATATCGATGTTGCAATGTAGTTTAGCTAGCTAGACGGTAGATGGCGGTATGTTCACAAAATGATTATAAACTATAAAAATAAAATTTGGCGATTAAAATTTCTTTGTCTGAATGCAAAACAAATTTCAGCAACTTCGTATGATTATTTTACCAATACTGAGCTCTACGTTCCTATATATTTTTAGTTCACATGACACAAAGTGTCGCCATCTAGTGTCGAATATATTTAAATATATTTGAAAGCCGATGGAAAGATATTTTTCTAGAACTATTTTAATAAATTAGGTTTAAAATTACTTACAAATGAAATGCGATGCCATCCAAAGTATCAGAGCGTCTGTCTCATGAAGCAAATACATTCAGACAAAGAAATTTTAGTCGCCAAATATTTTTTTTATAGTTTTCATAATAATTTTGTGAACAGGCCGCCATCTATCGTCAAGTAAATCTCATAAAAAAAATAACAAAATGACAGGTCCGTAATTAGAATTCAATTATTTTACGCAGTAACCCAACATTCAATATTAAAATGAAGGAAATTGTACTTAGGCTGATTTTTACGAAATGTTTAAGTTATATTTAAGTGACATTATATATGCAAAGAATCACTGAAATACAATTTAAATATGTTTAGCATTTTGTAAAAGTCAACTTTCAAGAAATATTTATTTTATCCTTAGTAAAATGAAGTCTCTTTGAAACCAAATATTCTATGTTCAATATTTAGTAGGATATTTAATTTAGAACTAAATATCCTACTTATCTCACTAATATTATAAAAGCGAAAGTTTGTGTGTTTTTTCTATCTCCTTGACCTTATTCCACACTAAGTATGTACTGATATGTTATTTTATCACGCAGAAACGGCTGGACTATTATTTATGTGTGGGTTATACTACTTAATATCTCTGAGGGAGAACAAATAATAGATAAATTATTATAACTAATATAATTTTATTTACAAATCAATTAAAATATAAATATTTACACATTTTTCACACATTTACACATTAATACCATTAAGGCGCAGGTTGAGCAAAATGTCGCGCTAGTCGTTATTTGGGCGGTTTTTAGGAGCTATCTACTTTTTATTTAAAAGATATATCAACAAATAAAAAACACATTATATTTCTACATAATCTTGATTCCATAAAAGCTATATCCAATTTTTTTTAAACGAATAAATATTAATATAATCTCCTTACAACGAAACCACATAAATGTGAAATTATTATTGATAACATGCATCTCCTCGTAAAGTAAGTATTATTTTGTTTTGCGATTTACACCAATGGATAGGCAATTTATTAATGAACATTTCTATAGTAAAAATTTTTTCAAAAGACCAAAATTTGATTTTATTAAGAAATTATTTTAAAATCTGGGCGTATATACTGCTCACGGGCTTGATGAAGTCAGTGAGCGCTGAGCTCTTCGACGTGAAGCCCGTGTCGTTAGAGCGTCGACCGACGCATACGCCACGTCATATGAGTCGATAATATTATTACTTATTAGGTTATTTATAGGTAGTATTATTTGTTTGTTTTGGGTATAATTTTTCGTATTAGTTATACATATATTTGTTGTGTTTTTTACTGCGCGATGAAGATTTTTGCGTGTATTTTCTTTGAAGTAAATGCAAATAAAAAAATGAAGCACCATTAGCATGTAAGGTTCGAATCCATAATTAAAATTTCGACAAATATTATAATTTACACTATAAAAGGCTAATTCAATATTATCACCCAACCACAATATCTTATCAGGTATAGTACTGCCTCGTTGGTCTGGTGGTTGTAGTAGTGCGACTGCTGATCATGAGGTCCCGGGTTCGAATCCTGGGTCGGGCCAAAAAGTCAGTTATGAGTTTTTCATTTATGTTCTAAGTTATAATTAGTATTACTAAGTTATAGTTTTTTGCTAAAATATAGTATATTATTTATTGCTTGTTTTTTCTTCTTTTTCAAAAAATAATTGAGTACATAAGGTGTTCTATACTTATATCTCGGTAAAAAGTACTAATATACCTACTTTTTTTACTATAAACTAAAAATTTTAAAAACTAAATTTAACTAAAAAGACTAAGCTGACCATTTATTTTTTAACTCATAACAGGACATGGGTTTATTTATACTCTAAAAACTATAACTTTATACAATTAGTGTTCACTATAAAATTATATTCGGTATAGACGGTAATTATTAAATGCAACATGTTTTTTTTAATTATTAATTACATTTGTCAGTGGATTAAATTTGCTTTAATAAAGTTGGTGATGATTTTAAATAAGAATAAAATTCTGCTCAAGTTTTTTATTGTTATCTTTGTTAACAACATCGCCTTTAGAACTCTGGAACCGTAAGTGTTTCTTTCAGACGTCCACAATTTATGCAAAATAAAAAAATACTCTTTCTACCGGAGCATTCGTACCAGGTAGACATAAAATATATTCGATTAAAAAAAATTATGTTGAAGATTGTTGACGTTGACCAACGAGTTACGGGACAATTTTGTGTCCCGGTGCTTTGTTTGGGGACAATGGGACAGGAGACCGAGAAAAGGGACAGTCCCGTTCAAAACGGGACGTATGGTCACTTTAGCTATAACCCGGCGACCATGAAGCAAATACAAAGTTAGTCTTTGTATTAGCTTCATGGTGGCGCAGTGGCTTAGCAATCAGTTGTTGCGCTGGGGGCCGCGGGTTCGAATGCCGCATGGAACAAGATTTGTATGGCCTACAAATAATTGTTCCGGGTCTGGATGTTTGTCTTTGTGCAATTTATGTTTGTAAACTGCCTCCACGACACAGGAGAAAATCCTAGTGTGGGTGTAACGTTTTTTTACAACTGAAATTGAAAGATTGAACCCTTATACTTCTTGTTGATTTTTGTATTTATATATTTTTTATTGCACCAAATATTTGTACAAAAGCCGAGTTATCTATTTATTTACCTATAGTGAATAGGTATCTTTTAAACTCACAATTTTCAATGCTTCCGTTTATATAATTAATTATAAAATTTCATAATTAGATAATATATGAAAATACATAATTCTAATATAATGCAACTAATATATACAGAATAAAAAAATTAAAATACATTTATCTTTGTACGCTATGTGTATTTCCATAAAACAGTTTATTGATGTTGAAAAAATAATACTACTTTCGTACAATAGGTGGCGTCTTACATATTTCTTCCGGCGAGCCGCTCGCTACAATATATTAATATTGTAGCGAACGGCGCGCCGGTCAAATGCTCAAGGTCGTTCGCATGGAGTAGCCCCTTAATAGCAGGTTGCGTAAACCTCTTATCTCGGGAGAGTGAGGGTTTGTATTTTAATAAAGCATTCTGTTTTAGTAAGGTACTTTGTATAAACAGTTGCCGCACAGTTAAAATTTTCAACTCTTTATATAGCAGCTCTGTAGGATAGCGATACGGCAGTGAAAAAGAGACCTTTAAGATGGCTCTCTGCGTTCTCTCCAACTGAAGATATATAAGACGCACGCACGCACGCACGCACGCACGCACGCACGCACGCACGCACGCACGCACGCACACGCACACGCACACGTACACGCACACGCACACGCACACGCACACGCACACGCACACACACACACACACACACACACACACACACACACACACACACACACACACACACACACACACACACACATTACCCACTTTTCAATATATCTAGAATCCTAAGTAAATGAAAGGAGATATTATGTAAATTATAAATATGGTACATGTACGAGTGCATAATAAAAGTATTGTAATTACAACCATAGGGCAGAGACGTCCTGAAATACAGGCGTAAAGCTTAGCTTAGGCACCAGTCTCCCACAGTATATTATTGAGGCTATACTATAATATTATGTACAATAATTCTGTATTGTGGTGAGAAAATAAAATAAATTATTATTATTATTATTTAAGTCCAAAATTAGGCATCCGAATGCACTTTTTCAATGCCAATCTAAGAACAAAAAAATAGACGCGCTCACGGTGAATAAACGCGATTTCGTTCGAAAACTTATCTTGTCACTGACACTCGCACTTATTCACTTTTCACCGTTATTAACATAATATACTCGATTAATGCTATCGTAAAGTTATTTTAATTGTTTTGTAGCGCTCGCACTCGATACACAGTACTAAATTCTATTCTAAATTCAATTACCTGCAAAAATAACTGTTTTGGTTAGTTGCTGTCGATTTGTTGCCCTATCGTTTTCTATGATTGCAAAATGTTTAGAACGAATATCTATATATTTTTCAACTATAGATTTAATGAGAAGTATAACGTGATTATCAGTCTGTGATTGGTCAAACATATGATTGAACGATTGTTTGAAATAATCTTGTCCAATAAGAGACTTTGATGTATTCTATACAATTTTATGTTTACTGAAATTAGGAGTGTTCAAAGATTGTGATTTAACACAACGGATGCTGTATTCGGTTCGTATGCATATATTTATGACATCTTTAGAAGAAAAGTAAGACCACCTTTATTTTTAGTTTTTATCAAAAAAAGGTCATCATCATCGTAATCATCAGCATATAATTCACGAAGGCAGCTCTCACATTTGATCTTGGAATGTAAATAATTAACTACATACCCAGAAATATATGCAACGATATGACGGCGCAAATAATGACCTATCATTGTATTTAATTGCGCATCAAATTCTAACAACAAATCATCAGGCATAGGTTCGATATCCATGCCATCTAATGATTCCTCACTCAAGTTCACAAACTGCAGACTTCCCGATAAAGTGAAGCACCGACGTATCGGGAAGTCTGCAGTTTGTGAACATGTTCAAGATCGTCCCCGCCATTACATTAGATTTGATAGACCACAAATCCTCGCAAAAGAACACCGATTCCTCCCAAGGATGATTCGCGAGGCTATTGAAATTAAAAAACATCCTAATTTCAATAGAGAAGATGGATGGGTGCTGCCATCTGCTTGGGATCCCATAATTAATAAAATCAAATCCAAACCCAAGTATACCACTGCTAGACTTCAAGATACTGTAAGCTCATTCTGCGTAAATCGAACCAAAAATTAATATTAAAAAACTGAAGGTAGCCGGGCTAACTATGACAGCAGGACGTCAAACAACTCAGTCCCCTGTGACCACGGGTGCTGAAAAGCACCCGAAACGTCGGGAATATATAAAAATAAGTTAATATACGCGATAGAATCCGTAAAATTAGTTTTATTCAAGTCATTTTTCAAAATCCGATAACGTTTTGAAGTAATATTAATTTTTTTCACGGAAGATTCATTCAAAATGGCAATATCCTCTAAAGGAATACAATTTCGTCTGAAACCTTCTTTCAGTTCTGTATTTATCAGAATTTTTTTGTAAGCTGCTTTAAACTAACGTGAGGTTGGATTATTATTTGCCCTTCCATGTGCCCTTATTACCCCAAAAAATAGTTCTAAATGATCTTGCGAAAATTTGTATAAAGTAAGATATTTTAGTATATTTTCTTTATTAATCAGGCGGTCGTACAAGAAAAGTATGCTATTGATACATGTTAAAAGACCTACAAAGCCAGTTTTTCGGGTTGTAGCGATAACAGGCTTATCTTCATCAGGAGCTACTATAAACATTAAGTAATATTTAGCGTATTTCAAATAATCTTTCGTTTTCATAATATTCTTTTCAAATAAGGGTTTTTTATGTTCATTCTGACACATGTTTCTAGAGTTGAGAATGTCAAAGATATTGTTAACTAGGCGTATAAAATTAATTGTTGCTGCCGCATTTTTGAATTCAACGTTACTTTTTTCACAAACCTGGAGTGCGTCTGTTACGCTATTACTAAAAAGCGACTGGCTAATTTTACTTTCATTTTTTGTTGCTGAAAATGTATATGCTTGTCTCTTAACTTGTTTCCGAGATGTAGGCCTTCAGATTTTTGTAGGTTATTAAGCTTGACGAGATAAGACCATTCAATATAATTGCCCTGATAATCAAGAAACCTCCTTTTATTTTCTAAGGCGTTGCGCACTAGTTTTAGCATGTGGCATGCGTCGAGAAATATTGCTACTTCGTAGTTAGCACTAGGGTGTTTAAAAGTAGATTTCATTTTCTGAGGTTCTAACGAATATCGTAACTTTTTAAGCATAGCAATATTTGCAGCGCAACCATCTATCGTTAGTGAAACAACGTCTACACCATTTTCTTAGCATTTGTAGAGACATTGTTGAACTATTGAGGCCCGTTGTTCTCCGGTCATAGAACGAATAAGAAAAAAACCCACAGGTAATTTCCACCGTTCTGTTTGACATACAAGCAACAGAACTAAAGCTTGAGACGCCTGATCCGAGTTATCCTTCTGCACGTCATTAAGCCCGAGATCAACATAACCATGATAT
The DNA here is from genome assembly GCA_963668995.1 of Parnassius mnemosyne. Classification (NCBI taxonomy): domain Eukaryota; kingdom Metazoa; phylum Arthropoda; class Insecta; order Lepidoptera; family Papilionidae; genus Parnassius; species Parnassius mnemosyne. Next base: position 21,190,909 of record CAVLGL010000115.1, read on the forward strand.
TTATTTCCGTCCCATTCAACATGCTTCTTAATAGCCATGTCATCCATCATAAGACTGCACAAAGCGCGTTTGCCTGATGAGTTGGTTTTGTGCTTTAATATGTTAGAAGCTTCAGCTGTAAATCCAGCTTCACCATTGACGCTTTCATACCATTTAGAAATGGTTCTCGGATGCGGTAAGCATGTATCGAAAGTTTTTCTGACGTATGAGTAAGCATTTGGCGAAAAATAATGAAGCGTCAAAGCGAATGATGTGAGAGCTAGAGAATATTTCTTTTTTCAAATTAACTTTTTTAATTTTTGATAGCTGATGCCCAACCAAGTCCTTCAACTTTACATTTATTGAAGATAAAATTTCGGAATCCTCTCCCTGTATAAGATGTTTGGTTTCCAATTCTGTAATTAAGGCAGTTAAATTTTGAACCTGAAAGAAAAGCGAAAAGTACTTGAAGGGTATTTCATTTAGAAAAGAATACATCTTAAAGTGGTTCGCGAGGCGAAAGTAGTGCCACTATATAAGTACCTTCTTTTTCAAACGTATAACTTTCATTTGAAGTCTTCTGATCTTTAGCCCATCTTTTTTCGCTTTCCATCGAAGTTGTTCTATTTCTTGCTTTAGCTTCTTCTTTCTAGGGGAATCACGAAGTATCAAAAATTCATTTAAATCGCTTGTAGTAGGCCTAGGTGATGATATTGTGGGCTCTGGTAATTTTCTTGTAAGCTGTAATATTAAGAATAAAACAACAATATGAAATTAACTCATTCTATCAAAATAATGCCGTGCCGTGTAGTGGCGGTCAAGAATATCCACTACCCCATATCCTCCCGTGGGTGTCGTAAAAGGCGACAAAGGGAACCAGGCAGGAGATGGGCAGCAGCATCTTCCATATAATAGCCAAAATTACAATAAAAAAACTGCGGTTGCCAACCCGCTCGCCAAGCGTGGCAACTATGGCAAATACCCCCCTATGAATGTAACAAAGAGACGGCCCCCAGTCCCCGGCGGCCCCGCTATTCCTGGCTACGGTGGCGATCATGGTAATGGCGGGGCAGGGGGTGCTAAGAATCTCTGGTGGAGGTTCGGTTGCCACCTTAGACGACTCGACCTGGCAACGTACAACGCACGCACCCTGAGGACTGACGAGAAGATCGTGGAGCTGGAAGAAGAGATAGACAAGTTGCGCTGGCATATTATAGGATTATCCGAAGTCCGAAGAGAGGGGGAGGACACGGTAATCCTCGAATCCGGTAACTTGCTCTATCACCGGGAGGGCGACCATCTGTCCCAAGGAGGTGTCGGATTTATCGTCCACAAGTCTCTCGTTAACAACGTTGTAAAGATCGGGAGTGTGTCGACGAGGGTTGCGTACCTTATACTCAGAATCACCAAACGGTATTCGCTGAAGGTCATACAGGTTTACGCACCAACCTCGGCACACCCCGATGAGGAGGTGGAGGAAATGTATGAGGATATCTCTAGAGCCATGCATTCCTCCAAACCCCAATATACGGTGTTAATGGGAGACTTCAATGCAAAACTAGGCACAAGAGAGAACGGTGAGCTGAAAGTAGGGAAATTTGGAATAGGGCATCGGAACCCAAGGGGCCAGCAGCTGGCCGACTTCATGGAGAAAGAGGGACTCATTATGATGAACTCTTTCTTCCAGAAGCGGCCCCACAGGAAGTGGACCTGGTCGAGCCCCGACGGTTCGGCAAAAAATGAGATTGACTTCATTATGACGACCAGACGACAACTGTTCAGTGATGTCTCCGTGATCGCGAGGGTGAAAACTGGTAGCGATCACCGAATGGTTAGAGGCACACTGAACCTAAACGTTAAGTTGGAGAGGTCTCGTCTAATGAAGTCAACGCTCCGTCCCCCTCGTGCTCTGTTCCAAAGTCCCGAAACCTTTCAGCTCGAGTTACAAAACCGTTTTCAGTACCTAGAAGACTGCAATGAAGTGGACGATATGAATGACAAGCTCGTGGAAACTGTCCATGCGGTCGGAGCTAAGTTCTGCAAGACCCGCCGCAGAAGAACACAAAAACTCTCCGATCACACTCTTAATCTCATGGATGTTAGACGGGAGATGAAGCTACATTCATCAACAGACTTGACAGCATACAGGCATCTGAACAGACAGATCTCCAAATGCATGCGGCGGGACTTACGCAACTTCAATACAGCTCGTATTGAAGAAGCGATCGAGCGGAACCAAGGCTCCAAAGTTTTTGCCAGAGATCTGTCTGCCAGAAAGAGCCACCTGTCAAAGCTGAGGACAGAATGTGGCAGCATCGTTTCCGGGACACCTGAGATTTTGAGTGAGATTGAGAGGTTCTATGGGCAGCTGTACACGGCATCGTTGGAGCCACACGTAAGTGTGAGTAACGATCCAAGAGCGAGTCTCATCCGACACTATTCCGAAGATATCCCGGACGTCAGTCTGAGCGAGATTACAATGGCTCTTCAGCACCTTAAAAACGGCAAGCCCCCAGGCGAGGATGGAATTACAGCGGAGCTTCTGAAAGCGGGTGGAAAACCGGTACTTGAAGTCCTTCAGAAGGTCTTTAATTCCGTCCTCCATGGTGGCATTACACCGGAGGCGTGGAGCAGAAGTGCGGTGGTTTTGTTCTTCAAGAAAGGCGACAACGCTCTCTTGAAGAACTACAGACCGATTTCCCTTCTGAGCCGCGTCTACGTGCTATTTTCGAGAGTCATTACGAATCGTCTCGCGAGCAGACTTGACGACTTCCAGCCTCCCGAACAAGCCGGTTTCCGAAAGGGCTTTAGCACCATAGACCACATACATACCCTTCGGCAAATTGTACATAAGTCCGAAGAGTACAATTTGCCACTATGTCTGGCGTATGTGGACTATGAGAAAGCCTTTGATTCCGTCGAAATTTGGGCGGTGCTGCAGTCCCTTCAGCGGTGCCAAGTTGACTGTCGGTATATCGAAGTGTTGAAGTGCTTGTACAGTAGGGCTACGATGGCTATCCGAGTACAGAACCAGAGTACGAAACCTATCCAATTGCAGAGAGGTGTAAGACAGGGTGACGTCATATCCCCGAAACTCTTCACCGCTGCATTGGAAGACGTTTTCAAGTTTCTGGACTGGAAAGGATACGGTATCAACATCAATGGCGAGTACATCACTCACCTTCGATTTGCCGACGATATAGTCCTTATGGCAGAATCGCTGGAGGACCTAAGCACTATGCTCAATGACCTCGATAGTGTTTCCCAACGGATAGGTCTTAAGATGAACATGGACAAAACAAAGATCATGTTCAATGTCCATGTCACACCTATGCCGGTAGTTGTTGGGAGCACTAAGCTCGAAGTTGTTGACGAGTATGTTTACCTGGGACAAATAGTCCGACTAGGTAAGTCCAACTTCGACCGAGAGGTCAATCGACGGATTCAACTCGGCTGGGCAGCGTTCGGGAAGCTACGATACATCTTCTCGTCAGACATACCTCAAAACCTGAAAACGAAATTGTACAACCAGTGCGTGTTGCCAGTGATGACTTATGGAACTGAGACGTGGTCCTTCACTGCTGGCCGTATGAGGAAGCTCAAGGTCGCTCAGCAAGCTATGGAGAGGGCTATGCTCGGAGTTTCTCTGCGTGATAAACTTAGGAATGAGGATATCCGCAGTAGAACCAGATTAACCGACATAGCCCAACGGATTAGTAAGCTGAAGTGGCAGTGGGCCGGCCATATAGCTCAAAGAACCGACAACCGATGGGGAAAAAAGGTTCTCGAGTGGCAGCCTCGTACCGGCAGGCGAAGTGTTGGGCGTCCTCCCACTAGATAGAGTGACGACCTGGTAAGACATGCAGGAAGTCGATGGATGCAGGTGGCTCAGGACCATGCTTTGTGGCATTCTTTGGGAGAGGCCTATGTTCAGCAGTGGACTTGTGAAGGGCTGTAATGATGATGATGATGATCAAAATAATTAAAACTAGTAAAATACAAACTGTATCCAAACGAACCGATATATCCAGATTTATACTAGGTAAAGTTCCCTTCTTTAATTTTTTAAAGCCTTTTTTTGTAACTGTGAAGTCGTCAGCATTGAAATGGCAAGAACAAATCTTTGTATATTTTGTCGGAGTCCAGTCTTTTCTATTAATTTTTGTGATCCATTGCTGTTTACGATTATTTTCGAATGGAAATCTAGAACATTACGTAAATAAAATTATCTAGGTGAGCTTTTTAATTAGCTGAACTACAATTGATATAATAGTTGTCCTGCGAAAGGAAAGTATTTTCAATATTGTACATAAAATATTTATTTTCAGAGAGACTTTCTTTGCATATAGAATGTCACTTAAATATAACTTAAACATTTCGAAAAATCAGCCTTATTACAATTTCCTTCATTTTAATATTGAAAGTTGGATTACTGTGTAAAATAATTGAATTCTAATTACGGCCCTGTCTTTTTGTTATTTTTATGAGATTTACTTGACGATAGAATACGGCCTGTCCACAAAATGATTATAAACTATAAAATAATATTTTGGCGATTAAAATTTCTTTATGTCTGAATGCAAAAAATATTTCAGCACCTTTGTATGATTATTTTATTAATACTGAGCTCTACGTACCTTTATAACTTTATATTTTTAGTTCACATGACACAAAGTGTTGCCATCTAGTGTCGAATATATTTAATTATATTTGAAAGCCGACGGAAAGATTTTTCTAGAACTATTTTAATAAATTATGTGTAAAATTACTTACAAATGAAATGTGATGCCATCCATAGCATAAGAGCGTCTATCTGAGTAGTTTTTACACGATAAAATACAACACTTCATCCTTTTCCTCTTAATACTACGAAAATACACCGATTTGCGATTTTCAACACATAAGCGCACAGGACGAGTGCTGACAGTATACTAACTAAAGCCACGCCCACTATGATGACGTCAGGACCTACTTAGAATCACAGTACACAATTGAATATGCCGTCTCCTCTTTATATTTGCTTCATGGATATAACCTACTTAGTCGTAAGTAGGTTCGGAATAATTTATTCAGTAAAATAACTATATATTTTCTGTTATTGTATTTATTATTTACTTTATATTTATGTAAGTACTTTAAAATCAAATGTATTTACAGGTTGAAAATGACCCAGAAAATTTAGTTAAATATCGACTAATTGGGGGAACATTAAAGTTGAAAGCCAACATATGTCCTCATAAATTTGACTGTCAAAAGACGGTGAAACCTCATAAAGAACGAGGAACATATGAAAAAAAGAAATCGGCGGTCGGCGGTTTCCGTGGGCTCGGGAGCATTTACTATGGAGTGACGAACGATAAGTCCCAGTTTGGGTTTCATCCGGATTCACGAAGACTACGCGTTTAGAGAACTCCAGGGAGAGTTAGCCGCCTACGCCACGCTCAAGAGGTTCACTCATACCAAGGCGGGAAAATCCATGCCCAGCCCACACCATGACAATGTGTCAATGGTGTGGGCAGGAATTCGTCTTGGCAGACGAACCCAGCTCATTTGGATCCAAGGCAGCATGACTGTACAAAAATACCACGAAGAGGTAGTAGAGCCTGTTATTGTCTCACACAGAATCCAAATGGCCCAGAAATTTCTTCTCATGCACGATAATGCTCCTTCCCATACGGCGCGGCTGGTGTCGGCCGCTCTCCGAGACCACACACACCTCCGGGAACATCGTTAGCAACTTTACAGGGCGCAAGTTCAGCCTGACTGCAGACAGACTGAGTAAGGGCGTAAAACCAGTGCAGTGTAATAACGGACGTCCCTAATTAGGGGCTATTCTATTCTAAATAATATTCCTATGACACTATACTGAATCAGGGTCCCTAAGCCCTTAATAAGAGAGGTGTAATAAGAGTAAGGCAGTAAAGGTCCCTTTTTTATATGATATGTGTGACAAACGAGCACACAGTCCACTTGATGGTAAGTGGTTGCTTCGGCCCATAGACATCTACATCTATCCTCTATTACAAATCAAAATGTAGATACGTTGTCACCCGTGAGGACTAAGATAGAATGCCTCATATCCAGTTAAAAGGGCCTCCGGCCACCTGCACTCACCAAGCGAAACGCAGAGCTAAACCTCTACTTCACGTTGGTTTTCTGTGAGGTCGTGGTACCACCCCGGTTCGAGTCGGCCCATCCGTGCGACAGCAAAAGCTGCCGCGTGGCTCTACCACTGTTTAATATTCCCTAATTAGAGCGTCGAAGTGGACCCGCTCCGTAGTGCGCTTACTACCGTGCAGTTAAATCAGGGCCGGATTATCCATGTCGGGGCCCTTAGGCAATGCGATTCTCGGAGCCCCTTTCCAACCAGCGTGAAGGGATGTGTGTAATAGCATTAGTAGCATCACCAGACCGATGCTTAACTACTCAGAAATTTATAGTAAAACATTTGTATTCGAACGTAGTGTGCGAGATTATTTATTTTCTTTAAATGGCCCTGAAGACCATAGTAGCTATCAGACATATTTGACGCATTATCGTAAGTCTTGCCTCTTGTATTTTTTATATCAATATTATATTGATTTAAAAAACAAATATAGCGGCCAATCCTTCCCCTTTGTGACTTACTATGGGAATAAATGTAAGAAAACGTTCTGATACTTCTCCATTTGACGTAACTTATCCGATCAGTATGGGACATGTCTGGTGTCGAATTGACGCTTATTGAGAAATATTTGGCTTTAATAATTTCATTAACAATGAATTTTAAAAATTTACTTCCCAATATTTCAATAAATTCTTCGCAAATCGTTGAAGACAAATATGACTGTCTTCCTTTCCCAACATTACCATACTTGACTAAATGCGAACATTTGACTAAATGCGAACTAGAAACGGATCGTACTCCGCGAGTTATTGTAAAATTCCCAAATAGTTGTCATTATGTTGAGAACGAAGAATTTCATAATCATCACGAAATGCTAATCCACGTGATAGGAAAAATTTAATCCCTGATACTACTCTTTGTAAAACTTTTATCCAATATTCCATTTCTTTTGTGAATGTCATTTCCAAAGAGCCGTCAAGTCGGCCGTGAATACATCGTCTACTAATCAGTGGCTGCACACATTCTTGAATTCTTTGCGGCGCATTTTTCCAATAAGAAAATCCATTTTGAATTTGCGATTGGCTTTGATCTTCGCCAAAAAGAACACAGTATAATTTTCCAGTAGATGGAGAATACATGAACAACTCTCGTTTAATTTTACAACCACTTGTGTGTTTCCGAAAAAACATTCCGAAACAAAATCTTTTACTGTCGTCATATGTCGGCTAGAAGCAGAAAAATCATACTCAAAGTGTTGACATTCGTAAAGATCTCTAGTACACCAAAAATCTTGTACTTCGTTGCTAATATTTTGTCATAAGCCAATGTCATTCCGGTGTTCTACTCCTAGGTGGACTACGTTTTAGTGTAGTAATTGGACCTCGGCTTCGGCCTCACTTTCCTCTGCACCCGCTAAAGTAGCTGTTTCTTGATCCTAGTCAGTCTGTTCAGAACACTCGCAATTGGCGACTAAATCCGAGTTGGAAAAGGTTTTGTGTCTTCTTTAATAGTTCATCACGCTTGTTTTGTTGTTCAAGCCGCATTTTACGTTTTACTTAACCACTTAGGTGTATTTTATTTACGGGTTCCTCCAACATTTTTTTACCTAAAGAAATGGTAAACAACCGTGTGAATGAAAATCGACGCGAGAGAAATAGTAATAATTTCTATAATACCTATCTTATAAACTTTTAACAGTGGTAGAGCCACGCGACAGCTTTTGCTGTCGCACGGATGGGCCGGCTCGAACCAGGGTGGTACCACGACCTCACAGAAAACCAACGTGAAGTAGAGGTTTTCCTCTGCGTTTCGCTTGGTGAGTGCAGGTGGCCGGAGGCCCTTTTTACTGGAAATGAGGCATTCTATCTTAGTCCTCACGGATGACAACGCATCTACATTTTGATTTGTAATAGAGGATAGATGTAAATGTCTATGGGCCGCAGCAACCACTTACCATCAGGTGGACTGTGTGCTCGTTTGTCATCCTTATCCTATAAAAAAAATCTACACAAAAAAACTTTGTCGTCGTATAAAAAAATCTAGCACTCTTATCCTAATTTGTAAGTTTTGAAACACTTTAAAACTTTTTAAACTACATTCACGATCACTCACAAATCGCTACGTAATGCATCCAACGAATCGGGGATTATCCCAATGTGAATGAAGTCTAGTGCTCACTCAGCCGATCGCTCACCGGCTGCGTTCCGAATTAATACTTTAAGTATAAAAATATCTAGCACTCTTATATCCAAATTCATAAATTTTGAAACAGAGTAGAGTAAAACTTTTTAAATTAAATTTATTCACGGTCACAATACTCACATAACACAATTACAGATCAATCATTTCAAAACTTTTGTATATCATACAATACGCTACATAACGCATCAATATTGTTAGGTACTCGATACTAGATGGTTCTGTTCTCTAAGTATGAAGTTGGTTAGTTAGGATGAGGGATAATAATAAGATTAAACTTAGGATAGTAGGTATATTCTAAGTCTATGTTATTTCTGTAAGTATATTTCATCAACTGGCAGCATGCGTCGCTAAAACGCAATGATACCTATCGTCATTGAGGATACAAATTTTCCAATTTAATTATCATAGTATGAAATATTTTCCATTACTTTTGTGCGGGTGCAGGGCCTCTAGCCGATGCGGGGCCCCTAGGCAGTTGCCTACTCTGCCTAAAGGTTAATCCGGCCTTGAGTGTAATAAGGCTAAGGGTAGTTAGGGCACTTAATTTATACGCGACTAGGGATGCAAACGATACTTCTATTTTTCAAACATCAATATATCGTTCATAAACATCGTTCTTCATTATACATGGTATCTTGGCTTGCCGTCAAAAAGTCAGAGCCACAAGCTTCCGAAATAACCAACTATCCGAAATTATAAAATTCGGTATGTTAAAAATTGCGAACGATGACGTTTGATTGATTGACGATGTTCGTGAACGTCAGAGTAAACATTACCGCTAAATATATAGTTTTTCATTTGAGAAACCAATAATTAATTTTCACAATCACCCAAACGCTGTGATGAGTACAAAGATATATACGAGACAATTAATTGTGGTGAAAATACTTTTAAAATATTGCGCTCTTGTGATACTCTTTAGCTGTCCGTTGAAGAAACTGAGACCAGGATGATGTCTTACAATAAAAATAGTATTTTTATTGCCCAACTTGTGATTTCATTTTATATATTTAGTGAATTCTAGGGATTTTTTTAATTAAAAATATTCAAAAATCTGGCGTTTCAGACCCATAAAGTTATAGATAAAGATGGAGGCCACACTTGGAACAACAGCTTGAGTCAAATACCTACGTATCTTTATCTCACTCTCTGTGGTCTGACTTCTCTTTTTAGTGTGGAACACAATATTGCTATGTTTTTATTTGAATCTCCCGGTAAATTCTTAGAAATAATTTCCACACAAACTAAATCAGAAGTTAAGCTTTGTAAAATAATGTACTAATAAATAAATAGTTGATCTACGATTAGTTACATTAAAAATTCCAAAATTGAAGGTCTCGTATGCATTATTGGGTTCACGAATTAGTGAATTACAATCCCATTTCCTAAGGGTTCAGTAATGTGGCAACATTAGCCCTATATGTCAACATAAATTAGACAAATATGGCGGTTGTTTACTTAGCAGTTCACAGCGTCGTGTGAGATATTTAAAGTTAATTATTGTTATAATTCAAGAAATGGTGCAAACTTGTGTAGTATGTGGTTGCGGCAGTAGTTGGTGTCCAGGAGGTGATATAAGATTTCACACGTAAGTGTTTAAATAGTGACTTCTGACATTGAATACTTGTAAACATACTTTTTGTATTTTCACTTAATTTTTTGCTGAAACGTTTTATCAGTGTTTTAAACATATTAGTAAATTATAACTTTGTCAAAATCAAATAGTTTTACATTGAATTTAATTAAGTTTGAACAATTTTATTGTTTTTGTTTAAAAGAAATCGCATTGAAGTAGTGTGACCATATTGACGATGTATCTGAGACTTTCCGTGCGACCTTAACTAATTATATGTACATGTTTCTTATTATGTTACCGGAAATGCATGAAATTTAGGAATTATGTACACTTCCTATATATTCTATATAATGACGGATTTCATAGATTTCATAATATTAAATTAAAAATTAGTAACATAATATATTCTTTTGGTAGACAATTTATTTTTATGTAGTTTTTGTTTCTCATTATTCTGATACTTTAATAACGTTTATAATAATTATGTATTTAGAAATGTAGTAGTTTAAATGTATGATATAAAGCAACATTTTGTAAAATATGTTATTATTTGCAGACAACAAGTGCATTACATGAAGAGTCTATTGTGCAATTAGCTGCTCTGGCTGTACCAAGCACTAGTTCTGGCATTTATGAAAGTAGTTCTGCACTTAAGGAAACAGAAGTGAAATGTACTGGCTGTAATATTGAAGACCAAACTAGTAAAAAGCAATGTCGAAAAATTCTTGAAAATTTATGCAATCTTAACAAATTACCTGTAAGTTTCCTTTTCCTTTATTACTAAATACATACCTTTTATTTGTATTTATTATGACTACGATGTACGATGCTAAAAATACTGATTTCATAAAGTTTTCTTGTTTTCTTAGGTCAGCAGTGAATACGACGATCCCGCGAAGATTGATAGGGGCGTGCAAGTGAAAATAAAGTATACTAAAGAAGAAATACTTGAGACGAAAACTAAGATTCTTAAGCAAAAAGTGGCGCGCCAAACTAAAAAATTCAGGATAGGTCTTCTTTAACGGACACTATTAAATAGTATACGGGTCAGTCAGAAATTGAAAATATTATTCAAGGGCGCTTTGCTCATATCTGTAAGGACTTCAAAAAGCTACAGAGTAATCCACATGGTGTGAAAAATTTCAATAAATAATTTTAATATGGAAAGTGTTTTTATTTATTTTTTTAAGGTTTTTAACAAACCATCTAGTGGCGGTGTGAGAATATCCACTACCCCATATCGTTCTTACCCCGTATCGTAGTTATAGATAAAGATGGAGACCACACTCCGAATACCTACTTGAAGCTTAACCTATGTATTACTATCTCGCTCTCTGTGGGCAGGCCCTCCCTTTCTAAGTAGGTAACCTTTATTTTATTTTTCCCAGGATATCGCTATAAGTAGTTGAGGTACATTAAGTGTTTAATTTATAAATATCTATATCTCTGTTTACTACTAAGACCTAGCCTATATAGATTATATATTTTTGTACAATTTTTTTTGGGAATTGACTAGTTTTATGAAGAAAGGTTTTCATTTCCATGGGCAGAACCGGTATTAAAATATGACCACGCATTTCCGTCACAACCCATATAATGCCGAGCTTATTTAGAAAATGTGAAAAATAAATATATCAGAGAATATTTTATAACTACCATTTCGATAGTGTATTTTCTGGTTATTGTATACAATTCCTAAACAGTACCAACGAAATATAAAATTAAAATTTATTATAACCCCAGGTGATCAATGAATTGGGCAAAATATACCTGATTTATTGTTCAGACAGACTAAATCTATTTCTGGACAATTATTTAAAAAAAATATCACGAGGACTAAAGCAGCGTAGCGGAGCTCCTGCCTTAGCCTTCTGACCTAACCCATCCGAGTCAGGCTGCTCTGAGCTGAAATGTGTATAATACTATATTCCACACATCCAGTTCATTTTAAGAATTATCTACAATTCCTAGGAATTCTATATAATAACGGATTTCATAGATTTCTAGTAACATATGTACTATAATAGGAACGATAATATATTATTATTTTGAGTTGTTATCAGGAAGATGCCGCTGCCCATCTCCTGTTTCATTTTCCCTCTGACACCTCTTACAACACCCTCGGAACGATATGGGGTAGTGGATATTCTCACACCACCACTACATGGTTTGTTAAAAACCTTAAAAAAATAAATAAAAACACTTTCCATATTAAAATTATTTATTGAATTTTTCACACCATGTGGATTACTCTGTGGCTTTTTGAAGTCCTTACAGATATGAGCAAAGCGCCCTTGAATAATATTTTCAATTTCTGACTGACCCGTATACTTTTTAATAGTGTCCATTAAAGAAGACCTATCCTGAATTTTTTAGTTTGGCGCGACTTTTTGCTTACGAATCTTAGTTTTCGTCTCAAGTATTTCTTCTTTAGTACACTTTATTTTCACTTGCACCCCTATCAATCTTCGCGGGATCGTCGTATTCACTGCTGACCTAAGAAAACAAGAAAACTTTATGAAATCAGTATTTTTAGCATCGTACATCGTATTGCTCCACTCATAAGGGTCGTAGCGTGATGTTAGATAGACTTCCTGAAGAATTGGTTTTAAAAATGCAAAAAAATATTTTCAAATCAGACTGGTATAGTTCCAGAGATTAGAGAACTCTAACAAAAAAAAGAAACAAATAATTCTTCTACATCATAATGTCAGTACAAATTTACATCACTTAATAGGTAACATATAATACACCGGAGCGCGCCTTCATGAGCACGCATAAATGAAGCATCAAACAAGAAGCTTTATGCTTAGTGTCGTAGTAACGGTTACCACACTGCGATTGGCACTAAAGAGTTTAAATATGTATGTGTTTTAAGCTATACGAGTATAATACATTATGTAATGTAATATTAAAGTCATAATAAATACAAATAAAAGGTATGTATTTAGTAATAAAGGAAAAGGACACTTACAGGTAATTTGTTAAGATTGCATAAATTTTCAAGAATTTTTCGACATTGTTTTTTACTAGTTTGGTCTTCAAAATTACAGCCAGTACATTTCACTTCTGTTTCCTTAAGTGCAGAACTACTTTCATAAATGCCAGAACTAGTGCTTGGTACAGCCAGAGCAGCTATTTGCACAATAGACTCTTCATGTAATGCACTTATTGTCTGCAAATAATAACATATTTTACAAAATGATGCTTTATATCATACATCTAAACTACTACATTTCTAAATACATAATTATTATAAACGTTATTAAAGTACCAGAATAATGAGAAACAAAAACTAAATAAAAATAAATTGTCTACCAAAAGAATATATTATGTTACTCATTTTTAATTTAATATTATGAAATCTATGAAATCCGTCATTATATAGAATATATAGGAAGTGTACATAATTCCTAAATTTCATGCATTTCCGGTAACATAATAAGAAACATGTACATATAATTAATTAAGGTCACACGGAAAGTCTCAGATACATCACCAATATAGTCACACTACTTCAGTGCGATTTCTTTTAAACAAAAACAATAGAATTGTTTAAACTTAATTAAATTCAATGTAAAACTATTTGATTTTGACAAAGTTATAATTTACTAATATGTTTAAAACACTGATAAAATGTTTCAGCAAAAAATTAAGTGAAAATACAAAAAGTATGTTTACAAGTATTCAATGTCAGAAGTCACTATTTAAACACTTACGTGTGAAATCTTATATCACCTCCTGGACACCAACTACTGTCGCAACCACGTACTACACAAGTTTGCACCATTTCTTGAATTATAACAATAATTAACTTTAAATATCTCAAACGACGCTGTGAACTGCTTAGTAAACAACCGCCATATTTGTCTAATTTATGTTGTTTTTTTTTTGGAGTTTATGGCCTGGTATCTAGACCTTAAGGCCAAGTCTTGAGTATTTTTATTCGGTTTATTATAATTTCCCAAATGTATAATTATCTTTCATAGTTCACTGCTTCACAATATGTTGATGCGTCACATTGTGCAGCCCTTGGGAGATTTTGACGGCAACTTGAGCCAGCAGACAGCTGACAGTTGGCGATGGTATCTAAAGGCGCCTATGCAGACAAACAGCTTATCTTGAGAATCCATCACCATCAGAGCACTTGTTTCACCGTTTCCACTAATGGTTCACATGCGTAGACAGTTAATACATAAAATCGCACCACTTTTACATATCAAAACCCACTTCAAACTATTATTTAAACTATAATACAGGAGCAGCAAACCGCCGCCGGTCAATTTCCCGCCAAAACTCCAAAACTCCAATTTATGTTGACATATAGGGCTAATGTTGCCATATTACCGAATCCTTAGGAAATGGGATTGTAATTCACTGATTCGTGAACCCAATAATGCATACGAGACCTTCAATTTTGGAATTTTTTATGTAACTAATCGTAGATCAACTATTTATTTGTTGGTACATTATTTTACAAAGCTTAACATCTGATTTAGTTAGTGTGGAAATTATTTCTAAGAATTTACCGGGAGATTCAAATAAAAACATCAGACAGAGAGAGAGATCAGAGAAGTCAGACCACAGAGAGTGAGATAAAGATACGTAGGTATTTGACTCAAGCTGTAGTTCCAAGTATAAGGCTTATTACATTACACGATTTATCGGGCCCTGTCCATCGTGTGCCCTGCCTACCAGACAGGGCGCTGCTTATTACACTACGCTAGAAATCGCTTCCTGCCTCAGTTGTTACTCGAACGTGGAAATGATTGCACGTCTAGCATTATGGCGCAGACTTTATCTAAACGTCAAAAAATTGCTTTATTGTTTTTTTACGTGGTAATGCCATGCTATAGCTATATTAGTAGTATAGTTGTAGTACGAATGGGTCGGCTCGACCGGGGAAGGACCACGCTCTCACAGAATACCAGCGTAAAATAGCAGCTTAACACTGCTGTGTTTCGTATGGTGAGTGTAGAGAACCGGAGACCCTTTTTACTGGAAAAGAGGCATTCCATCTCAGTCCTCACGGGTGACAACGCATCTGCATTTTGATTCGCATAGGAGGATAAATGTAGGTATCTATGGGCCACAGCAACCACTTACCATCGGGTGGACTGTGTGCTCGTTTGTCACCCTATCCTATAAAAAAAAACTTTGGCTGGCGGTAACGTGTAAGGCCAAGCTAAAAAAAGGAAGGAAAGTTAAATGTGGATGAAAAAATATTTGCTCCTGAGAGAAAAACTATCGAATATGCAAATAGTCAACGTTTTGGACCCAACAGACCTACGAAACTATTTTAAAGAGTAGGTGAAAACCAATTCGACGAGTTATTAAGCTTAGTAACGCCTTTAATAGAAAAAAAATACTTTAATGATTTCTTATATTAACGCGAACACTACGCATTGAATAAAACTACTTGTATGGATTCTATCGCGTTTAATTTTTTTTTAATTAATTCCCGACGTTTCGGATGTTTTACAGCAACCAGTCCCCCGTGACCATGGGTGGTAAAGCACCCGAAACGTCGGGAATTAATAAAAAAAAAATTAAACGCGATAGAATCCGTAAAAGAAGTTTTATTCAAAAGAATACTTTTTTAAGAGAGATTGGTTGTCACTTTACGATTTTGGCCACTGGAAACTCCTATCAAGATTTGATAAGGCATATCTTTGTAGATGTCGATGACATTCAGAAGGATCTTTTTCTTTAGCGCATGACATAAATACGAGTAATGATTTAGAGAGTAGATCGACATAGTAGAACTTTAAATAAACAAACGTGTAGACTCTGCGAATGCGGCCACGCAACTGAGCTCCCTGCCTCCCTGTTTCTTATTACACTACCCTGTCCCTGCGGGCAGGGCCCGAGAAATCGTGTAATGTAATAAGCGTTTATGGCCTCCATCTTTATCTATAACTTCATGGTAGTGTTTCTATATAGTTTGTGGCAGCACTGAATAGATATAGTCCCCGGCTGGTAATCTTTGAGCAAAAATCTTTGACCGTATGAAATGCAGTGAGCAATCCAGAACATGACGTTTCCCTCGTCCCTCCCATCTCTTGCCCCTTCCCGCTGCCGCCATTTTGTCATGTTATTGTCGCGTAGCTGTCAAGTTAGAAGTTTTCTTGGAAACACAGACTACTTAGTGGATACTACGTATCTTGGAAATTTCCATTTTGTTTTTCTAAGAAGTATGAACTAACTATAAATTATAAATAAAGTTTTATTGGCATTTTACTGCTATTTTACGAAAGGATGTTTATTGTTTTATAGCTTATATATTTCGACGGGACGTTTTCGTTAGCTTTAGTGTATTTTGTATAAAAATTTTAGTTTTAAAATGTATTTTTAAGTGTTTCATTCCCAATTGTGCAAGTAACAGAGAAGAGTCTGACTAAGGCCAAAGAAACAAGTGGTTGGACTTTATAAACTGTGACAAACTTTAAAAGTATGCTGCATTCCAGTAACCATTTCAAGAAGCCTGCTTGGTCACAAAATTTTTGAATAAAGGGTTTCATACTGCTAAATCTGACATTAATAAGGCTAAAAAAGGTTGAATAAACTCAACACTAATCTTTGGAGTAAATTGAGTTAGGTTTATCATCAAAGATGACAAAGGTATGTACATTTAATTATTCCTTAATAAACGTAACTGCTCAGTATATTCAGTATTCATATAAAATTTAAAAAATTATAATAAAGATGTACGGGAGTACTGTACTTAAATAAAACTACTTAATTCCTGGCGTTTCAAGTGATCTCTTTGATAACAACTTAGTAATAATAATAAACTGGTTGCCAACTTGTCTGCCAAGTGTTACAACTATGGAAAATGTACACCTTATATGATAACCTATGAAGGCCTATGTTTACCAGTAGCTTTATGATAGTCTGCAATGAATGAATGATGAATAAAACAATAATAAATTCTTTTTATAATAATTTATTAAAATTTTAAGTTAATGGCTGAAGTAAATGAGGAATTCTATTATTTTAAATAACTAATTGTCAACATTATTTTATGCACAATCGCACACCTCTAGTCTTAATAATTACAAAATCAAGGATGTCTGAATGACAATGACAAACAATCTTTTATGTTTTTATTTCAGATGATACAGTTCAAATAAATTTAGTGTGATATTTGATCAGCCATCATAAACAAAGGTATGAGGAATAATTTTGCTGTCAAAACACATAATAACTGATGGAAATGTATCAAAATGGCAAGATGATGTGTACTAAACAGGACTGCAAGCATACTCAATTGCGCTTGTTAGATAAACTAAATGATGACCATGTGATTCCCAACGAAGTAAAAAAATTAAGGTAATAATCATGTAAAATTGAAATTGCAAAACAATCGCCATTCTAAAACTTTAATTCAGATAATATTTTTATGAGGATTAGTAATATGTTTATATTTTTGAGCAAATTTGATCTCTGTCTACACCCTGAAATAAATGAATTAATGTTAATTCCAATTTTAAGTGCTAATTTATCATGTTCTGGAACATTGTGACGAAATCTGTGTGTCTAAGGAATAAAAATATTTTAAAGATGTAGTCTACCAATAAGCACCTTGCCCAACTCATTGTTTCATACCCCTCTGAGAAATGAGACAGTCTGTGCCCAGCAGTAGAACATGAACATAGACTCCAATAGATAATTGGCTACTTTACAAAATATACTTTTATCCTCCCAACCTTCTATCAAAAATTGCTACAGTGTACTTAATTATCTTAGGTATCAATGATAATTATGTTCAAAAATTATTGGAAATTTCTGAATTGTGAAAGCTTCTTAGATTTATGTGAAAGTAACTTTATTTGATTACAATGGCCTCTTCTTGTCTTGACATTTTCTATGCAAACATTTATAAACTACAACAATTACAATGAGCAACAAGTTTAATATGTGCATATTAAACTTGTAATTTATATATTTAAATATTCCTTTTTCCAGCTCAATACACTGGATATCGAATGTATTGAAGAGAACCTTTTCACTGAAAATATTCAAGTGCAAGCAGCAAAGGAGGAATTATATGTTTACTCTATAGCATGTACCACACATGGGTTTCTGAAAGGCACGGACATCATTAGAATCGAAAAGTGTACATTGCCACCAATCCAAAAAAAACCTTGAACAAGTTTAAAAAAGTTAAAAAAATAAATCATATAATAAATAATATATACAATGCATTTTATTTCTACGAATCCTTCATAATAAAATAATAATAATAAAAATAGTAATTATTAATTAATATTTATTTATTGAAATTATGAATATAAAAATATATAGGTATATACCTATATATATAGGTATATACCTATATATATATAATTATACTGGGCTGAAATAAAATTATTCCCTTGCCTATATCCAATTCATATTTAAAAAAAAAACGAAATGTCATGTTCTGATTTGCTCTACGGTCCAAACTAAATGTACCAGAGACGTCCGTCTGAACGCGTAGTGTTTCTATATAGTTTGTGATGTAGTCTATGACAATTTGTTTTGATTTTTTGGTTTAGATTATGGTTTGGACTATTTATCTATCAAGTTTATAAAGTATTTCTTGATTTGGGTTTAAAAGCTATAAAAATTATTATTTCAAAAAGAAATTATTCAGATTTAATTCTGAATAGTTGGTAATTACCAAAGAGTATAGTAACTGTCCTATACCAAGGAAAATATACACTTGCCTATACGGAAAGTGATTAGTTACCAACATTATCTTTGGGAGTTTTGTGCGTACTATAGTGGTACTGAAGACAGAGATACTATTGAGGAGTATTTATTATTTATTTTGGTGTTATTTTAAGCGATTTATAATTTACAATGGGTAATTCGGGCCTTAGACAACATTATGATACCGCTTCGAAGACTGGTGTTTTACAAATATCTGATAAAAAATTAAAAGACATACCTGTGGAAGTGTTTAATTTATCAGAACATTTACGAAATTTAGATTTATCTAAAAATAAAATTTCCAGTGTACCAGATGACATAAGTAGATTAAAAAATTTGAAGCAGCTGAACTTGAGTGCAAACCATATAGAGGTTTTACCAGATTCTTTGATATACCTTAAGAAACTTGAAATGTTAAATGTATCTAATAATTCAATTTCTTCTCTACCATCTCATTTTTCAAACTTAAATAACTTAAAACAAGTTTATCTAAGTCATAACAAATTTACAGAGTTCCCTTCACAATTACTATGCTTAAACAACTTGGAAGTAGTAGATCTTTCAAATAACAAAATAACTCGGATACCTGACGGGATGTCAGATTTTTATGCAGCTGAATTAAATTTAAGCCAAAATGAGATATCTAATCTTAGTGAGGACTTACATCAGGCTCCAAGGCTAAAAATATTAAGATTAGAGGAGAATTGCTTAAGCTTAGATGCAGTAAGACCTAGTTTATTAAGAGATTCCAAAATTCATACTATCAATTTGGATGGTAATCTATTTGAAACAAAACAATTGGTATCAGTAGAAGGATATAATGAATATACTGAAAGATACACAGCATTAAAAAAGAAAATGTTTTAATATCGTAAAACTGCACAATATATTAAGAATATTTTAACAAAGTTTAAGCAGGTTGTAAACATGGAAGACTTTTAATGATTACAGCTTATTCACCAATTGTAAGCTTTTCACTAAATCACTACATATTATAATGTTTTTTTATATCATAATAATTTTATAAAATGTTAAAAATAATACACACATAGTTATTTAATACCCATATTTACTTTAACATCTTTATTATGTATTTTGTATTGTAAATGTTTATGGTTGTATAAGTCCCACCGCCAATGATGAACTAGTAGCAAGTGGAGCTAGAAATGAGTTGGTGAGTAGTGAGAAACGAGTTTGTAGTTCCGATAGTCTTGTGGCTGGGCCATAATGAAGTGCACTCAGATCCGCACTGTAGAATGAGATGACCGCTGGTTGGTCTGCTGGTGTAAGTTCTTACTGCCAAGGGAGCATCACCAAGCAAGTTTAAACGCAATGATTAAACTTTAAACATAATGACAAGAGCTATCAAAGATTACTTTGATAGCTCTTGTCATTGCGACAAACTGGTGAGAGAGAGAGTTCTCACTGGCAGTGTGAACAGCCAGCGATCAACTATTAATATATGTATCTCTTTCATTGACACAAGATCTATATCTATTGCTCATTTCTTGAGCAAGAAAATAGTCGATAGCTAATTGTTTCCTCGTCAGCGGTGGGACAAGTGTCTAATCAATTTACAAATTTTATAAAAATAAACAATTTTTTGAATATTGGACATATTATGCTTCATATTATGTTAACTAAATATAATGTGTGTGTGTGTGCAACTTAGTTTCCACTTCCTACCAATTTCCCATTTGGTAACTCTTTGTAATTATTAGTTTGTGTTTTTTTCTTGAAGGAATACTCCAGAATCACTTTAAATGAAAGCTTAATCTAGTGTTCAATATGTTTTTATCACCATGTGTTCTTGAGATATGCAAAATGAAAAATGTTCATTAATGGATGAATGTACACATACTGACACAAATATATTTATTGCAATTTTGATTTTGCAAAGTTGCTGAACAACTTCTAGATGGGAAGTTAAATTATTTCAAAATTTTTCGTAATTTAATAATTCAACCATGTAGTAGAAATTTTCAACTACTATATATTGTCCCGTGGGTGTTGTAAGAGGTGACAGATGGTATCAATCCAGAAGATAGGCAGCAGTGTCTTCCTAATAATAATTAAAATAAAAAACTGCATTCGCCAACTTACCTACCCAAGTGTGGCAACTATGATAAATATCCAACCTATGGCATGGTAATCCACGAAAGAGGCCTAAGTTCAGCATCCACTGCTGATGCTTTTGATGGCTGTAACAGTAATGGTTCCTAATTAAAATAAACGTTTAATTTTAATTAAGAATTGCAGGCCTACTCCCAATGGAATGGAATTGAATTTTGAATCAATCGAATTTTATTAGAAGTTAAGACAAATCGTCCAAACAAAACCGAAGCTATGCTGCAATATAATAAATATACAAAGAGATTTAAATATATAGGTATACTATAGAGCTGGCATTGGTAACATTGCAAAACTTTGAGATAGTGCGCGTGTGGCACCCTCTAGCTGACAATAGCAAAGCAACGCTAAGCATAAATAAAACGTCATTTTAGGAATGTTACCGTTTCGATATCAAAGTATCGATAATGTTGTTGAAGATTACTAAGTTTGAAATGCTTTTCGATATAATAATAGGAAATATACGTGATTGTTTTATTGTATAAATCTATTTATCATGACTTCCATGACACGAAGAAAATCATATTAACTTTTTACGCCTCTGGTGTCATGAAATAAAATATTTAATTTCCAATAACTAAGAATCAATTTAAACAGCAGTCACTTTGATTGCCACCTTGGTGTCATCATGGATGACGTCACTCGGTCCATTAGCTGCTATAATAATAGCATATGATTGATCGGTCGGCGTTAAAGACACGTCGAGAAACGCCAAATCCAATAAGAGAGCGCCTCTATGTTTTTAAATTCGTTTCTATTACAAGAATACACTTCAAATCTAAAATATTTTAGGAAAACACTGAACTTAAAAGCCGTTTCACGATTTTTCACGTTTCATCAGCTGCAATACTTAAAGACACTACCCACATCAATAAAAATTGTTATTTTAAGTTTTAACCTTATTTTCTAACTAAGGCTTAACCTACAACTTCTTGCATCTAATATCTTTAACAGTATAAATTGTTTTTAATGTAAGAAACCTATAGCCCTCTCCTATCACTGTAAGCGAGGATGTATAATGGCTTTGTCCTTGAAAACCACCAGACAATGAAGCCCAGTGTAAAACCACCAGACAATGAAGCCTGGTATGTAAAAGAGAAGACTTGCTGTATTGCAATATCAACACAGCAAGTATCCTCAGCGTGCTCATAAGCAACACAGAAAATCTCATCAGCATTCCTAAAAAATTTTCCCACCCTTGCTCCACATAAAGTAGGCTACTTAGCATAGTTGGTATATGCTACTCATTTTTGTTGGTATGGGTACAGTATCGTTGACTGTTTACCTCCTTAAATATTGTAAAGGATTAAATCTGCATCCTGTATATTTTTTTATCGATAATATTCCCAATCGATAAACGTCAATCACTAACTTTAACATTGGTAATTAAATAGTTACGTTTACTGGATAACAGAGGGCGCTTATTACAATAAAATAAATGTTCTAGAACAATCTACTAGAAATAATAAAATTTAAAGATTATTCGGTAAATATATGTTATATTTACGATAGTAAACCGAAATAACGTTCATTTTTTGCTCCATATCGTGACTTACAATATCTTAGTGCACAACCCGGCAAATTTTCTTTAAAAATATTTTTTAAATATATGAAACGAATGCTTCTTGACTTTTTGACGATGTCACTAAGACTAAATGACAAAAATCGGAGATATGCCCTATAGGACATAAGTTACAGACGACAATTATGCTGCTGATGTCCGGTCTATTATTATTACCACTTAAATGTTTTTGTAAATATAATGGTGCTTCAAAACTTGAAGAATTGTAAGTCTTAAAATGGTAGTCTTCAGCTATCCGCCGCCAGATGGCGCTCGGAGACGCAATCGACGAAACTGTTTTATGCCGTAATATTTACCCGACTGCGCGACGCAAAGGCGCTCTGGAGACCGATTTTGACGACTCTTACGTAAATCGGTTTGTCATAATGTCTTAATTTTGTGTGTCACTAAAGACATGACAGTAATTAAAATTCACACAGAAAAAAATGAAAACCGACGAACTATGTCAAGTGGGGTATCATTTATAACACGTTAGCTGTCCAGTGCACCGAATACAGTACACGCCACATGGGCAGGGACTTAAATACCGTTAAAATACAGTAACGTTATCTGCGCAAGTGCGAGATAACGTTATGTTTAAGAGAAACGATATGTCAATACGATATTATGCAAAGCTTTGCATGTATATAACGTTATAATTACGTTACAATAAATTTGTCAAATAAACGTTTCTAAAATATTGTTATCACAAAATCATAATGTTATTATTTATTGTTCTATGCCATCTCTTTTACTCGTATGATCTATCGAACGCAGTGCTCTAAAGTTATAGGCTAAAAATACGTTTTGTGGTCGTCAGCGCAGCAATTGAATTATCAACTATAGTAGTACATACAACTCGGAATATGGGTGTTTCAAAATAAATAGTTCATAAACTTTGTATTACATTCATAACAATAAAATGATGTTCTTAATATCTTACTGCATACATTAAGGATTGTGTAGACAAAATAATTGTATAGAAGTTGAAATATTCTTCTATATTATTGTTTTCGGGAGCGTTCCAAAAATACCCTGTATATATAGTTAACAATATGTCTATTTATAAACTACAAAGGAATATTTAATCTTATAACATGCAAAATAGTATCCATTGCCGAACTAGGCCAGAACCTGTATTTACAAACATAAATTATTTATTTAAATTATAGAAAATTTACAAAACTTAGTTCTTTACATTACAGATGTGGTATATAAAAAAGTGAAATAGATAAAAATTATATGAAAAATGTACCTCTTTTGTATATAGTGCTAGTGTAAGAGTGCATGCGCGCGCGCGCGCACGTGTGTGTGTGTGTGTGTGTGCACACAGGCACACAGCACAGTTGCACAGTTACAATTAAAATAAATCTGCGAGAAAATCCGAAAAATAGTTTTATTTAAAATGTCAAATATTCGCGTAAATCTCAAAAAGTATAATGCATTAAGATATGAATAGGTACCTATCTAATAGGTAAATATGACAAGGTATGATGTGGTAGATCTATGGTGCAGGCTGCAACTATGTTAGTACTATAGTTATAGTACGAATTCGTCGGCTCGACCGGGGAAGGACCACGCTCTAACAGAAGGTAAAGTAGGTTGGTGTCCTGTTTTCTAGGAGACCCTGTACATATATAAATACAATATTTATATATATCTATACGTGGTAGAACCATGCTGCAGTTACATTTCTGGTATAGCTGTAACACGAATGGGTCGGCTCGACCGGGGAAAGACCACGCTCTCACAGAATACCAGCGTAAAATAGTAGCTTAATGCTGCTGTGTTTCGTATGGTGAGTGTAGAGAACCGGAGACCCTTTTTACTGGAAATGAGGCATTCCATCTTAGTCCTCACGGGTGACAATGCATCTGCATTTTGATTCGTAATCGAGGATAAATGTATATGTCTATGGGCCACAGCAACTACTTACCATCAGGTGGACTGTGTGCTCGTTTGTCACCCTTATCCTATAAAAAAAATCTTAGTAAAAACTGACTGGAAAAGGCGCATTCTTCTACACATTATCTATGATTTTTGCTTAACTTATCTTCAAAACTTTTTCGCATCCAGCAACTAAACATTTTGAAGTCTTACTATTTTCATCAAGATTATAATAACTATAAGATTTATTAATTTTTACGAACCATTTCCAATATTTGTAAACAAGTGTAGTTCGAATCAACTTTAACAAATAAATAAATATTAGCAAATCGCAACTCGCAAGCGGTTGATACTTGATATTATCAAATGTTCAATCACTTTACAACGTTGCCAGTTCGCTTCTGAAGTGCGTGCGGTGCGAGGAATTCCTTGTTCGTCCAAGCTATTTAGTAGACCAATTGGATCCCAGGACCCACCCACCTCGTGAGTCGCGCGGATTCGCGCGCTTTTGAAAATGAATAGGTTTGGCAACGTCGCGTCTTTATCGTTATAATAACGTTAACTTGCCTGTCACAATTTTGTTCTGTTACACTTAAAACGTTATACTAAATATTGAAAACGCTATGCTTCCTGAGGTAACGATACAATTATAACGTTATTATAACGTTATACATTCTGTTATTTATAACGTTTTAAGTCCCTGCACATGGGTTCGTCAAGTCCGTGTACCGTAAACCATTGATTTATATGTTACACTAGATAAGTAATTGCCGCGCCAAAGCGTTGCCACTTCACATATGGCCACAGCCATATGCCCAGCTAACGTCGGTTCAGTGTTCAATGCGACGCCGACCGAGTTGAGCCGAACGATTCACGACAAAAAAATGGGTAAATGCATAGTGAAAGAATGCGATTCAAGGTCACAAAAACATAATTAATCAAGCGGAATCACTTTCCACACGTAAGTTTTAGTTTATATTTTCATATTAACTTAAAAAACACAAAAAAATTAAATAAAATATCGAATATTGCAATTTAGTTTCAATGTTGCCACTTTTCTGCCTTTGCAATTTTCCCACATTATACTACTACGACTATATAATTTATGGAATAAGTTAACTTGTTAGCCCTGATTTTAAATATTTTGGAAATTGTAATAAAAACTATGTTTCAACCTTTATACAAAGGAATTAATTATTCTTATTTTAGAATATTCTAGAGATCTATTAATTGTATTTTATTACCTATTTTATATTAATAATTTTGCAGGGTACTAAGTTAAGCAGGGTTAAGTGGGTGGAAATAATACGATTGCTGAGATAGGAGACTCACTGGGTGCCTTCGAAATCTACTCTCATTAGTTCTAAGCACTTCCGGGATCAAGACAAACTAGAACCAAAAAGCGATGGCGACCGTGTTTATTTAAGCGGATTAGTACGACAGATTAACACCATTTAGTATTATCTTAAAAATTTATTAATAACCACAGTTTTTGTAGCTAATGTTATGAGACCAAATTTAGGAGACAAAGACTTGCCGATGCTTTCAGAATTGATGCATATTTTAAACTCAGATCTCCTTGGTTAAGAAACCCAAAATTGATTTTTTTTTGTTTGATTTATCAGTACAATAAAAGATAATTCGAAAAAAAAATATTTTTCATTTCATTGGTTATACTTCTATTCATCGGATAAGCAAAGATAAATATTTAAAATAAAAACAAATAACTGCAGCTTAAAAAAAACTCTTTTTTATTGCTTATTTTTGGGTAAAATTTCATATAGTAGGCAATACCAACCCGTCACTGAATGTTTGTGTGTCTATCTTTATCTAATCTTAGCGAAGGCATTGCTTTCGCAACTTGTGTAAGTGAGACAGATATATGTTTACTTATTTTTTCGACGCACGGTAATGTGGTTTGCTCCTCTAGTCTTGTATAACTCAATTTTGATACCAAATAAAAAGTCACATCTCAACAATTTTAGCCGTTAGTGCGCCAAAATCTGTCGCTTAAATAAACACGGTCGCCATCGCTTTTTGGTTCTAGTTTGTCTTGATCCCGGAAGTGCTTAGAACTAATGAGAGTAGATTTCGAAGGCACCCAGTGAGTCTCCTATCTCAGCAATCGTATTATTTCCACCCACTTAACCCTGCTTAACTTAGTACCCTGCAAAATTATTAATATAAAATAGGTAATAAAATACAATTAATAGATCTCTAGAATATTCTAAAATAAGAATAATTAATTCCTTTGTATAAAGGTTGAAACATAGTTTTTATTACAATTTCCAAAATATTTAAAATCTGGGCTAACAAGTTAACTTATTCCATAAATTATATAGTAGTAGTAGTTTAGTAGTAGTATAATGTGGGAAAATTGCAAAGGCAGAAAAGTGGCAACATTGAAACTAAATTGCAATATTCGATATTTTATTTAATTTTTTTGTGTTTTTTAAGTTAATATGAAAACATACACTAAAACTTACGTGTGGAAAGTGATTCCGCTTGATTAATTATGTTTTTGTGACCTTGAATCGCATTCTTTCACTATGCATTTACCCATTTTTTTGTCGTGAATCGTTCGGCTCAACTCGGTCGGCGTCGCATTGAACACTGAACCGACGTTAGCTGGGCATATATGACTGTGGCCATATGTGAAGTGGCAACTGGCAACGCTTTGGCGCGGCAATTACTTATCTAGTGTAACATATAAATCAATGGGTATCAATGTCAAATAATTACCATAAACAAGAATATGGATAGAAAAACGTTTTTTTTAAACTCGCCGTTCACAAGTCCACGGTACACGCTAAGTTTACTCGCTACTTCAACTCGATAAGTCCGTGTACCGAATACGGTACACGATCAAAAGGTAAGACAAACCGGATAATTATTTATGCAGGCTAACTATCCAAAATTAGTCATTTTGAATCAATTTGACACAGAATAATACAAAAACTGATTTGGACATATGAGGTTGTCGAAAAATTCTGTATGGGGACAGTTAACGTTAACTGTTAAGTCTGAAAATCGACCTTAGGTTTCTCTTTTTAATTTTGAAAATATAGCTGCAGCGTGGCGCTATCGAGTGTATTAAATCGCTTTTCTTCTACGCGTCCAATCGATTACTTTTAATTTGTTCGAAGGTTGATTTCGGCATAGGGTTGCCACCCGTACTATAATATTATATATTATCGTGCTATATTTCAGTTAATTGTATTACATATTATAGAAATATGATTTAGTACGAAAAACACTTATTTTTTCCCCTAATTCAAATGTCGCGATTTTTTATATTAACTGTGACTGGAAGTCTGGAAAGTAAGTTTCACGGAAATAATTTTTCCGTCATGAATGTTAAATGTAAAGAAGAAAGAAATCTATACAAATAAATAAAAAAAAGTGTCTGTTTGTAATATCAAAATTGCAGCTTTTTACTAAACGCATGTGAAAGTATATACGGTACTAATAACAAAAATAGTCGAGTAAAAAAGCGGCACGACCGTACCATCCGTTTCTCGAAGCAATTCAGGCCATTTTCGACCCCCTATAACTTCGTTGTGGATAAAACTAGAAGCCTGAATTCAGTAACCAAGCAGGCATTATATAGACACGGTATATTTCAAATTTCATTCAATTTGAACCAGTAGTTAAAGAATTATAACCAGTCAAAGTTTCTTAATTTTGTCACTCACTGACTGACGGATCATCAAAACTTTAAGGCACTTCTAGCAGACATAGAAGCTTCAAATTTAGAATACAATTAGTGTTTAGTGTATAAATTAAGAAAAAATTAAAATATTTTGCAATTTTGGTCCAGTTTTCTAGATACATCAACTGCATAATTAACTTTGTTTTCCCAGTGTACCTGTATATGCATAATATAATGG
Organism: Parnassius mnemosyne; assembly: GCA_963668995.1. NCBI lineage: Eukaryota > Metazoa > Arthropoda > Insecta > Lepidoptera > Papilionidae > Parnassius > Parnassius mnemosyne. The sequence continues at coordinate 21,218,937 of CAVLGL010000115.1, forward strand.
AATAATAGGTGTAGATAGTATCTAGTGTAGATTGCCAAGTCAATCTATTTATTTAAAACATAAAAGATTTTTAATATTGATATGGTCACTATAAGATGTTGTTAGGTTAGCTAATTACGTAATAACTTAAGACAGAAGGACCCTTAAGTAGGGACTGAATAAATTAACCGACTTGGTATTACATGGATCTCACAACTTTTTACGGTAGAAGAACTGAGTTGCGAGACTTGGTGTTTTTAGAAGTTATGTTTTTGACGGTATAATTTTTAAAGTTTTTATCTGTCTGTCTGTTTGTTCCGGTTAATCTCCGAAACGGCTGGACCGATTTTGACGGGATTTTCACTGACAGATAGCTGATGTTACAAGGAGTAACTTAGGCTGCTTTTATATTAAAAAAATAATTAGGGTTCCGAGCAAAAAAATTAAAACCTCAAATAACACGCGGGAGAAGTCGCGGGGAACAGCTAGTATATAATAAATTTCATTAAAAATTAATTGTTAATTTATTTTAATATGAATCTAAATTCCTCAGGTTCCTATAATTATTTTAAAGGTTCAGGACCAAAGCGAAGAGCAATCACAAATTTATATGGAAAAATGCATAAAGATTAAAAATAAATGTGTACTTTTGTTCCTAAAATTACCAAAAGTACTATATTTTTGCGTCTTTTAGCAAAAATACTATATTTATTAAAAAAAAGGGGGGCAACCCTATTTCGGCAGTACCTGAACCTCTGACACCAAATTCGATGAAGCGAAAGCTGAAAATTCTATAATGCTAATTCATTTTAGAAAACTGCTCACAAACCGTTTCTAAAAATGCAAATTGTGGACTGTTGTCTTGTTTTAAACGTTATTATGTTGATATCGTTTGTAAGCAGTAGGTGGTGGGCTCTATTTATGCATACAGATCCTTCTGTGTTAGAATGCCTACCTTCCTGCAAGTTGTATATTTAAATTAAACTCATCGTGCCACCCACCGGAAAGGGCAGGACAACGTCTGACGAGGTACCTAGTAATATATACATATAAATAAAATTGAAGTCTCTTTTTGTAATATTGAAATAAGTGCCTTCTATTTTTTTTAACCTTATTATAAGCCAGTGCTTGACCAAAATCCCACCTGGTGGTAAGTGGTGATGCAGCCTTAGATGGTAAATCGCACTGTCTTAGCGTAACAAAAGCCTATTCACTCTTGTCTTGAAGACGCCCAGATTGTATTCTTTATTGATTCGGATGGAAAGATAGACGTCGGCAAATAATTCCACTCCTTTGCTGTACGTATTACAAAACACGAAGTAAACCGTTTGGTCTATTAGGCTCAGGGGTTTATTTTTATGCCATTAAGACATAAATGTAATAAATAAAACAATCTCCTAGTTCTTAGTTGGTTATATTATTACTATTAAACAACAAACACTTATAATAATACTTTTAATAACAATGTTTGCCAGCATAATATCAATAGCCTTGTCTTGTAACAACCACATGTCTGTCGTCTGTCGCCATTGCTCTCAAACTCTCCCACCCGCTATCCCTTCTCGCTCGTGTTTCCATTTTAACCAATCTCAACACGTTCCCGGAGTCAGCTACCAACTTACAAAAATAAAACTACTTGAACTGACCACAGCAGTATTTCTACTACTGCAATCCATTCACACAATGCTAAATAAGTAAATTATTATACATTAATTTATAAAAGAATATTTAAAATGAGATGATAAATTTAAAAATCATGACATAAACATTAAACAACCATTTTTGAGATTTTTGTTTGTCCGGGCTAATCTTCGGAATGTCTCAATCGATCCTAAAGAAACTTTACGAACAGATAGAGACAAATGCCAGCCAGGAGTTATCTATGCTTTTATCAGAAACTTGGAGAATTTATTTGAGTGATTACTCAAATAAATTGACAATTTAAATGGTCTTTGATGGTTATCTTTTTTTTTTTTTTTTTTTTTTTATTAAAAAAACCAACAGCGATTTAACAATTTTAAGCACTTAAAGTATAAATCTTAAATGTAAGGCCTATTAAAGGTTTTTTCAGTTATATAAACAAAATATATTATGGACGGTACAATTTAACTATTCTTTGAATTTATTATAATATGTATGTACTAATCCAATTGTATATATATATGTTCACAGATATGTAACTAAATGTTTATACTAATTACACTTTTGTATATGTGTATGTAGAATAATATTTGTATTATTTATTTCTCTGCAAAACTTTTAAATGCAGCCAGATATTAACATTCTTTTATGTAATTTAATTTAATGAAATATGAAATATCACACCTGTTTATTTATTTATTTTTCTAAACCGTTACACTTATGTCAAATTTACACTCAACAATCAAGTAAGAAATGATTATACTAAATGATGCAAAGTATGAATTCATTTTCATATTATAATAGAGTTGATTTATGTTCATTACTATTTATTTATTTTTGTGTAGGGAGTCCTACTAGATGGAGTAACGACCTGGTAAGACATATAGGAAGTCGACGGACGCATGCGGCTCAGAATCGTGCCTTGTGGGATTCCCTGGGGAAGTCCACGTTCAGCAGTGGACTTGTGAAGGGCTGTAATGATGATCATCATGATTAAGCAAATCAAAATTATTTACTCATTTTGCACCTCATTTAGAATTTTAAGAGCTTTAGCTTTAAAGGCTGGTTTACTAAAAACAAAGAGATCTATATCACTAAAGATCTCATTGTATGTCCTGAGCAATCGGTTTATAGGCGCATTACGTGCATAATTGGTGCCAGCAAACGGCACATGCAATAAAGGGGGCGGCCGACGGCGGACACGACGCGACGGTACGTTGTATGTTATGCTCGCCACCAACTCAGGGCAGTCTACCTGTCCACGGACAATATCATACAAAAAACATACGTCCATTAATTTACGTCTGTTTTCGAGTGTCAATAAATTATAAGATTGACAAGTATTTTCATAGGTTAGAAGTGGTGATTTGAAAAAACGATAATTTAGATAATTGATGAATTTTTCCTGTATGCGTTCTATACGATCTTTATAAGTAGCGTATTGGGGAGACCAAATTGGACTGGCATATTCTAATATACTGCGAACATAAGCATTATACATAATTTTAAGGGTACTAATATCTTTAAAAGGCTTGCAAGTTCTTATCACAAATCCAAGATTTTTAAAAGCCTTGTTAACAATTTCGTCAACATGCTCTGATAAAAGCATTTTATTGTCAAAATGAACTCCTAAATCTCTAACAGTAGATGTTCTTTGTATTGGAATACCATTAAAATTGTAGGAAAATGAAATAGGGTTTTTTTTACGTGTGAAGCTAATACATTCGCATTTATCAATATTAATTGTTATGTTGTTAGCAGTATAATAAGCTGATAAAGCGGTTAAATCAGTTTGCATTTGATGACAGTCCTGCTCAGTACGGATATTGTAAAAAATTTTTTTGTCATCGGCGTACATTAAATGTTGTGAAAACTTAAAACAAGTAGTAATATCGTGAATATAAGCGTTATACAGTAAAGGCCCCAGATGTGATCCTTGAGGAATGCCTGTTGGTATTTTGATAAAGTCCGATCTGTATCCACCTATTACAACAGCCTGGGATCTGTTACTCAAATAGGATTTTATCCACCTGAGTAAATCCCCATGTATGCCTAACAATTGTAATTTATTCAGTAAAATGACATGGTCCACACGGTCGAAAGCTTTTTCGAAATCCGTGTAGACCACGTCTACCTGACCGCCTCCATCCATATTAGACAAAACATAGTTAGAAAAGCACGCCAGATTAGTGATAGTAGAACGATACCTTAGAAATCCGTGTTGAGTGTTTGGCAGTCCCTTACATATTACGGGATATATAACATCATAAATGGTTTTCTCAAAAACTTTGCCAATAGTATTTAAAATTGAAATGCCCCTATAATTTTCAATTTTAGTTTTAGTTCCCTTTTTATGTACAGGAACAATGTGTGCTCTTTTCCAGATATCCGGAAATACACCTTCGCTAAGAGACATATTAAAAATGATAGCAATAGGGACACACAAAGTTTTAGCACAGTTACGCCAAAATAAAGGGGGAATGCCGTCACATCCTGCTCCTTTAGAAATATCAAGTAGTCTAAGTCTTTTCTCAATAGTGGATGTAGGGATAAACAGTTTAGATATATTATCATATGTAGAAATGGCATTGCCTTCTTCTAATATTTTATCAGAAGGGTCACCGAAAACGTTTTTGAAAAAAGTATTAAAAGTATCACATATTTCTTTACCACCCGTTACTTTATTGCCCAGGTATGATAATTGTTTTGGATAATTCGATCCACCACGCAAAGACTTAACGTATGACCAGAATAACCTCGGTTTGTATTTAATGGCTTCCTCGGTACGTTGAGTATATATAGCAAAGCAAGCATCTTGAACCCTATTTTGTCGTTTACGTAATAATGAAAACTCGTCATAATCTAATAAATTGCCAGACCGTTTCCATTTTTTGTGTGCTTTTGATTTTTCTTTAATTATTTTTATTAAAGCGGAACTGTACCAGACAGGGTATTTATATTTATTATGATAGGACTTAAGTGGTACGTGTTGGCATATAGCATCATTTATTATATTATAAAAGTTATCACAAGCCTCTTGGACCGGGCTAGATTGTAATTGTGTTCGCCAATCGATGCTATTAAGAGTTTCATTTAGTTTCTCATAATTGGTTTTATTAAAATCATATTTAGGCTTAGATGCTTCAGTAAACGGTGTGATTGAAACGTCTAAAATTTCCAGTACTAACGGAGGATGGGCGCGGTCAACCTTTATAAGGGGCGAGTTGCAAATTGCGACTTCAAGTGGAAGATTTGAAAATGCCAAATCTAAAGTATTACCGGCATAATTTTTAAAACTATTATATTGCTTGAGACCGAGAAAGCTCAGTTCATCTGTTAACCTTACACCAGCACTTTTAATTTCAACATTGCCTTTACTTAAATGTGTTGGGCCCTGAGTACTCCATGAGATGCATGGAAGATTAAAATCACCGATAACTAAAATATTTTTAACAGTACTATTTGAGATTACCACAGATTTTAGTGTTTGCAGTAAGTAATCTATTTCAACTGGCATATGTGAAACATTAGGAGGGATGTAAATCGCAATAATGTACAAATCTGCAGTAGCAGAAATTGCATGTGCCGGTACTAACAGCATTAACATATCAGGCGGTGAGCAGTTATTCAAACATTCAGTGACTAAGGGAGTTGCACATAACTCATTACGCACTAAGATCATGACCCCGCCTCCTGTCTTTTTATCGCATGATAATAAATCTCGATCACACCGAAAAACTTCATACCGATCGTCACATAATTCTCCGTCGAAAATCCCGTTATGCAACCATGTCTCAGTTATTACAATAATATCATAATCATTTCTTAAAATCTGCTGTCTTAATTGCAAACATTTAGTTCTCAGCCCCCGTGTATTTTGGTAATATATTTTTATATCTTTACTTTTATTTAACTTATCGAACTTAGAACTTAGAATGCTACCAATTGTTTACAACTCATAGTATAAAAGTTATTATACAACTGGAAAATATTACTAATAAATATAATTGTTTTGTAAAATAGAGGGGCTGAAACACAAAAACACAGATTACAATACTGTGTACAAAAATGATGTTGATTATAGGTTGACAGATAAAAGCGATGAATAGTTTTCGTGTTTGGTTCATGTGATATAAATATCGAACTAGTATAACGCATTATATGATCATCCTTTGTAAACCATGTATATAAATATGTGTTAATATTTAAGTTTCCCGCTAATGTAAACAGAACGAATAAAATGTATAAATAAATCCATATTGAAAGTTTAAATAATGCATTATTATTAACTATTTGAAGGTATTGTAAGAATTTATTCTTACGCTCCAGCACTAATGTTCTTTTAGCAGTGATAAATATTATGACAATGAAGTTAAAATGCGTTATAGGTCGATCACTATAAACAGGTGTGATAAATGATTTTAGTGATAACGTATATGTATAGAATTTGATGTTAAATATTAATATATTAAAAACAGTGATTTTTAAGCAGCTTAATGTTAGTTTATGATAATTTTGTTTGAAATATGCAAAGTAAATTATATTTTTAGGAAATAGATAATTTTTGTTATCAGTGCCATTATGATAAAGAAACAATAATTTATTATCTGCATCATTTACATTCTGCAAAATTTTTGTAATGTTAGCTTTTGTACATGAAATGTGACCGTGCACAATTCGATGCACAATAATTAAGCGTACAAATAACATTGTAAGTAACGTGTTTTCTAGCATAGAGTACCTATTCCGAACAGAGCTGGCAAATAAAGGTTTTTTCATAAACATTAAATATTGAGAATTTAAACTAAATATAGCTATTGAGACATATCTTAGACAATTAACGTTATAAATACAGTACACATTATATAATACGGAAATATATAAATTTAACAACGAATAAAGATTATTAAAGAGAATACTTATTTGGAAACACTTAGTTTCTTGAGATCCTCTTCGCTTATGATCTTTAAAGCGGGAGAGTTGTCGTTTTTTCGCACGAATATTAACCCATTTTTTACCCAGACGAACTGATGCTGTTTTATTTTGGCCAATTCCTTACATTTTTTCAATAGTTGTTTATTAAAGGGGGTTAAATGTTCGTTAATATATATGGGTCTGCTTTCTCCTGTTACATCGATATCTCTTGAGGTAATCCGAGCTTTGCGGCCCAGGGAAATTATGTTGTCCTTCAAGAGCCTTGTTCGCATTTTAGCTATTATGACTCTGGGACGACCTCGTAATTTTATTTTCGGAGAAACTCTATTCACTTGTATAATATCATTTGGCGGAATATCGACACCAATATGTTTTCCAATGTTCAAAATAATGTCTTGAAGATTTTCGCTTTTGCATTCCGGCACACCGACAATTTCAATATTTGATAATCTCTCTCTCTGTTCACTTGAATTCAGTTGTGATTGTAATTGCATATTTTGCTGTCTTATTTTAACAATTTCCATCTCTATTTCACGTGTTTTCATAGTATCGACAGCTAAAGTTTCAATCTTTTTTGCTTGCTCGTCTTGCTGATCAGCATTGAACTGTACCGACTGCTGGAGACTATTAATTTCTTTTTGTGTTGCCACTTGCTGAGTTTTTAATCTTACTATGTCAGTCTTAATATCTGTGTATTCCTTACGCATATTATTGATCTCTGCCTTCACCTCGACTACAATCTCGTTCAGTTTTGCAAGGTCGTTCTTAATCAAATTATTTATAGTGTCATTTATTTGAAGTAAATTATTATTAAAATCTGTCTTCCAATCATCCATCTTTTTCAATATATTATCAGTGAATAATTTGAATGAATCTGAAATATCGTGATCATACTTGCGTTTTCGAGCGACAATGTTGGATAGATCCGGATCGGAATCAAAACGTTTATTTGTTGGAGAGCGCTGCATTATCATAAATATCACTTCTTTACGTTCATTAATCTGTGCATGTGCAAATAACTTGATATATTACCGATCTTTGTGCGTAGAGGTGGGGATCGCAGTTACACGTAGACTGACGTTTGACTGCACCCGTCGATCATCAAAGTTGACTACGATTCTCAATATTATGACTATAGCAATAAGATACTTTTTCAAAAATATTTACTGTTTGCAATGTTTTTTAAAAATCCCTCGATAGTCTGAATACGTCCGTCCACAATAACGCGTGGTGAGCTACTGTGATCTTAAGGTGATATATTTTAGTGAATTTTTGATCGATTAAAATAATCTGCGGGTTGTGCTTAACGGCGCTGATAACGCTTGATCCTAATTGGATTTTGAAAACAGAACTGAAAATTGAGTTCTAATCGAATTTGGAATTATTTTGAAAGTAAACCTGCTGGTTAAACTCTGCTTCCTCATGAGGCCCATGGCCAAGGAATATAATACTCTCTAACGAGAGCTCAATACAATAAATAATCCTCAATATAATAAGCTAATATAATTGAGGGCGGGAGCTCATGCCCAACTCGGACTTTTACGGGCTGATATTGTTGAAACTGTGCCTACTTCGCCCATTTATATCCTTGGCCAGTTAAAGGAAATAACGTGCCGTGGAATATGCGGTAATAATATAATAAAGTACATGCGTAGGTAACAACAGTGTAGTGGTGGTGTGAGAATATCCACTACCCCATATCCCGTGGGTATCGTAAAAGACGACGGATGGAAACTGAAACAGGAGATGGGCAGCAGCATCGTTCTGATAACAACTCAAAATTATAAAAAAAAACTGCGATATGAGGCACTCTATGGTGGAGTCCTACGTATATGCGTAGATAGCATTGGACGCGAATGTACGTTTCCGGCACAGAACACTATTACTGGTCCCCGGCATCTTGAGTGATCATCATGAGTTGTTTTTTAAACGCATATGGCATGATATACGCACGTTTGCAGAACCCAAAAGCCAAAACAAATAAGCGAATAAAATATCTGGACTTGGCTCACGAAGTGATCGGCGTGTGTTATTTATTTACATTACTAAGGTACGTGATGGTAATATGGTCACCTTTAGCTTTGGCGCCATATATAATCAAACTAGGATGACGACAGAGACAAAAACAAAGTCGATTCCTATAACTTATACTTATATTAAGAAAAAATAGCAAACAAGCCTTGGCAATAATTAGGAACACTTCGAAAAATGAACTTAAAAAAACTAACCACACTACACAATATCAAAATCGACTAAAATATTTACGATAATATCAGCTGTCAAAATGGTGATGATAAAGCAGCGCCCTTTTAACTCTTTATTATTTGATTGACTGATGAAGAGCTATCGTAACATAAAGCCATCAGATAATATTACCTTCGCGTACTTTTACTACAATTCTAATGTATATTTTACATTTTTGTTATGCCCAACGATGAGAATACTATATAAATATCCCTAACATAATAATAATAATGGATCAGGTTATTAAGGCCAACAACTATCGGGGATACGTCCTAAGGGATGGCACCGTCGATATCTGTCGATCTTCTCTCCATCCCGGTGAGTCACTTATGCCTGTCATCTCCGGTTGTTCGGCGCTGCCTAACTGAGTATTTGCACAGACACAACCTAATAGCCAGAATTCTACACCAGGAGCTCGCTCTGAAATATGGTCTCGTGGATCGGAAACTGCCTTATTCACGGCTTCCGCCAAGTACTTTTATTAAATACTTGCCGGAAGCCGTGCTCGAAAATGACCGCGCCAGGCTCTACTGGGACTGGGTCATAATCACAGACAGGATTATTCTTGAGAATAAGACTGATATTGTGCTTGTGGACCGGGAACAGTCAAGGATATTTTTGGTTGACATTACTATTCCGTATGACGAGCACCTCGTGAAAGCCAAAACAGATAAGCGAACAAAATATCTGGATCTGGCTCACGAGGTGACCGACATGTGGGGTGGTCTGCCGACCGAAATTATACCTGTAGTCGTTTCTGCGAACGGGCTAATCCCGGTCAGCTTCTCGGGTCATCTGAGGCGAACAAAATAATGATAAAAGAACAAAAATGCCGTTCATAACTTATAGTGAGGTAATGGTGGTCCTGGACCCGATAATTCCCATAATATTACCGTCACCTACATTCAACCTCAATAATCTTGCAGCACTTAATTTTTAGGTATTAATATAGAACAAAAATGACGTTTATTCCTTACGGTAAGATAATGAATGTCTAAGACCCTATAATACTTACTTACTTATCTTCACGCACAATCCCTGACGGGGTAGCCAGAGAGAACAGATCGCCAAGTGTCACGATCCTTACAAACCTCTTTCGCTTCTTTCAGATTCATTATCTTCTTCATGCATGCACGTCTAAGTATCCGAGTACTTTTGACCCTACCCTCTTCGAGCAATTTGCTCACATGGTCTTCGAAAGTTAGTCTCGGTCTACCGCGACACCTTTTAATATTAACTTTCGCGCTATATATTTTCTTCACTATTCGGTCTTTACTCATTCGCTCAACGTGCCCAAACCACCGAAGCACGCCCTTATCAATTTTTGTGATAAGGTCATCTTTCAAACCTGCCATATTGCGAATCTCTTCGTTTCGCTTTCGGTCGGCAATGGTAACGCCGCACATTTTACGAAGAGATCGCATCTCCACTGCATTCAACTTACTTTTATGCTTCTTCTGGCATACCCAGGTTTCGCTGCCATATAACAAAGTCGGTACCAACACTGCGTTATGTATTGCAAGGCGTGCACTTTTCGTTACGCCTTGCCTTTTGACTAACGCAGTCAGGGCACCATTGACTTTGTTCCCGGCAGCGACACGCCTGTCCACATCTAAATCACATCTTCTATCCCGGCTAAAAGCACTCCCCAAGTATACAATTTCATTTACCTGTTCTAGACATTCCTGATTTACCCATATTTCACACTTCGTTCTCTCTTCGTCCCTTTCAAATACCAGAACCTTAGTTTTATTAGCATTCAAACGGAGACCTTTAATTTCACATTCCTCTTTCATACACGTGACTAATGCCTGCAGTTCTGCCTCTGATGGTGCAATAAGCACTGCATCATCAGCATACAGCAGACAATTTACTTTAATGTCACCCAATTTCACACCCAAACAACTATCTTTCAGCTTCTGTAAACAGCTCTCGAGATACAGCCAGGAAGACATGACACAACCCTGCTTTACGCCCGTTTGGACGTTAAACATGGGTGACAGGTCATGCCCTACCCGCACACAGGCTTTACAGTCACAGTAAAGAGACTGCACGGCCCTTAGCAATTGACCATCCACACCATACCCCGGCAACAGTTCCCACATTTTCTTCCTTACAACCTTATCAAATGCTTTCTCAAGATCCACAAAAGCACAGAAAATCTTCTGGTTTGCAGCCAGAAGCTTTTCCGTGATCATGCGGAGAGAAAACATTTGATCCGTGCATCCTCTTCCAGGTCTAAATCCGCATTGTGCCTCCCATAGAAATCTTTCCGATTTCTCTTGCATCCTACGTGTCAAAACCTTCGAGTAAACTTTACTTGCTAAACTGGTCAAGCTGATCGCCCGATAGCACCCGCAGTCAAAATGTGAACCTTTACCTTTATATAAAGGCACAATGACTGCGGATCGCCAATCATCCGGGACATCCCCCGTCCGCCAGCACAAATTGCACAGCAGATGAAAGCTGTCCCAGACGCGAGGCCCACCATACTTGACCATTTCAGCAGTAACTCTGTCTAGTCCCGCAGCTTTACCACATTTCAAACTTCGAATCGCACGTTCAATCTCTTTCATACTGATGACCTCAGTGTCATCGAGGTCCGGGTCTGGCGTACCAGTCACGGCGTCATTCCCGGATCCCTCACTATGATCATCACACGCATACATTTCTCTATAAAATTCACTCCATCGCTGTATGTCGTCCGATTTTTCTGAGAGGACGTCATTAGTTCTCGAAAGCACTTTGTTCATTCTTAAGGCCGTCGCACCACTTCGGGCCCTTCCAACCTCTTTCCAGAAGAGTTTGGAGTTCTCCTTAAAGTTGTGCGACAACCTTTCGTCCGCTTCCATTCTACACCTTTCACGCACTTCCTCAATCAGTGCTTTCGTGTGAACTTTCTGCAGCCTATATCTTTCTTTCATCTTCTCTCTCATATCCTTATCATTACTAGAGGCCAAGTAGTCTAACCATGCTTTCTTCTTCTTCTTTACAGCTTCTTTCACTTCATCATTCCACCATGCATCTCTTCTTTTACTACTGCCTCTTTTTATTGTTCCACACACTTCTTCCGCTGCACTTACCATTACATGTAATGTAATGACCCTATAATGATCAGAATAATACCGTCATCTACATCGGACCTCAATAATCTCTCAGCACCTAATTAGCACTTCATTTTTAAGAACTGATAAAGAAAAAAATGCCATTCATACCTTATGGGTACTATTTTTTTTACTACTTATGGTAAGGTAATGGTGGTAATCTGCACAGGTCTCGATAATCGCTCAGCACTTAATTCCTTGCTATTAATATTTTTCGTATATTTATTATCGTCATTGCGTTGCTAGCGATACGTTTTGCCAGCAACGCAAATTTCAACATTTCTTTGGTATGAACATTTTAGAGCACCTTATTTTTAAACTTGGCACCCAATTAGCATCTAAAAAGCCCCTAGTTTCGGCTTTTTCTAAATGCAATTTGGATTCCATTCTGATTTTCAGAAGACCTGATTTTTGCATCTGTTTTGTTCTGAATGACGAATGTACGGCACTGAAAATTTCGGGAATCAAGGAAGCGACACAACATTACTATTTAAAAATGTATTTATTGCTTTTCGAAGAATTCTCAGCGAAATTTGACACATTTTTCCATACGATGGAACCAATCATTCAATGATTATATAGGTAAATAAGGATTCTATTTTTATTTGAAATTATCCCAAATTGAATGTGATTTTTGGGCAACAACATTTTGCCTACCGATCGACCCTTAAGAATGTGTGTGTTCGCAGTAAAATCAGTCAAAATAGTGCATTACTACGCATTTTGAATTTAAAAGGTAAAAAGTACAGAATGTTCGAGATTTTTTTTAAAAAAATAGTGTTCTTTACCATTTGCCTATATTACTTGTTCTGAAAGTTCTCTGCAAATTTGGCCGGTTATTGCAAAATAACCCTGTATAATTGTATGTACATCTGTTAGTGATCGTGTAAATTGTAAACGAACGAAGTATTCTCCGCGAAATTTGACACATTTTTCCCTACGATGGAACCAATCATTGAAGCAAACATTCCATTCGGAAGTTGGGGTCTCCAAAATGGCCGTTTTGTAGGCGTCCACAGCTTCTTCAGGTGATGAAAATCTCTGTCCACGCAATTTATTCTTTATTTTAGGGAAAGTATAGAAATCATTAGGGCTTAGGTCGGGGCTGTACGGCGGATGGTCTAATAATTCTATGTTTTCTTGCTCTAAAAACTCTTTTGTTCTGTGTGCGGTGTGAGAACTCTCATTGTCGTGATGGATGATGATGCGGCGGTTGCAGTTCTCTTTACGGAGTTCAGACACAACCTGTGGCAAACAAATGCTAGCATACCATTCTGCATTAACCGTTCTTTGTCCCTCAAGAGGAATAGTCGTAACATGGCCGGTTTTGGAGACAAACGTGGCCACCATTTTTTTTGCAACACTCCGTGAATGAACAATTTTTGTTGGTTTTAACTTATTTTCGAATACCCAAACCCGTGACTAGTTTTTTGTTTCGGGTTCGTACGCGTATATCCAGGATTCGTCACCTGATACGATGTTGTATACAGCATTTGAGGATCCTGCGTGGAATCTTTCGAGAGTTCTGACGCACCAAGTAACGCGAGCCGCTTTTTGCTCTTCACAGAGCGAATGCGGTATCCATCGGGAAAACAACTTTGTTTTGGATGGGGCTTCATCACCGAATGCAGAAATCATCCGGTCAACACACTGTTTTTGTGTTAAACCACTTCGAAAGTCATAATAAATCATCGCTCTTGAATTTTCTCGAGTCAATTCCATTTTCTCAAGGACTAAACAAGTTTGACAAAACCTTGTGACAAGACCGAGAATCTTTTTTTAAATAAATAAATGGTATTCGATTTTTACAACCAAGGTCTTTTTAATTAATAAGATTTTAATATGACAGCAACAGTGGTAATATTCCATTCCCGATACTTTTAGTGCAGCCTATGTATAATATTTATTAAGGGCGCCTTATCATTGCGTATACTTGCAGCACCTAATTTGCATTTAATTAATTGCTATTAATATTTATCGTATATTTACATATAAATAACGTCACTGCGTTGCTAGCAATACGTTTTGCCAGCACAACTAACTTTGCGTTACTGGCGAGACACAACTGTGAAATAGAGTGTTACAGTTGGCATAATACTTTTTATTTTACTCTGTACATAAAATAAATAATTATTACGAACTAGCTGTGCCCGCGGCGTAGCTCGCGTATATAGGTTTTACATAAAGAATTTGTCGTTTAGATAAGAGAATATTAAACGATTTATATCATTACTGTATCAATAAGTGGTAACAAAATAAATCATTATCATCAAACTTCTAAGTCGTTTATGATAGAGCTTCTGTATAAACGACGTTAGAAGTAAGCTTAGCCGGGTTGTACACAAAAAGGTTACGGGGGCTACTAACGCGGGAAAAAGCAACATAGAGTTGGCAATGTGCAAAACAGTCACTACTAAGGTGCACTCCTACAACGCGTAAAGTTTGAGCTTGCGCTTTATTTACGGTCATCGTATAACACACGCTGACTGTGACTGGGAACTGAACGCGCTTAAAACTGAAAGGAAAGTTATTTCTTAATTGAGGGATTTTGGACAGTGCTGTCAGATCAAAAAAGTCATTCAGCGCTAGGACAACACAAAAAGCGCTAGATTTCATGAAAACAGTGCTTTAAAAAACCCTAGATTTGCGCTAAATTAACTACAAACAAAGTTTGTGTTTTTTATTATAATTTATAATTCAAGAAAATATAATCATAATAAAGAAAACAACATTAAGTTTTTTTCTGGCAATATTTTTTTGATGTATCAATACTTCGCAGGACATCGACTTATAATTATGGCAATTGCTGTCAACAGTAGTTAGTACCGTACGAACAATTAAAATGTTATTAATTGTTTTAAAGTGCAATGTATTTCGCAACTTAGTTTCAGATGTCAGCATCTGATTGCGATTGCTACACAGTTTCTTTGTGTTGTAACTTCTAAGTAACTTTTAACTTAGCTGTGCTCTAAACAACTGATTGAAACTGAATAAAGCAAAATAAATGCGTTGCCAAAACTATGAACGAAAACTTTAATAAAGGGGATATCCCCGCTTATAGTCGTCGGTAAAAAAAAAATAAGTTGATCATCCTAAAGGAGGAGCCGGGAGATCCAAAGCACAGAATATCCTAGTTTGGACTCGTCTCCCATGCTCTTTGTTTTGAGGAAAAAATATGTTTGAAAAAGATAAACTGCAATGTGGGAAAAAATAATAAAGGTCATTATTATTATTATCCGTAATGTGGACTAACAGTGCTGCTATAACAGAGTTAGATAACCCGCTAGTCGCTACAATTTTGAAATGTGTGCTAAATACACCAAAAAGCGCTGGATTAAGCGCTAGGTCCTAAAATTTTGAAATGCGCGCTATAAAGTCCAAAAAAGCACTAGATCTAGTTTCCAAAGCGCTGCAATGGCAGCACTGATTTTGATATTTGGTAGGGTTCAGTTGTATGGCTTGAGTAGATATAAATTTCTTCAGTAAGTCTCAATACGATTCACCGGCGGAGAATCTCAACACCGCAATTCAGAAAAGGTTGTAATTTGTACAACTCCATCTATTACGTCCTTTGTGTGAGAAAACATCCTTTTTTTAATCTCTTTTTGTGTGTTAAGTATAAATATATTAATTATTATGGAACTTTTTTTTTACACACAAATCTTTTTATTACTATTTCTGAGATTTTATGGCGCCATTGAACAAATTAGAACCTACATTTTAAAATAATAATCATTACTTTCGATAGAATTAACCAATTTTACTAAAACAAAGGTTAAATATAACTCGAAGATACGCTTTATGATTTTCTTAGGATTTCTTTGAAAAGAAAAGATGTTTACTTTAGACGTGATGCGTTCATAAAAAACAGACAAACAGACAGACAATTCTAAAACTTATAAAAATGTACTTATTTAATTATTTTCAGTTCCCCATAATGATTTTAGCCACACAAATATACTATACAATGTAAAGAAACAGACACAACACAACCATGTTATCATTTTTATTATATGTATATATTTAAATAGAGATGGCGCTGCTAACATCAATTCTAATAATTTAAAATTAAAAATTTTGTACAGCCGACTTCAATATAAGTTATTTAAGAATAACTCAAAAACTATTGGTCTGACCTTGATCAAATTCATATGGGACCACACGAGAACTGTTAACTTTCATATAAAAAAAATCATCGAAATCGGTTCACCCAGTACAAAGTTATGAGGTAACACACATAAAAAAAACAAAAAAATACAGTCGAATTGAGTACCACTCCTTTTTGGAAGTCGGCAGAAAAAATAAAAGAGATTAATTGACGTGATTGATACATTATATAAAACGTAAAAGAACTTATAAATCAGTGCCAGCACAGTAAGCAAAAAATAAAGTTTGATCCTCGCCAAAACCAACGCAATTGTTAATAGATTTACCACATAGAGTACTCGGCGGTAAAGAATAAATTGAGTTTGTCAACACGCAGTAGGACAACGAGTAATATAAAGATTAGCAGTAAATATGAAAACTCATGTACAGGAAAAAACCACAACCGGCCATTTGCATTACATTTGCACAACACCACCATCTGTCGATGAAATTGGTTAACTATTGTGCTTTAGATTTTGTTAATAAGGTTAATATATTTTTGTATAATATATTTAATACGTTCTTTAATACTTTTCTTTACTGCATTTTAGATATACATAATTATATCATTATAGAACATTATTTTACATCATTTAATTATGATTTATAATATGATATTAGTTTAAAATGCACTTGATGCCTCAACTAAAGCCACCGTTGAGCAAATTCGTACCCATTCGTACCTATACTTCCCTACCCATACTTTAGAATATTTATCATAACTTTTGATGGAATGAACAGATTTTAATGAAATAAAGACTAAATGTAACACGAAGATACACTTTATAATTTCCTTAACAATTCTTATGACATAAATTAGTACTTTATACGTGATACGTTAACAAACAAACAGACAGACAGACAGACAGAAAATTCTAAAAATGGTAGAAATGTATTTAATTACTTATTTTTAGTACTACTCATTCACTTTTATTATAAAAATATATAATGTACAGACATCTGCTATTTACATTTTTATTATATGTATAGATAGATTTTGTAATTGGGGCTAGAGAGTGTTCTAATTTGTATGGAAACATGTAATTATAGGTTATTTTTTAATATAAGGGGCAAATACTTTTGAATAAAAGTAATAATAGTAAGAATAGAAACGAAAATCGACCAAGACTTCCCCGCATACTAAGCAAGCGGAATCGGACTGTCGTGAAGGGTCTAAACTGAATCTAATGATGGTGCCCTGTTTGGAATCCAGTCGGGACATTTGCGAGAAGGACTCAATTCTTTTTGGTGCCGTATTGCCAGTCTGCCGTATTGGAGGCGCCATACTTTCTATGGCTGGACGCGCTACTGGACAAAGTAGCGCCATTCCAGAATTGAATCCTGTTCTTCTGTCTGGAATCCATATTATCAAACACATATAAATAGGCAAAAGTAATTCCTTAAGTACCTTTATTTCAATAATAACAAAATACACAGGCAATTAACTTACATTGAAAGACTAGGTAGGTAATTATAATATGATTTCATTAAATGATCGAAGAGTGCTTATGGACTTGTGTTTGTCAAAATCGTTGACAATAAAACTAGCTCGAATAATCTATTAGGTAAACTATCATATATTGTTCCTAGACCTAATTCTAGAATAAGAAATCATAGTTTATTCAAAACTAGTCTATTGTAGAACAAATGTCGGATTATCATCTCCAATTAATAGAAACTTAAAACTTATAATGTAATTTCTAAATTAGTCGATATTGACCTATTTAACGATTTTTATACTTACCACTTTTAAAAATAAAATTAAAAAATATTTTTCTAACAAAATTAAGATCGATGAGTTGTTATAATTTTTTTGTTTCATGCATTAAAATAGGTTATTTTGTTATCCTTTCTTCGTTTTTCAACATTAATGTGCGTTACTTTTTATTTTACTTTAATATGTTAACTTTTAAATATGATATGTACTAAACATTAGATTAATCAATTAAAATTGTAAATATTTTTTCTTTGTACAATATTAAGTTAACTTCCTAATAAATAATTAAAAATAAAATAAAATAAATTCAATCCGAACCCAAGCATACCCCTGCACAGCTAGCATGGGCTGGGGATAAAAAAATATCCCCCGATTATATCCACTGACAAGAGATAAAATTATCTTGTCCTCATGTACCTTCCACGGCAACGGGGAGAAGTATATCCCCGTTCTACATAACGAGTAGTCATATATCCCCCGTCCGTAGCAAGGAGCCAAATGAAAGATGAAACATTATGATTTTTTACATTTGAAAGGGACAATTTTATCCTAGTTCATTGGACGTGGGTTCAAGTTTATATTCATACAAAAAATCTATCTAAGTCTAAGTCTATCTCCCATTTTATCTACTGTGGATATTATATTCACCAGTGTACCCATGCTCGAAGGGTGGATAAAACCTAGCAAGGGAATAAACATTTTCTCCTTTCCCCGGGTATAAAATAGCTCTTTCTACATAGATCGGACCAAAAATTTATATTCAAAAACTGAAGGTAGCCGGGTTAACTATGACATCGGGACGCCAAACATCTCAGTTCCTTCCGTGACCATGGGTGCTGTAAAGCACCCGAAACTTAGGGAATTAAAAAGCTAAAATTAAACGCGATAAGATACGTAAAATTGTTTCATTTGATGTGCATCATGTAACTTCACATGTTTTTCGAGATTGCCATTCAACAGACCGTAAAGCAATTTAGCTGTTGTTATAGCAAGTGAGCCGATAACTATTTTTATCAGAAGTGTCATCAGTCTTATTTTCAAGGATCGGTAGCACAATAATACGCATTAAATCCTCAATTACGTAAGAGTGGCATAAACATAAATTAATTCGCCAGTACGCGCGATGCACCCCAGCATACTTTAAATCCTCGACGCTGAGACCATCGTTACCATGTGATTTGCCCCTCTGCATGTTTTTTTTTTTATAACTAGATAAATGCTTTGCAGAGAAAAGGACTTTACGCTCGTTCATTTACATTACAATACACTGGACCCGATTCCTAGGACGACTGCACAGTAAAATTTTTGATCAATAAATTAGCAAACATGTTATGATCGTGGACGCTGCCGACACTCAGAGGAAATGTAGTTTTTATTAATACATTTAATTAATCGGTGTTCTTCCAGAAATTTTTGAAATGTTTAGAAGAATGATTTAAAGCAAGTAAATCCATTTGTAATTGCTCTTGCCTATCTTGGCAACGTTTTAACTTTGATTTAAAATATTTACGCATTTCTAACATTTCATTAAAGATATTGCCGATTTTAGGTTTACAATTTAAGTCCTGTGCGCGCTAGCAACATATTAATTTCTCCCAGTGACACAGCCTTTCTTTCTGGTATATTTTCTTTCAACATAGGTCTGCGAAGCAGATTCTTACAGAACACTAACAATCTTCCTGTACAATTTGGTAATGATTTTTATTACTACATAAGTTAAGAAATCACAACATTGGTCTAACTCTAGCGTAAATTCGATATCCTTTATTTTAAAATGGCACAATCATGATATTTATCTCTTTCAATCTCCACTTTTTGGACTCGCCTGTTGCAACATTAATTTCAACTTTCTGATTAAATCTGTATAGGTCACATTCAATTATGAGCGGAGAGTGATCCAACCAATGTACGTCATGTTTCTCCCACACTTTATTAATTGTGATTCGTGCAGATTGAGTGACTATATAGTGGTCTAACCATCTCTCTCACCCATGTGCATTATAACGAAATGTTTACATAGGTATTGGATGGAAGACCTAACTTATCAACATCCGCGAGGTACTAAAAGTGATAATTTCAACACCAGGGGAAAAAAAGGAGGATTGCTGGCCTTTTAAAAAAGAGTAAGCTCGTTTCTTAAAGGTCTCTAAGTCATATAGGCCGAAAAAACCACCGAATGAATTATTAATACTAGAGTGACATACTCAAAATCGATCGAAACTACTAATAAGTACTCAACGATGCATCTGAAGAAAACAATAAATCTAGAGATATTCCTCAGATGCAGGATTAATTATTTCAATACGGTTTTTTTTTCCAACTCTAGAGTGGCCTATATCGCTGAAGGGTGATAGCTGATGTGAAGAGTTTACATTATTACAAAATTTTAGGTATTACGTACCTATCATGAATTTTAGTTTTTTTTTAATTATTTTCTTTGATTAGGTAACTTTTCGAATTAAACATTGTCTTGTTTTGTTAAGACTGTGATCGTAGTATTTAAATTAATTTTAAACTAAAAAAATTCTGTGACTAATTGAATGAACGTAGAGCAAATCTGAAGAACTGGGGATGGGGAATGTGTGGAATAGGTTAATTTTTATGTATGCGCTTCTCGCACAATCGACGTCGAATCGGTTCGGACGTTGTAGCTTGTTGACGCGATACGGTACAAAGATGTCGTAATCTCGTAATGTTTAGTTTTAGTCGTTGTCGCTTGTCATTTCATGAAGCACGTCGGTTGAGTTGATCGAATGGTCAACGAAAATTGTTATTGTTGTTAACGGACCACATCACGTGCGTTTTGATTTAATTCTTACATTCAAATATTAAATTAATCGCTGTATTTTTAAATTGGTAAAGTGACATAAAAATAAATATTTGGATTATTATTCTTACGTGAGTACTTACATTTTTTTTTAATACTCTTTAAGATAGCTTTGTTATTAGATGTTATACCTAGATACCGATTAGAAGTGAATAAAAGTAAACTCGGTTCATTTGGATATAGGGTTGCCTACTTTTTTATATCAAGTATTATGTGTAAAAATATAGAAGATAGCGAAAAAATAAAAATATATAAGTACCTAAGTAGTTTTTTAGAAATTTAAATTTTATTTTTAAATTAATCTGCACACAGGCTTTATAATAATAATTCGCCTACTCATAAAATTATGGTGTTCGCACCCCTAACATAATACGTCGGGGGGAAAAGTTTCTTCGTATTTTGTTTGCATTAAATTGAAGAAAAATCACCTTGGTTGTACTGTTTATATCTGGCTGGTTTTAATATTTTAAGAAAAAGAAAATAAAAATAGGAAAAAAACCATTAGCACAACAGATAATTCTAGGGGAATTTTTTGTTAAGAAAGCATTGTGAAGAAAGTACCATACATTATACCATTGTGAAGAAAGCACCATACATATAATTTTTATTTCTCAATGTTCTGCTGTGGGCTTATTAACGTTAATGTTTAACATATAACTTAACTATATATGCAATAAATATGACGTTAAAATTCAGTGGCTACACTTCCTCTAGTATATCGATAATTCTCGCGTTGTTTGCAAAATCAGGTTTAAAGTTGCTACATTATAGTACTCCTATTAGGTTGTAATTTTTATTTATTTATTATATTCTTAGACCAGCCAAATTAAATTTTAGAAAAGATGGTGAATGATAAAAGAATACTTTTTCATTTTTCCACTCCATAGCCACAGACCCACACCAGTAGAATAATATTAATTGCTAGCCGCAGCTATCGTCGATCAACAGTTTTTTTTTAAGCGGGATATACATACACACACGCATACAAACGCAAGTGCGGCCATTACACGCATTAAATAACGCATAAAAAATCTCTTTCATTTTCCAAAAAAGACCGCATCATGTACTACATGTACTCGTCTAACGTTTAACGGTTATAAGTCGTGGTTTTTAGGTCTAAAAAGCTAGCCTGTCTAATGTCCATTAATGCGATTATGAACGAATTTAAACTTTAGTGTGGCCACAATAGGTTATATAACTTCGTTGTCAATCATTTCTTTTAACTAGGAAACCGGGGGACGATACGGGCGGTATCGAGGAGCACCGCCTTCTGCATTTGAGCTTGGAGCGGTCCGTCACGGAGTCCCAGTCGCCTCAGATGATCCGAGAGGCTGACTGGGATTAACCCGTTCGCAGAAACGACTATAGGTATAATTTCGGCCCACAGACCACCCCACAAGTCGGTCACCTTGTGAGCTTGGTCCAGATATTTTGTCAGCTTATCTGTTTCGGCTTTCACGAGGTTCTCGTCATAAGGAATGGTAATGTCGACCAAAAATATCCTTGACTGTGCCCGGTTCATCAGCACAATATCAGGCTTATTCGCAAGAATAGTCCTGTCTGTGATGATTGTCCGGTCCTAGTAGAGCCTGGCGCGGTTATTTTCGAGCACTGCTTCCGGCAAGTTCTTATAATATGACAGTTTCCGATCTACGAGACCGTATTTCAGAGCGAGTTCCTGGTGTAGAATTCTGGCTACTAGGTTGTGTCTGTGCAAATACTCAGAGTTAGAAAGCGCCGAACAACCGGAGATGACATGCTTAAGTGACTCACCGGGATGGCGACAAGCTTGACAGATGTCGACGTCGCCATCCTTTAGGATGTATTTCCGATAATTGTTGGTCTTAATAACCTGATCCTGTATTGCACAGACAAAACCCTCGGTTTCCCCAAAGAGGTCACCGAAACGTAGCCAGTGGAGGGAGGGGACTGTGTCTACGAAAGGCTCATGTTGAGCCTTGTAGAACCTCCCGTGGAGCTTCTTCTCCTTCCATACGGTCTCCCGGTCGGAAATGCTCTATACTGCCGGGTCTTGCCCTTGCTCGTTGGCTAAGGATAGAGGGGTTAGTCTTTATCACAAAAAATAACGTCCTTATATGGATGGATGGATCATCCGCTCTCGTCAGAAAGTAATTACGGAGGCTGCACGCTTCGCGATTATGCATGGTAAGCGCGCTTAAAAGCCACGCCCACCATGCTTCTGCGGCAAGTACAGTCTCATTACTGACGATCTCGGATGATGCATCCTGTGGCACGTCATAATAGTGCGGACTTTTCTGCCCAGAGCGTTCAGTTCGGTCTGAGTCCACCTGAGTATGCCAAAGGTATACATGAGAACAGGCATAATCCAACCGTTATATCATCATCATCATCATTACAGCCCTTCACAAGTCCACTGCTGAACATAGGCCTCCCCCAAGTAATGCCACAAAGCACGACGCCCTATCCTTCGTCCACCGGTACGAGGCCGCCACTCTCGAAACTTTTTTCCCCATCGGTTTTCGGTTCTTCGAGGTATATGGCCGGCCCATTGCCACTTCAGCTTACTAATTCGTTGGGCTATGTCGGTCACTCTCCTCCTCATTTCCTCATTTCTAAGTTTATCAGGCAGAGAAACCCCGAGCATAGCCCATAGGCGTGTTTAATAAATAGTAAATATTGAGAACATTAAAATAGTTTTTTAGAGACTTTTTTGATTGATCTGAGACCGAGTTGTATTATTATGTTGAAATGTAGATATCGATCGCGATTGTGTCCTGTGGCGACTAACGATAACGATGGTATAAATAATCGTCTTACTTTGGTTATACAGTGAAAGTAGCTATTCTAACTGCTGCCTCATGAGTGATTCCATCAAGTGAGTCATGAATCATCCTTGACAAGAATAGGTGAGCTTTGCGAGGATTAGTGGTCTATAAAATTTGATGGAATGACGGAGACAAATAAACCTGTTCACAGACTGCAATAATTGTTCCAAAGCATCGACGCTTCACGTCAGCTCAGCTATAATTTTTTTTTACTATGTAGCATTCCTTTTCTGACTGGGAGTTCGTCTGTGTACCATCCTCTCAACTATATAACTCCTGAGAGCTAAGTACATGAATAACAAAATTCTTTATCTGTTTTTATCCTTTTATTATAATTATTAATTTCTTTGTTTTTGGTTGTAAACAGAGCAATGGCGGCTTTCAACGTTGTGCTGGGCTGTATAATGGCACTGCTCATCATATTGTTCACAATCAGTTCCATTGCCCGATATTATATAAAGGTTAGTGTAACTATTATATTTATTAAGACAATAATAATAATACTTTTTATCAGACAGATACACACTAGTGTTTAGTACTTTAGTAATATATTACACATCCACAATACTCATGTTCATCCCTTAAATATGTGTATAACACTTTATGATAACACTACTCAGCATTACATGATCAGCATATGCTCGTGAGGAAACATGTGCAGTCGGCTAACATGCAGTGGAGCAACGCGGTGGACTATTCCTTGCACTCTAAAAACCTCGTAGGAATGAGAGGAGGCCTCAGCAGTAGGGCGTATAAAGGTAGTTACTTTATTTTACTGTTATTCTTTCAATTCAAAATAAAACATAAGATTTTCGATAAAATTAGAGAACACTTATCTTAATGATGGCATTACCTAGCTCGGCTCGAATAGCAAGACGTTGAAATTAGCACATATGCTAAGTGGACACTTTAGCCCATAGACATGTATAGAGTAAAGGCGTTGATAACCATGAGGATTCAGATAAATACCCTGGATCTACACATATTTTAATTTATTACTAATTGCTTTTTAAATTATTTATTGATTGCATTAATGTGTTTTAACTAATGTATAAAATCGATATTAAATAGTGTTTAAATCTACTAAAGTCGTATTTTAGACGGCAATCTCGACCACGGCAAGAATTTTGTCTGTCAACTGCACAGGAGGACCATAACCAATAACGTTACGCGTTGACATTGGGATTCTCATTTGTCATTTCTTGGCCCATTCCCATTGTAATGCTTGAGCGATAAGATTGGTAGAAGATGCGGGGACAGTCACAGCACAAACTCCTTCGATTGTAAGCTTCCGCTATTTTACACAAATAAATGTTGTTTCCAGAGAAGGGAAGGATGGCTACTGCGTCTCGTGTTAAGCACACGAGACGCAGTAGCCATGTTCTCCGCCCTTTAGGGGTTGTTCTGCGGTCGGCAGGTACATAGTAAGAATCTAAAGTACTGTTACTGAAAATTAATCCTAGTTTTCATCACTAAAAATGAGCAGCAATATGCTAGTCAAAACTTTCACAGTCACATCAACAGTATCAAAAATATCAAAGTATAAAATATCAATTCTTATAATTTGACGTTTTTGAAATACTTTGATATTATTGTTGTGTATGTTACTGTAACTGAACAGACAGATCTCCAAATGCATGCGGAGAGACTTACGCAACTTCAATACAGCTCGTATTGAAGAAGCGATCGAGCGGAACCAAGGCTACAAAGTCTTTGCCTTTGAGATCTGTCTTCAAGAAAGAGCCAACTGTCAAAGCTGAAGACCGAGTGTGGCAGCATCGTTTCCGGGACACCTGAGATTTGTGCACCTGAGAGTGCGATTGAGAGGTTCTATGGGCTTCTATGGGATGTACACGTCATCGTTGGAGCCACACGCAAGTGTGAGTAACGATCCAAGAGCGAGTCTTGTCCGACACTATTCCGAAGATGTCCCGGACGTCAGTCTGAGCGAGATTAGAATGGCTCTCCAGCACCTTAAAAACGGCAAGGCCCCAGGTGAGGATGGAATTACAGCGGAGCTTCTGAAAGCGGGTGGAAAACAGTAATTGAAGTCGTTCAGAAGTTCTTTAATTCCGTCCTCCATGGTGGCACTACTCCGGAGGCGTGAAGCAGAAGTGCCGGTGGTCTTGTTCTTCAAGAAAACCGATAACACTCTCTTGAAGAACTACAGACCGATTTCCCTTCTGAGCCGCGTCTACAAGCTGTTTTCGTGAGTCATTACGAATCGTACGCAGACTCGACGACTTCCAGCCTCCCTAATAAGCCGGTTTCCGAAAAGGTTTTAGTACCATAGACCACATCCACACCCTTCGGCAAACTGTAGAGAAGACTGAAGAGTACAATCTGCCACTTCGATTCCGTCGAAATTTGGGCGGTGATGCAGTCCCTTCAGCGATGCCAAGTTGACTGTCGGTATATCGAAGTGCTGAAGTGCTTGTACAGTAGGGCTACGATGGCTATCCGAGTACAGAACCAGAGTACGAAACCCATACAACTGCAGATAGGTGTAAGACAGGGTGATGTTATATCCCCGAAACTCTTCACTGCTGCATTGGAAGACGTTTTCAAGCTACTGGACTGGAAAGAATACTGTATTACCATCAATGGCGAGTACATTACTAACCTTCGATTTGCCGACGATATAGTCCTTATGGCAGAATCGCTGGAGGACCTAAACTCAATAACCTCAATAGTTTCTCCCAACGGATAGGTCTTAAGATGAACATGGACAAAACAAAGATAATGTTTAATGTCCATGTCACACCTATGCCGGTAGTTGTTGAGAGCACTATTGCCTCGAAGTTGTTAACGAGTATGTTTACCTGGGACAAATAGTCTGACTAGCTAAGTCCAACTTCGACCGAGAGTCAATCGACGAATTCAACTTGGTTGGGCAGCGTTTGGGAAATTACGGCACATCTTCTCGTCAGGTATACCTCAAAACTTGAAACTGTACAACCAGTGCGTGTTGCCAGTGATAACCTATGGAACTGAAACGTTGTCCTGCACTGCTGGCCGGATGAGGAAGCTCAAGGTTGCTAAGCGAGCTATGGAGTGGCCTATGCTCGGAGTTTCTCTGCGTGATAAACTTAGAAATGAGGATATCCGCAGCAGAACCAGAGTAACCGACATAGCCCAACGGATTAGTAAGCTGAAGTGGCAATGGGCCGGCCATATAGCTCGAAGAACCGACAACCGATGGGGAAGAAAGGTTCTCGAGTGGCTCGCACTAGCAGGCGAAGTGTAGGGCGTCCCCAACTAGATGGAGTGACGTCCTGGTAAGACATGCAGGAAGTCGATGGATGCAGGTGACTCAGGACCGTTATTTGTGGCATGCCTTGGGGAGGCCTATCTTCAGCAGTGGACTTATGAAGGGCTGTAATGATAATGATGAAGATGATGTTACAACGCATTGCTTGTACTTTTGAGCAAGCTCGCCCAACTCGGAGAAAAGTTCGAACGATGTGTTTAAAGGATAAAATATTTTCTTTCGATGGCCTCCTGCTAGGATTCAAACTCGGAACTGAAGATTCAGATGCCATATACGCTGATCAAAAGTCATGTGTTCAAATATAGCACGAATTATTTATGTTTATTCTTTTGCAGTTTACTTTGTTCCTGGTGCTGTCTTTATCATTTGCAACACTTCCGATACCCCTCATGTTATTCCGACCATTTGATCCAAAAAATGCATTGTAAGTCTTTAATCTTATATTTTTGTAGATATTTAGTAGTTACATTTTTAACATAATTTTAGCTCGTAAACTACACGATGACCATTTATTGAATTGCAAAATTTATCTCATGTACTAAGGAACTTACTTAACTGAATAGGTACCATTATCTATATATATATTCTTTTCGCAAATAGAGGTCAGCTAAGAACGCATTTCACGAAGTTCAAGGGCGTTAATTAAAAAAAATTGTTCTTATACGGGGTGGCGATAAAGTTATCACATTAAAAGAAGATTTATCCTACATGACGTTCTATGATTCCCCGTTTAGTGGCGGGTAAGAATACTCACTACCCCATATCTTCCCGTGGATGTTGTAAGAGGCGACAGAAGATGTGCGGCAGCATCTTTCTGATCTTGCATAGCAAAACAACAATAAAAAAAACTGCGGTTGCCAACCCGCTCGCCAAGCGTGGCAACTATAGCAATATACCCCCCATGATAAAAGTTACAAAAAGACGGCCCCCAGTCCCCGGCGGCCCCGCTATTCCTGGCTACGGTGGCGACCATGGTAACGGCGGGGCAGGGGTTGCTAAGAATCTCCGGTGGAGGTTCGGTTGCCACCTACGACGACTCAACCTGGCAACTTATAACGCACACATCCTGAGGACTGACGAGAATATCCTGGAGCTGGAAGAAGAGATAGACAAGTTGCGCTGGAATATCATAGGATTATCCAAGGTCCGAAGAGGGGGGGAGGACACGGTAATCCTGGAATCCGGAAACTTGTTCTATCACCGGGAGGGCGACCATCTGTCCCAAGGAGGTGTCGGATTTATCGTCCACAAGTCTCTCATTAACAACGTTGTAAAGATTGGGGGTGTGCCGACGAGTGTTGCGTACCTTATACTCAGAATCACCAAACGGTATTCGCTGAAGGTCATATAGGTTTACGCACCAACTTCGGCACATCCCGATGAGGAGGTGGAGGAAATGTATGAGGATATCTCTAGAGCCATGCATTCCTCCAAAACCCACTATACGGTGTTAATGGGAGACTTCAACGCAAAACTAGGCACAAGAGAGAACGGTGAGCTGTCAGCACGGAAATTCGAAATAGGGTAACGGAACCTAAGGGGCCAGCAGTTGACCGACTTCATAGAAAAAGAGGGACTCTTTATGATGAATTCTTTCTTCCAGAAGCGGCCCCACAGGAAGTGGACCTAGTCGAGCCCCGACGACAAAAAATGAGATTGAATTCATTATGACGACCAGACGACAACTGTTCAGTGATGTCTCAGTGATCGCGAGGGTGAAAACCGGCAGCGATCACCGAATGGTGAGAGGCACACTGAACCTAAACGTTAAGTTGGAGAGGTCACGTCTAATGAAGTCAACGCTCCGACCCCCTCGTGCTCTAATAAAATTCCCGAAACCTTTCAGCTCGAGCTACGAAACCGTTTTCAGTGCCTAGAAGATTGCAATGCAGTGGACGATATGAATGACAAGCTCGTGGAAACTGTCCATGCGGTCAGAGCTAAGTTTTACAAGACTCGCCGCAAATGAACACAAAAACTCTCCGATCACACTCTTAATCTCATGGCGGTTAGACGGGATATGATGTCTTCAGCCATGAGATATGCAGTCTTCAGTAGATTTGACAGCATACAGGCAACTGAACAGACAGATCTCCAAATGCATGCGGCGGTACTTACGCAACTTTAATACTGCTCGTATTGAAGAAGCGATCTAGTGGAACCAGGGCTCCAAAGTCTGCCAGAATGCGCCAACTGTCGAAGCTGAAGACCGAGTGTGGCAGCGTCGTTTCCGGGACACCTGAGATTTTGAGTGAGATTGAGAGGTTCTATGGGCAGCTGTACACATCATCGTTGGAGCCACACGTAAGTGTGAGTAACGATCCAGGGGCGAGTCTTATCCGACACTATTCCTATGATATCCCGGACGTCAGTCTGAGCGAGATTAGAATGGCTCTCCAGCACCTTAAAAACGTCAAGGCCCTTATTTAGCCTTCTGACAATATATGTACAGGTTCGGTAAGCTATAAATAATATAAAAATGCAATTGTCAGAACTGCACCTTGTTGTTTTAACTCAAAACTAGATTCGAAACGTTGCTTTTCGTCGCGATAGCCGCTTCAGCAACTTCTGACTATATCATCAATTTTTATGTACTTAGCCATTATTAAGACTTCTGACAATTTATGTACAGGTTCGATAAGTAATATAAAAATGCATTTGTCAGAACTGCACCTTGTGGTTTAAATTTAAACAATTTCTTTACAACTTTGTCGACTTCTGACAGTCTTTAAGCCCCGACCTAGACTTATGACAATAATTTTCCTAGATTCCTACAGTTAAAAATTATAACTCTACCAAATTACAGAACTGCACCTAATCATTTTTTTTATTGAAAATTTACGACTTTGACCGCCAACCCACGCTTTCCGCTCTGGGAGAGAGTTCTGACGGGCCTCGCTCTGTACTTATAAGCTAACAAGGAGAGGTTATATATATAATTCGTTACTACACCTTATCAGTTCACGTTTTCGTAGCCAGCTCTCCGAGTATACATAGTGTAGGAAAATAATTACGTATGTCGCGTGAGTACTGCGCACCTGCCGCACCGTTGTCGCTTTTACAGGTCACTTCAGGCACTTCAGGCCAGTAAACTAATATTATCAAGTTGATTTATTTCGTGTCAATTTTACGCTATATATTTTGTTTGAAAGATGCATTTTGTTATTTTTGGTAGAATTGTTTATTTTATTATTTTGACAGACATATTATGTTATTGTTATATGTTATTTAATAGACATATATGTATTAGCGTGAAGTAGAGGTTTACCTCTGCGTTTCGCTTGGTGAGTGCAGGTGGCCGGAGGCCCTTTTTACTGGAAATGAGGCATTCCATCTTAGTCCTCACGGGTGACAACGCATCTACATTTTGATTTGTAATAGAGGATAGATGTAGATGTTTATGGGCCGCAGCAACCACTTACCATCAGGTGGACTGTGTGCTCGTTTGTCACCCATTTTATATATAAAAAAAATTGTTATAACTTAATCGCTACCCAGTATATGTATGTACTGACTCATCACGATATCTCTGGAACCATAAGGCCTAGAGACTTAAAATTTGGTAAAAATATTCCTTTCGCCGAGTAGAGGTCAGATAAGAACGGATTTTACAAAATTCCACCCGCAAAGGGGGTTGCGGGGGTGTTATTTAAAAAAAACACATGTTCAAACTATAGCTCCCCTAGGTATAAAATTTGTCCAGAATATTCTTTTTGTATGTATTTGAATGGGTCCCTAAATGGTTTGGATTCACGATTAGAGCTGGTAGGTGGCACTGTTGTCGATGTCCAGAAATCAGCCGTGCGAAGCCGGGGCGGATCGAATATAGGATATTTTTGCATAAATAATTTATCAGCATTGGTTGCGAGACATTCTCATTTATCCTATAATATATTCTAAATACCTTTATATTTGCATTATATAATTCTACTGTCTGTGTGTGAACTCTTCCTAAAGGGCTGGACCGATTTTGATGAGATTTTGCGTGTGTCTGATTCGAGAAGGGCTTAGATTCACAATTGGACCCGATAGGTGGCGTTGTTGTCAAATGTCAAAATGTAGAAATCACCCGTGCTAAGCCGGGACGGACTGCTAGTCTATTATACAGGGGGTTATTTTTCAAAGAGTAGCCAAATTTTAAGCTTAAGTTCAAATATATAAAATATAATATACCGTTATTGCAGTTTTTGGAAATACGACTAAATAAGGACTCTATTTTTATTTGAAATTATCCCAAATTGAATGTGATTTTTGGGTAACAACATTTTTGCCTACCGATCGACCCTTACGAATGTGTGTTCGCAGTAAAATCAGTTAAAATAGTGCATTACCACGCATTTTGAATTTAAAAGGTAAAAAGTACAGAATATTTGAGTTTTTTTTTAAATACTGTTCTTTACCATTTGCCTATATTATTTGTTCTGAAAGTTCTTTGCAAATATGGCTGGTTATTGCAAAATAACCCTGTTTAATTGTTTGTACATCTGTTAGTGATCGTGTAAATTGTAAACGACATGACCGATTGAGCTTATATTTATAGTATTTTATAATATTTGCTTTGTCAAGATGATGGACAGAGCACTGTATCATAAATGTTCTTCTCAGAGACTTGATAATACGTTCACTCCATAATTTCAAATGTATAATACCGCAACCACAGCCCTACTTCTTAGATTATTTACTCTCAAATAATCTAAGCGCTACTTATTGGATCCAAGCATAGCTAAAATCTGGTACTGAATTTTGGTATGGAATAATAATGATGTTGATAAAGCAAAGTACATGTGAAAGTGAAAAGAAAAAAGCTAGTATTAAGTATTATAAGATGTAAATGAAAAATATTTATCCTGAAATGAATATCGTCAAGTGTTTAATTAAAAGCATTTCAATCCAAAACATTTATGTTGTCTTTATAAACTCGCGCATTTCAAATTAAAATAGATAATGAACCTCACCATAGATAATATAAACCTTTATTTTAACTTTTAATTAATGTCACTATTGGTAAATTTTCTTGATGTACTGCTTACGTCACTTTTGTTTCGCAAACGTTTTTAAAGTTATATTTCATCAAATAGGCACAAACAAGCGTAAACACAAGTAGAAATGGAAACTGATGACCAAGCTTACAATTCTGTATGGCAACAACATTTACATTATTGTATTCATAATCTTGATTGAATTGCTTTTTACATACAGAATACCAGCGTAAAATAGCAGCTTAACGCTGCTGTGTTTCGTATGGTAAGTGTAGAGAACTGGAGACCTTAGATCCTATTTTTTTTTATATATAGCATAAGAGTAACAAACGAGCACACAGTCCACATGAAGGTAAGATGTTGCTGTGGCCCATAGACATCTGATGATATAATAATAATCATCAAAATGCAGATACGTTGTCACCACTGAGGACTGAGATGGAATGTCTCTTTTCCAGTAAAAAGGGTCTCCGGTTCTCTACACTTACCATACGAAACACAGCAGCATCGAGGTGCTATTTTACGCTGGTATCCTGTGAGAGCGTGGTTGTGCCCCGGTCGAGCCGACCCATTCGTGCTACAATCATAATAAAGCTGGATCGTGGCTCTACCATATATCATACTAGCTTTTTACCCGTGGCTTCGCTCGCGTGGTCTCCTTTTTTAGAAACATCATTAAATGTATTCCACGCCAAATGTAGTAAAGTTCGATCACTTTTAGAGTTAAGTCGGTGTCTTTTTGAATTGAATGAATTTTTTGAATTCCCGAAGACTATTGGACCTAGATGATTGAGGGACACGTGCAGAAATAAATTTTTCAGAATTGCATTAATATCATATGTCTAGAAATATCTACAATTTTTTTTTATATTGGACCTCTCTTCCGATGTATCTATCCATAACAAAGATAAATAGTCTTGGAATCCAAATTTACTATTATTATTTACTCTTTACATTCATTCATAATTTATTTTTATCAAAATAATGACGAATTCATGGTCTTATATGCGATATTTGATTCATATCATTGGTTCCATTTAATATTGATTGGCACCATAAAATAGATTCTGATTTTTTTTTCTACGTTCGAGTAGACTTCAAAATTTCATAAATGCAGTTCTGATAATGATGAATACTACACATATGATAAAACAAATTGTAATAAATCACGTTACATTTTAACTTCTATTTAAGCGGGTTGTGCAAAACACATCACTGGAAGAAAGTTCCATAAAAATTTGCGTAAAACAACGTATTGCTTATGTGAAGCACCGACGCTCCGAGAAGTCTGAAAGTGTGTCAACATGTTGAGTATCGGCCCAACCATTATATCAGATCTGATAGACAACAAATAAGCCCCCGCCCCCCTCTCCATGGGTTCTGTATATTGCCCGAAACGTCATAAATTATAAAAGTTAAAATTAAACACGCTAAAATCCTTATGATTACTTTTATTGCAAATGAAGTTCTATTCGCAGTGAACGTAGGTAGAACTACACTCATGATCGAAAGCAGAAAAATATTCGCCTTGTTGTGGCGGCGAAAGAGAATCCGACACCTCATATCGTTCCGTGTGTGTCCTAATAGGCGATAGAGGAAAACAAACAGGAAATGGGGAACATCATGTTCCTGACAACAGTTCAAAATAATAAATGCTGCGGATGCCAACCTGCCTGCCAAGCGTGGCAACTATAGCAAATATCCAGCCTATATGACAAGTTATGGGGGAGACCTATGTTCAGTTCAGTGGACTTTTCAAGGGGTTGTAATGATAACGGTGACGAGTTCTATTCTTTCGAATCTTTGCTACCGTTAATATTTACGGTAGTGTGAAAACAAAAACGTAACATCTCCGAAAATATAAATGATATAAAAACAACATAATTGCCCCATTAAAACTAAAAAAAGAGCTTTTGGCCAAAAAAAGTACCAACGCTGGATCACCTCAGCTGGGGAACTTCTCAGATATTCAGGTTTTCTTTCACCGCCGAGAACGTGGTAAATCGACACTTCAAATTGTATTTAACATATAATATGTAAAAATATATAATAATGCTTATGTACTATGAAATTTACCTTTGCCTTTGACAAGTAAAATAAAATATATTTTAGTTTAAGTAAAATCTGCAATCTTCGATATTTAAAGTTTATTTTCGCCTGCCTCGCCAGCCTGTTCATTTCCGTATCTAATGTGAGCTATGAAGCCACTACTTTCACAAAAATCTTGATTTGTCTGATAATATGAAAACTCAAAAATACAAAAATCCAACAAACTGATTTATAAGTCTCGTTAAAGTTATAAAAACTAAAGTAGCAGCTTACATACGTCTCAGTACTGTGCACACGGCTGCCCATTACCTATATAGTGTTTGTGAGCAGAAAAGAGTATGCCGCAATCCTTCAACTACTACTCCGACATTTAGGTTTGCCCACGAAGTTTTTCTTCACTACTTCACTGGGTACCTATGTAGTAAGTCAGTACGTAAAATTTCCCCTAACAGATTCATTTGTCCTCAAAGGACTCGTACACGTTTTGCTCCCTTGCCGTGATGAAATCTCACGGCGAGCTACACGGCTCTTGTATTTGTTTAAATAAAATTCATAAAAACTGAAACAAAGCTTTTGTACCATTGTTGACCATATCTATCGAGTAATTAGAAACCCAACAATACCACGAACTATTCCATCAAATAGAGATAAAATCTTACAGTGCACTTAATTTCCAATTATTTACATCAGATAACGTGATAACATATGAAGTAGGTAAAATGAAACCTATGCCGACAGACAAACAATATATTGAACTAAAGCGCTTCTCTCCTAATCTCAGTTTTGTGTACAACAGTGATGTTAGCCATTTTGCCAAACGTGGTTATTGTGGTAAATAATCCCGATAATGACCACCGGTCTAGATATTTTTAAGTGTGACAATTTTTGATGCTGCACGAATAAGAATTCGGTAGCATTCTAAAATTAAATTTTATCAGTTACTTATTATTAGTTTATTTAGAGAAAGTAGAGGGCGCTATATTACATTAATACTATGAAAGTCAAAACTATACTATCTAGTAATATCGGCTATAGAAGAAGAAGTCTCAAAAGCCACCCCAAAACCGGGAACATTTATTTATTATATAAAAAAGGCAATAAGTGATGTTGATTCTGTTAAAAATCTGTTTCCGTTAAAAAACACGCTATCAGCGCCGCTAGCGGTGAAAAACTTTGAGAATTTGACGATATGAAGATATTGTCATGAAATAGCAATATTGTGTTAAGTTAGTGATATCGTTAAACGATCTCTATTCTTTGTTTGGCTAAGCTATATTATGACATGGTCAACAAACAGTGATAAACATCATGAAATGACACCATTTCACGAAATAATGATTTCATGAGAATTTTGCAATAATTGCAGGACGGACCAGTTTTAATCAGTTTACATACAGATATAGTATTAAACGTATGAAAATTGATATGTTTTTTAGTTCAAAATAATATAAATGTTCATAGGTTTGATAGATGATGCAGGGCTCGGAACCGGTTTAAAAAGAGCGGTTAATTTCGATTAATTACCGGTAAATTTATCGCTCCTTCAATTACCGGTTAAAAAATTAACCGGTTTTTATTAAACCTAAACGATAAAGGTTACCAGTTACTTAACGGTTTCGACACCCAAATTAACCGGTTAATTCCGTAAAACGTAAATGCAGTTATGAATAGGACAGGTAGATTCACGTTGCGAGGTGCTTATGCGGCATCGCCGCATGCGGGCACACATCAATTATCTGCCTTCAAGCGATACATTGTTTTAGTCGCGATCAGGGTGTGTAGTGGGAGTTTGGCGTTTACGAAAAACTGGAAAGTATTGGAGAAGTTTTGAAGAAAGAAAGGCAGTTATTGTGTTTGGTTTATTCGTTAAGACTGGACGTGTCTCATAATAAAGAAAATAATTTATTCTTGTGTATCGGTTGTTTATTTATGATGGGCTGAAAAAAAGTAAATAGAATTCATTCCATGTTTACGTTTTAACAGTAGTAGTAGATAGAGCCACGCGGCAGCTTTTGCTATCGCATGGATGGGCCAGCTCGAACCAGGGTAGTACCACGACCTCACAGAATACCAGCGTGAAGTAGAAATTTACTTCTGCGTTTCGCTTGGTAGGTGTGGGTGGTTGGAGGCCCAATTCCCCCCCCCCCCTTAAAGTATGGTAGCGGCATCAAATAAAAAACTACCCCAGGAGGGTACCAGAATCCTGGTGACGGAGAATCCTTCGCTGAGCACCCACGCCCAAGCTACCCTACTGTTCCTGAGCATGTGTGCTCAAGCTGCCCCGCGTATTCTGGTATACAGGGGAGTGGGGGGTAGGGGGGTATCCTCAGAGATCGTGATCCTTGGCGATTTTAACGACCATCACGCCGAATGGCTCGGTTCACATTTAACCGATCATGTGGGGAAATTTGTTTATGACTTTGCCTTGGCATATGGTTGCACAGCTGGTTACTACCTACGCGCCTACGCGGATTCCAGATGTGGAGGATCATGCGCCTTCCCTGTTGGAACTTCTGCTGACCTCTTATCCGGATGGATATCAGGTTTCCGTTGACACCCCTCACGGCTCCTAGGGCCATTGTCTTGTCCGAAGTGTGGTGTCACTCACACTATCTTCGCGGTTGCATTCTGCAGGCAGTTGCCGTGTTTGGCACTATATATCGGCCGATTGGGAAAGGATGCGGTCTTAATTTTGCATTCTACCCTTGAGGGCGAATTTGCTTCCGGCTGGACAATCCCAGCAATGTTGCTGGTTCTGTCACTGATATGGTACTTGAGGATATGGAACTTTTTATTCCATCTTCTGTGGTTCCCATCGGGGGCTGACGACATCTTTACATTCCGAGACGTTGATGTATCGAGATGTAAACATCAGCGCTCTTCAAAAGAAGTATAATTTCGCCTCCAGGTTCTTCAAAATTAATTGCCAAGGCAAGGTCAGAGCACATCGGCGGAGTTGGTGAGAGGCTAGTTCGCCTTCCTTCGGTAACCCGTTCATTCTGGTCTCTTGCTAAGGCTGTCCAAGGGAACTTCTGTCAGCCCTCTCTGCAAAGAGAGAGCGACTCACTGATTCCATGCCGCAAAGGAGAAAGCCGATCTGTTAATCTCTCTTTTTGCATGCAACTCGACTCTCGATGACGGAGGAATACACTGCCGACCATCCCGCGGTTTGAGTGCTCCATGCCAGATGTGCGGCTTACACAGCACTCGGTTCCCTTCCATTGTGCTGAAGACGTGTGCTCCGAAGTAGACACCTGTTTTAACGCGTCTTTTCCGGTACTTCTACTCCTAAGGCGTTATCCCAAATTCATGGAAGACAGCTTTGGTTCACCCGATCCCTAAAAAAGGCGACCACTTAGACCCGTCAAACTACAGGCCTATCATCAACACCTCCTTGTTCTCCAAAATAATGGAATCCATTATAAACAGTTTTCGTCGGGGTTCGACAGTTGGTTATATTCTGGTCTATCTAACTCATAGATGGGCGGAGGCAGTAGAGTCTAAGGGGTAGGCATTGGCCGTTAGTTTGGACATTGCGAATGCCTTCGATCGGATTTGGCACAAAGCGCTTCTTTCGAAGCTCCCTTCCTATAGGCTTCTCGAGAAATTGTGCAATTGGATCACCAGTTTCCTTGCTGATCGGAGCATGAAGGTCGTAGTAGACGGTGCATGCTCTGATTACAAGCCTATTAATGCTGGCGTTCCACAAGGCTGCGTGCTATCACCAACGCTGTTTCTACTGCATATCAATGATATTTTGCAAACTGGTAACAACGACAGCACTAGTGATGCAATATACACCGGCCGTGCCATATTTCTCGGGAAACGTCTTCGAGTACCAGAAAAAGTAAAGTAAAGTTGCAGCCTTTATACGTCCCACTGCTGGGCACAAGCCTCCTCTTATTTCTGAGAGGGTTTTAGGGCAAGTAAATGTCCGCCGCGCTACCCCAATGTTTGTTAGCGAACTTCACATGTCATCATCATCACCATTACAGCCCTTCACAAGTCCACTGCTGAACATAGGCCTCCCCCAAGGAATGCCACAAAGGACGGTCCTGAGCCACCTGCATCCATCGACTTCCTACATGTCTCACCAGGTCGTCACTCCATCTAGTGGGGGGTCGCCCTACACTTCGCCTACCGGTACGAGGCTGCCACTCGAGAACCTTTCTCCCCATCGTTTGTCGGTTCTTCGAGCTATACGGCCAGCTCACTGCCACTACAGCTTACTAATCCGTTGGGCTATGTCGGTTACTCTGGTTCTACTGCGGATATCCTCATTTCTAAGTTTATCAAGCAGAGGCACTCCGAGCATAGCCCTCTCCATAGCTCGCTGAGCGACCTTGAGCTTCCTCATACGGCCAGCAGTGAAGGACCACGTCTCAGATCCGTAAGTCATCACTGGCAACACGCACTGGTTGTACAATTTCGTTTTTAGGTTTTGAGATATGTCTAACGAGAAGACGTGTCGTAGTTTCCCGAACGCTGCCCAGCCGAGTTGAATCCGTCAATTGACCTCTCGTTCGAAGTTGGACTTACCTAGTCGGACTATTTGTCCCAGGTAAACATACTCGTCAACAACTTCGAGCTTAGTGCTACCGGCATAGGTGTGACATGGACGTTAAACATGATTTTTGATTTGTCCATGTTGATCTTAAGACCTATCCGTTGGGAAGCACTATTGAGGTCATTGAGCATAATGCTTAGGTCCTCCAGCGATTCTGCCATAAGGACTATATCGTCGGCAAATCGAAGTTGAGTGATGTACTCGCCATTGATGTTAATACCGCATCCTTTCCAGTCCAGTAGCTTGAAAACGTCTTCCAATGCAGAGGTGAAGAGTTTCGGGGATATAACGTCACCCTGTCTTACACCTCTCTGCAGTTGGATAGGTTTCGTACTCTGGTTCTGTACTCGGATAGCTACTGTACTAACACTTCAGCACTTCGATATACCAACAGTCAACTTGGCACCACTGAAGGGACTGCAGCACCGCCCAAATTTCAACGGAATCAAAGGCTTTCTCATAGTCCACATACGCCAGACATAGTGGCAAATTGTACTTTTCGGACTTCTGTACAATTTGCCGAAGGGTATATATGTGGTCTATGGTGCTAAAGCGCTTTTGGAGACCGGCTTGTTCGGGAGGCTGGAAGTCATCAAGTATGCGCGCGAGACGATTCGTAATGACTCTCGAAAATAGCACGTAGACGCGGCTTCTGAGCCGCGAAATCGGTCTGTGGTTATTCAAGAGAGCGTTGTCACCTTTCTTAAACAACAAGACCACCGCACTTCCGCTCCAAGCCTCCGGTGTAATGCCACCATGGAGGACGGAATTAAAGAGCTTCTGAAGGACTTCAAGTACCGGTTTTCCACCCGCTTTCAGAAGCTCCGATGTAATTCCATCCTCGCCTGGGACCTTGCTGTTTTTAAGGAGCTGGAGAACCATTCTAATCTCGCTCAGACTGACGTCCGGGATATCTTCGGAATAGTGTCGGATAAGACTCGCTCTTGGATCGTTACTCACACTTGCGTGTGGCTCCAACGATGACGTGTACAGCTGCCCATAGAACCTCTCAATCTCACTCAAAATCTCAGGTGCCCCGGAAACGATGCTGCCACACTCGGTCTTCAGCTTTGACAGTTGGCTCTT
The DNA here is from genome assembly GCA_963668995.1 of Parnassius mnemosyne. NCBI lineage: Eukaryota > Metazoa > Arthropoda > Insecta > Lepidoptera > Papilionidae > Parnassius > Parnassius mnemosyne. Next base: position 21,258,289 of record CAVLGL010000115.1, read on the forward strand.
TCTGGCAGACAGATCTCTGGCAAATACTTTGGAGCCTTGGTTCCGCTCGATCGCTTCTTCAATACAAGCTGTATTGAAGTTGCGTAAGTCCCGCCGCATGCATTTGAAGAGCTGTCTGTTCAGTTGCCTGTATGCTGTCAAATCTGTTGAAGAGTGTAGCTTCATCTCCCGTCTAACAGCCATAAGATTAAGAGTGTAATCGGAGAGTTTTTGTGTTCTTCTGCGGCGGGCGCTTGAAGAACTTAGCTCCAACCGCATGGACAGATTCCACGAGCTTGTCATTCATATCGTCCAATTCATTGCAGTCTTCTAGGCACTGAAAACGGTTTTGTAACTCGAGCTGAAAGGTTTCGGGACTTTGGAACAGAGCACGAGGGGGACGGAGCGTTGACTTCATTAGACGAGACCTCTCCAACTTAACGTTTAGGTTCAGTGTGCTTCTAATCATTCGGTGATCGCTACCAGTTTTCACCCTCGCGATCACGGAGACATCACTAAACAGTTGTCGTCTGGTCGTCATAATGAAGTCAATCTCATTTTTTGTCGAACCGTCGGAGCTCGACCAGATCCACTTCCTGTGAGGCCGCTTCTGTAAGAAAGAGTTCATCATAAAGAGTCCCTCTTTCTCCATGAAATCGGCCAGCTGCTGGCCCCTTGGGTTCCGTTGCCCTATTCCAAATTTCCCTACTTTCAGCTCACCGTTCTCTCTTTTGCCTAGTTTTGCATTGAAGTATCCCATTAACACTGTATATTGGGTTTTGGAGGAATGCATGGCCCTAGAGATATCCTCATACATTTCCTCCACCTCCTGATCGGGGTGTGCCGAGGTTGGTGCGTAAACCTGTATGACCTTCAGCGAATAACGTTTGGTGATTCTGAGTATAAGTTACGCAACTCTCGTCGACACACCCTCAATCTTTACAACGTTGTTAACGAGAGACTTGTGGACGATAAATCCGACACCTCCTTGAGACAGATGGTCCTCCCGGTGATAGAACAAGTGAGTGCTCTGAGGAATTGTTCGGTTTAATTCCAGCCGCCAAATTTCACGAACGCACATCGCGTCAAAATTCACGATACCATCCTCACCATCTGTATGTTTGACGGGCCACCACTGTGCGTTTTACTAGGAGTTTTCTTCCTAGTACAACTTCTCTGTGGAATTGTTAACCACCGGCGATTTTTCCGGACCGATACGACTTAGGGACCTTCAAGAAAAGAGCTCACTCCTTTCTTAAAGGCAGGCAACGCACCTGCAATTACCCTGGTGTTGCGGTTATTTATGGGTGGCAGTAGTCACTTACCATCACATGACCCGCATGCTCGTTTGCCCCCTTTTCTATAAGCAAACGTACGACGAGAAAACCAAAAAATCTAAGTGCTTGATTGAGGGCTGAATACGACTATCAGGGTGGTTTCTAGAGCACTCATTATACCCAAATTAATCCAATAACGGTACTTGGCCCGACCTGGGACACGATTTAAACCCAGGACCAAATCATGATTCACAGTCACGCTAGTAACCACATACAAACAGACAAAATTATATAATTTCATGATATGTATTTAGTAAAAATCTGTTATTTTGACGTTACGAACAGACACTTCAATTTTATTTCTTTTAATAGTTTCGTATGCGTAAAGTATGAAAGTTTGTAAAAAATTCGAAAGTGATTACTATATTATTTTGATCTTGAGGCGTTAGAAAACTTGGCTGCACTTTTAATAATTCGCTTTTATAATTCAATACATGTTCGTAGATATATCTGTGATGATGTAGTTAATTGAGAGTTATTAATAATTACTTTAAATAAAAGACAGGATTTTTTAGTGTATGTAATTGGTTACAGTCGACAGCAAAGTATAGCCGAATTTAATCATAATGATTTGTTAGATTCAAATTATTTTTCTTTATTAATTTCAGTATCAGTTAATTTAATTTCATCTATGTGGTTACCTTGCACTCTATTTAGAAAAACTAATATTTTTAGTAGCATCTTGCACGTACACAACATGATAAGATTTGCTCCAATTTCGCTTTAATGAGATGTGAAAAATGGTAATTTCTTTTGTTAGAATTCTCTGAACATTACAAACAATTTTTTGTCGTGTTTAGACATGACTTCTAGTTAAACTTTACACCTCAGAAGTGGTCATTATTAATTTTGCAAAGACTGAGATAGAGGTTGGTCGTAATTACGAGCTTCATAATTAAAAAAAAATCTGTTAATCTGCCTCACTTTAGTCCTAAAAAGAACAAAAATACTATAACATATAATTTCATAAACTTTAAAAATATTGTGTTCTGTTAAGAAAGGTCATCATTTATTGCGATATATTACTAAAACTAATGGACATTGAAATAAAGATGCTAGCGTAATTTTAATAGAATACGTTAAATATAATTAAAGTCAATTTAAATATATAACGTCAAATTAAACTTGATATCAAAACTTAATTTTAAAGTGAAGATAACGCATAATTAATTGAAACAGAACTTACATCTGTTATTTATAATACGATCGTTGCGGAAAGATGAAAAAATATGAGGGAGTTACGTCACAAGGCAGTCGCGTTGATGCAATGAATATATCGTGCATGTATCTAAAAACCTCGGGAATTAAACAGTGGCAGCCGTACAATGAATGGTGCAAGCGGGGTAAGGGAGAGGGGGATATTACAAAACTTGGTTTTAACCGGTTAATTCTTACTACCTAAACCGAAATTTGTGAAAAACCGGTATTCCGCAAAAACCGGTTTTGGGGTCAATGACCTAAACCGGTTTAGAATTTCAACCGGTTTCCGAGCCCTGGATGATGTCATGATGCTTTTAGATAATAGATGTTACTTTTATATATTATTTCATAAATTTTAATTATTGCACTTTTAAAATGAAATAACGATTAAATTAAGACTTAGGATTTTAAAATAATTTTATTAATGTAATATTTAAACATATAAATGTAAGTTATTTATATAATTTATTAGTTACTAAAGACTAAATGTAGGCTTTTTTGATTTGATGATAGATGGCGCTGTTTTGATAATTAAAACGTATATCGTCAGCGGGGTTTCAAATTGTTATGCAAAGGTTAAAACTATCATCATCATCATTACAGCCCTTCACAAGTCCACTGCTGAACATAAGCCTCCCCCAAAGAATGTCACAAAGCACGGTCCTGAGCCACCTGCATCCATCGACTTCCTGCATATCTTACCAGGTCGTCACTCCATCTAGTGGGGGGACGCCCTACACTTCGCCTGCCGGTACGAGGCTGCCACTCGAGAACCTTTCTTCCCCATCGGTTGTCGGTTCTTCGAGCTATATGGCCGACCCATTACCACTTCAGCTTACTAATCCGTTGGGCTATGTCGGTCACTCTGGTTCTACTGCGGATATCCTCATTTCTGAGTTTATCACGCAGAGAAACTCCGAGCATAGCCCTCTCCATAGCTCGCTGAGCGACCTTGAGCTTCCTCATCCAGCCAGCAGTGAAGGACCACGTCTCAGTTCCATAGGTTATCACTGGCATCACGCACTGGTTGTACAGTATCAAGTTTTGAGGTATACCTGACGAGAAGATGTGCCGTAATTTCCCGAACGCTGCCCAACCGAGTTGAATCCGTCGATTGACCTTTCGGTCGAAGTTGGACTTACCTAGTCGGACTATCTGTCCCAGGTAAACATACTCGTCAACAACTTCGAGCTTAGTGTTCCCAACAACTACCGGCATAGGTGTGACATGGACATTAAACATGATCTTTGTTTTGTCCATGTTCATCTTAAGACCTATCCGTTGGGAAAAAAACACTATTGTGGTCATTGAGCATAGTGCTTAGGTCCTCCAGCGATTCTGCCATAAGGACTATATCGTCGGCAAACCGAAGGTGAGTGATGTACTCGCCATTGATGTTGATACCTTATCCTTTCCAGTCCAGAAGCTTGAAAACATCTTCCAATGCAGCGGTAAAGAGTTTCGGGGATATGACGTCACCCTGTCTTACACCTCTCTGCAATTGGATAGTTTTCGTACACTGGTTCTGTACTCGGATAGCCACCGTAGCCCTATTGTACAAGCACTTCAACACTTCGATATACCGACAGTCAACTTGGCATCGCTAAAGGGACTGCAGCACCGCCCAAATTTTGACGGAATCAAAGGCTTTCTCGTAGTCCACATACGCCAGACATAGTGGCAAATTGTACTCCTCAGCCTTCTGTACAACTAGCCGAAGGGTATGTATGTGGTCTATGGTGCTAAAGCCTTTTCGGAAACCGGCTTGTTCGGGAGGCTGGAAGTCGTCAAGTCTGCGCGCGAGACGATTCGTAATGACTCTCGAAATCAGCACGTAGACGCGGCTCAGAAGGGAAATGGGTCTGTAGTTCTTCAAGAGAGCGTTGTCACCTTTCTTGAAGAACAAGACCACCGCACTTCTGCTCCACGCCTCCGGTGTAATGCCACCATGGAGGACGGAATTAAAGAGCTTCTGAAGGACTTCAAGTACCGGTTTTCCACCCGCTTTCAGAAGCTCCGCTGTAATTCCATCCTCGCCTCGGGCCTTGCCGTTTTTAAGGTGCTGGAGAGCCATTCTAATCTCGCTCAGACTGACGTCCGGGATATCATCGGAATAATGTCGGATAAGACTCGCTTTTGGATCGTTACTCACACTTGCGTGCGGCTCCAACGATGACGTGTACAGCTGCCCATAGAACCTCTCAATTTCACTCAAAATCTCAGGTGCCCCGGAAACGATGCTGCCACATTCGGTCTTCAGCTTTGACAGTTGGCTCTTTCTGGCAGACAGATCTCTGGCAAAGGCTTTGGAGCCTTGGTTCCGCTCGATCGCTTCTTCAATACGAGCTGTATTGAAGTTGCGTAAGTCCCGCCGCATGCAGATCTGTCTGTTCAGTTGCCTGTATGCTGTCAAATCTGTTGAAGAATGTAGCTTTATCTCCCGTCTAACAGCCATGAGATTAAGAGTGTGATCGGAGAGTTTTTGTGTTCTTTTGCGGCGAGTCTTGTAAAACTTAGCTCTGACCGCATGGACAGTTTCCACGAGCTTGTTATTCAAATCGTCTACTTCATTGCAGTCTTCTAGGCACTGAAAACGGTTTTGTAACTCGAGCTGAAAGGTGTCAGGACTTTGGAACAGAGCACGAGGGGGACGGAGCATTGACTTCATTAGACGAGACCTCTCCAACTTAACGTTTAGGTTCAGTGTGCCTCTAACCATTCGGTGATCGCTGCCGGTTTTCACCCTCGCGATCACTTAGACATCACTGAACAGTTGTCGTCTGGTCGTCATAATGAAGTCAATCTCATTTTTTGTCGAACCGTCGGGGCTCGACCAGGTCCACTTCCTGTGGGGCCGCTTCTGGAAGAAAGAGTTCATCATAAAGAGTCCCTGTTTCTCCATGAAGTCGGCCAGCTGCTGGCCTCTTGGGTTCCGTTGCCCTATTCCAAATTTCCCCACTTTCAGCGCACCGTTCTCTCTTGTGCCTAGTTTTGCATTGAAGTCTCCCATTAACACCGTATATTGGGTTTTGGAGGAATGCATGGCTCTAGAGATATCCTCATACATTTCCTCCACCTCCTGATCGGGGTGTGCCGAGGTTGGTGCGTAAACCTGTATGACCTTCAGCGAATACCGTTTGGTGATTCTGAGTATAAGGTACGCAACCCTTGTCGACACACTCTCAATCTTTACAACGTTGTTAACGAGAGACTTTTGGACGATAAATCCGACACCTCCTTGGGACAGATGGTCGCCCTCCCGGTAATAGAGCAAGTTGCCGGATTCGAGGATTACCGTGTCCTCCCCCTCTCTTCGGACTTCGGATAATCCTATAATATGCCAGCGTAACTTGTCCATCTCTTCTTCCAGCTCCACAATCTTCTCGTCAGCCCTCAGGGTGCGTGCGTTGTATGTTGCCAGGTCGAGTCATCGTAGGTGGCAACCGAACCTCCACCGGAGATTCTTAGCACCCCCTGCCCCGCCGTTACCATGGTCGCCACCGTAGCCAGGAATAGCGGGGCCGCCGGGGAATGGGGGCGGTCTCTTCGTAACTTTCATCATGGGGGGTATATTGCCATAGTTGCCACGCTTGGCGAGCGGGTTGGCAACCGCAGTTTTTTATTGTATTTTTGCCGTTACCAGGAAGATACTGCTGCCCATCTCCTGCCTGTATCCCTTTGTCGCCTTTTACGACACCTACGGGAAGATATGGGGTAGTGGATATTCTTAACCGCCATTACACGGCAAAACCACAAAAAGGTTAAAACTAATTTAAACTAAATTTACAAATATAATATTTCTTTTAAAAACACCCGTCATCCCGCCTATTTACTAAAATAATCATATATAATAGAAAATTAACATCTAAAGGAAGAAAAATACTTAACCTTCTTTTGTAAGTTTCGTAATCGGATAAAAATAGCCTATAGGTTGCCCCGGGGTACTAACTACCTACATATAAAATTTTATGGAAATTGGTCCAGTAGTTTTTGCGTGAATCGGTAATACACAGAGAGACAGACAGACAGACAAAAATTCTAAAAATCACTAATTTAGCTTCAGCACACTTTATTTAGTAATATGGACTTGTTTTTTCAAAAATATGTTACAATAACAGACATTGCTTTTCTACAGATTTATTATATGTATAGATATGTATAGATTCTGCCTCCTTTACACATACATTATACTTATCAAAGTAAGCAGTTCCTGTATATATTATATGTAATTGCTTTATCGAAAACGGCTCAAACTATTTGGATAAAATCACAGAGATTGGATTGAGCGTTAGCTTTACAAAAGTGTCCACTCTCTAGAAAGAGACAAAACGACTGTGACAGCCTAGTGTGACCAAAGACGTATTAAAAAGATAGACAAGTTACACACTAACATTATTGTATTTTAAAGTGGCGCAGGTAGTACTATGTCTACGTACAGTTATTTATTATGACACGTTGCGCTAACAAAAAGTGAAAAATGATACGGCATACCTATCGTTAGAAAAAGATGAATATACATCATTAGTTGCGTATTGATTGCTGCTGAGCGCTCATTGGCGCGAGCGCGTGACATACCGATATGGAAATGAACACACTAACACTTTGTTCATAATTGGTTTTACTATTTCAATAGTAAAACCAATTATGAACAAAACATCTATATTCAAAATATTAATGAGACGTTTTTCAACAGTTGCCGTGTAATTTGTGCACCACCTAAAAACACAGAAAGGCATTTTTACCACGAATAACTAGAAGATTTACGCGCTGTATCGCAGGTGTAGCTGCGACGCGAGAGCGTGCTCGACTGAATGCGAATCGGGCAATTACCTGACTTTCGTATTGCCATTTTAGAGCGAGTATGACGTATCTATAATGTTGACAGCCTTGCAGCAAATAGGTATGTTAGTACAAAAAGGCAGAGTTTTATTCCGACCACTGGCCGTCAAACTAATTTTAATAAAATCAGTATCAACTCAAAGTTTCAGGTCACTAAATTTTCTTTTTTTTTTCACAGAGTACTAGCGTAGAATTGCAGCATAATCACAATGCTGCTCTGTTTTGTATTGTGAGTGTAGAGAACCATCTTAGCACTCTACGTTGACAACGCTTTTAAAAATTGATTATAGATTTCAGCGACAGCATCGACTTACCTATACCTATTTTTATCATATTAGTACTTAGTTTAAAATATTGAGACTTTGTGCACTTGTCAGTGACAGACCTAATAAACGTTAAATTATATTTTAGTGTCAAGGTAAAGATTTTGAAATAAAGATAAGAACCGGTACACGTCTTCGTGGAACTAAAATATTTTGTGCGTTAGTAAAACTGACAAAAGTTGATACAATCATTTGATCAGACATAAACATGATTTTTTTTAATGAATGATAAAATTTTGAAAAACTTATGAATACATTTTAAGCTTAGCATTGTAAGTCATACAGTTTGAAAATCACATTTAGATGTTTTAAAACTATTTTCTAATACTTATAATGAAAAAAAAAACCATTAAATATATAATTTGATATAAGTACTTTTGTTTTTTTTTTGCTCTAGGATACCAGCAGCATTGTTGAGGTTTTCGTCGAGATTGCTAGGGATACGGTGGAAGGTGCGGGGTCTAGAAAATGTAGATGACTCACGAGGCGCCGTGGTGTTGCTTAACCACCAGAGTAGCATCGACCTCTTCGGTAAATATTTTAAATTTTTTGGTAAATCTTTAGCCGGTACTCGGAGACAATCTCGAGTTTGAACTCAAACACCACAATGTAAAAATTTGTGTCTAGTCGAATACTATACGCTACAGATTTTGATATTATGGAGTATGAGTTGAAGCTCGAGATTGGACCTGTTTGGTCTTGTTATACCACACCCTTTATTTGATCTGATGATGTATGATTTAAACACAATCTGAAGAAAAAACAAATTTATTTATTGAGATTTCACAATATACGAAACTTGGTAAAAATATAAAAATATAAGGACTCACGCGATCGTATTGATAGGTAAAAACAAAAACACTAAAAATGTAAAATAGTAATAATGAGGTCAGTCGCGCATAGTGTATAATTACTAAAATGCCGACGCGGGAGAATGCACGGTGTTGCACCGTACAGGTCCGTACGAGGTCCTCCGCCGGGGGTACTGCCGGAGAGTTGGCTCTTGCTAACCGTGCTGGTCGCATTCGCCGCCACGCCAGACCTGCACCCACGATAATTGCTGCGCCGATCATGATGTATATGAGAGCATAATGATGCACATCATGGTATGATACATTACTTGTCAACACCGCCTGCTCTTTCAAATCTTTTAACTGTTTTTCTAAGTCCGAAAATTGTTTTTGGCGGTCATTAATGGTTTCACCTACTATAGACGACATCGGGATCGATGAGTTGATGATATTGTTTATCGGACTGAGGTCTTCAACCTTGATGTCTGGGCTCACCTTGATAACGCTGCGGTCAAGGTTACGAGCGTGCACCGTAAATAGGACGGACTTGACAATGCACCTGTGTGAAATGCAGACGATACCGGCGCGCTCCATCTGTGGTGCGGTCACCTGACCCTCGCACATCACTCGTAACTGACACCTCTTACAACAAAAACATAAGTACTTGTTTATATTGCTTACTTCAGTCCATTTATTATTGCAGGAGTTCACAACAGTTTTACACTATTGTTTACTATTATTGAAGTCCCAGAATTCCTCGTCTTGTGAGAGATGGTAAATTGGTTTCTTCAAGTGACATAAGTAAATGTCATTTTGCTGACTGCATGACGAAATTTCATCTATATCCATCATAATGTACGCATCCTCCTTTGCTAGGTTTATGGCCACGTATTTCAATATTAGTATCGTGTTAACCATCTTGCTGTTATTAATCTTGGTCGGTACTGGAATAAGATGAAATATTTCGAAGGAATCTCTACTGATGAGCGGCACCTTTATCTCAAACAATAGGTAATCTTCGCAAATTCTGACCTTTATTGTTAAGAGATGATAGATACTTTGAAGGCTTGCTTGTACGTTATCGATTGGTAAGGCCAGCTCCTTCGATATTTGACTTGCTATGACACCGAGTTTATTTCTAAGCTGCTCTGGAGACAAGAGATTAAATTCAAAATTAAATCTCCCATGATAAATATATGTGATCGTGTCCAGCAATGATTCTTGCACGCTTCGTGATTCCTGTATCATATTGCTTGCAGCTACGGCTGTCAAAGTTAATTGATTCACTTAGATATGTTGACGACCTCTGAGTTTAATATGTTCACGGCGTTTTCTATATTTAGCATCTGTCTGTTTATTAACTTATGCTGCTTGTTCATAGATTCTTCGCTCTTTTTAAGTAAGTCATACTCTGCCTCGACTATTGATTTTGCCACAATGTCGCTAGATGCTGCTGATCATCAAGGATGAGCTTTATGTCTTTTTGGTATTTGTAGCAAAATTCTCGTCTAATGTCTGCAATCAGTCGTCGGCGGCGGCGCAAGCGCGTGCTCGAATGTGGTTTTATTTTTATAGGATAAGGGTGACAAACGAGCTCACAGTCCACCTGATGGTAAGTGGTTGCTGTGGCCCATAGACATCTACATCTATCTTCGATTATGAATCAAAATGCAGATGCGTTGTCACCCGTGAGGACTCAGATGGAATGCCTCGTTTCCAGTAAAAAGAATCTCCGGATCTCTACACTCACCATACGAAACACAGCAGCGTTAAGCTGCTATTTTACGCTGGTATTCTGTGAGAGCATGGTCCTTCCCCGGTCGAGCCGACCCATTCGTGCTACAACCACGGCTGTAGCATGGCTCTACCACGTATAAAAATAGTATTATATTATTGTAACTCGGAGTAACTATGACTTAGTTGCCACAGTATAATTTTACATTTGTCTTCTTGTAATTTATCGCATGTTGTTTGCAAGTAATTAAAATATTGGTCAAAGGTCTTCATCCCTTGCTAGTAGGGAAGTTACTTGCAGTCAGAGACTGTCGAAATATATTCCTTGGGTTGACTTCAGAGGTTTGTTAAGAAAAAAACATGACGAAGTGCTAAGTATGCTCAAGAAAAATAGCATAACCGACGCCAGCGAGGAGAAATGAACTCGAGGTTTCTTAACAGATCGAGGGGCTCTTGTTTGTTGATCGTTCTTGATGATGGTTTGTTTGTGTTATTATCGCTGCAATCTGAGTCTTGATTTACAGGTAGTAGCGATAATTTCACTATCGACCTTTTGAGGTAGCCATTCTTGGTTTCAATTATGACCACTCTCACTTGCTGATCAGAGCCGGGATGCAGACTGAGATGTTCCGACTTCGGTAAGTACGCTTTTATTGTAGCTTTTATATTCTCATAATTTGCCTTGGTTTTTTCGTACGTATTATTAGTAAAATAAGCAAGAGACTTGTCTGGAAAAGCGCACAACTCAACATGATTATTAAGGAATTCCTGCTTTTGACCATCTTTCTTGAAATTTACAAATATTTGATTAATGCCATCTATAACTTGTTGTTTATTTGCTAAGAGATTTTTCATGATTGACATTACTTGGTGTTACTTGGTAAAGCAGTTGATACGTTAAACCGTGGTAAAAAATCACTTACCTACTTGTTTTGCTTGTTTTTGAAAAATATTTTTTTTATAGGATAAGGGTGACAAACGAGCACACAGTCCACCTGATGGTAAGTGGTTGCTGTGGCCCATAGACATCTGCATCTATCCTCTATTACGAATCAAAATGCAGATGCGTTGTCACCCGTGAGGACTAAGATGGAATGCCTCTTTTCCAGTAAAAAGGGTCTCCGGTTCTCTACACTCACCATACGAAACACAGCAAGATTAAGCTGCTATTTTACGCTGGTATTCTGTGAGAGCGTGGTCCTTCCCCGGTCGAGCCGACTCATTCGTGCTACAACTATACCAGTAATATAGCTGCAGCATAGCTCTACCACGTAAATAACCTTGCTACGCTTGCTTGATATGCTTGTGCTTTGCTTGTGAAATCCTTCAGCTTGGTGTGCTTGTTTGGTGTGCTTGGTGAATGCTTGCTTGGTTTGCTTGGTGAATGCTTGTACTTGATTCAAATTTGCTATGCTTGTGGTATACTTGATATTCTTGGTCTAGTGCTTGGTATTGTTACTGGTTCTTACTATATTTGCAGACTCTCAGTACATGTAGAACGCCGTCTCAATTCGGCTGGTGAGACCCGCTGGTGGAAGGTAAACCGAACCGATCGCACTGCACTTGAGATCCACAAAACACTGATCAGTTTCCTCGAAGGACTATATAGATATTTGGTCTTGTTATACCACACCCTTTACTTGATCTCATGATGTATGATTTAAACACAATCAAAGGTGTTGCACCGTACAGGCCCTGACTACCGAACTTAGAGAGACGGTGTATTCAAATTAAATCATCAATCACTTCATATTTCTTCGTTGTCGTAAGCTTTAAATTTTAAAAGTCCACTGCGTAGTCTAGTATTTAGAGCTCTGGCTGTTAGATCGCGACTTCTGGAACACAATGGTGGCTAGTAATCTCACGACTACCAGTTGTCGCTAGTTGGGACTAAGGTGAATTTATTTGTCACGCGGATGGTCACACAGTGTCATCATCATGGAAAACTTGCGATTTAATTATAAGTTTTTCGGTCTCTAGTGTATGTATAAATAAAACAAAGCCTCAGTGGTGTATTCTTTAATTTTTTTACACATTTTTAACTTTTTTAATTCTTCTACTTTTAGGAATATACGTAGTTTGTTTTATCCACTTCTAATCTAATTCATATAAAATATAACTAACATTGCAGAAACAAACATTAAAATGTACACTTTTCCCACTTTAAACCTTCCTCGCTATGAAATCTGTCAAATATTTCACCCCGTTTCTAAGTGGCGCCGCCTTGGTTGCAGAATAAGTGGAGGATACCGTCATTGATTCGAATTCCAACTAGAGCCAACATTTGATCAAAAACACATTTTTAGTTTTCAAATGTAATTGCGTTGTGATTGGTCACAGTCTTTGGCTAAGCCTATCTCTTACTTTACCGGTATACGTTACGTTACATAGCAGCACAGATAGGCTGAGACCAATAAGTGTCTCTTAGCGCTAATATAGCATCTACATAGTTGCTTGTTCTCGACACTATGCCAAGAGGTCACTATGATCATAAATCGATAAAGAAGAGGTGGAAATGTTATCTCAAATATGCCTCGATAGGACTTAATATTTATTATTTATCTTTCACTTCAAGTGCTTAAAACAGGCATCGCATGTAAAATAGGTATAGTCGTTAGTAGTACAGGAAAATTTATTGGAGAATAATTTTAAAAATGTATTTGTTTAGGCCCAAAAAAGGTAATTTGTACGACATCCAATCACGTTCGACTTCGTGAATCGCCCGATGGTGCCAGGTGTCACGCGTGTTGCGGGGAGGGGGCAGCGGAAGGGAGCTTCCCAGCGTTTTGGCGCTGTCGGGCGAGAGAGTAGTTGGTAGTAGCTCGACTCGACGTCGGCTGGGCAGTTAATTGGTGTCTTTCGATGCCCGCCGCTGAGGTTTCGCGAGAACGGTTTTTTTTTTGGATTAGGGTCTAGAATTTTGGAAATTGTGCGCGTGACTTCGCTACGTAATTGTGTTTCGTGAAAACCGCCTCGTTTTAGGTTGTCTAGGGTTTAAGTTCTTGACAAGAGGCTTATATTGTGTTTAACTGATTAAAGTAACTTCTTTGAAAGTATTTGTGCCGTCGCGTTAAGTGCCCTTTTTTGTGTGTTGACTGTTTTGTTAGTTGTACGTGTCAACGAGGCGTATTTTGAATTCTTATTGCGGCGTAGTATTTGATATCGAACGAAGGAATTTAGTAGTGTTTGTAACGCTGAACCGGATGACTCATGAAGAGATCGCGTTAGTTCACTATTCGTAATTTGATGATAAATGAATCCGGGACATTGAATGTTGAACTTTGAACTACTGTCCGTTACTGTGTCGGGTATCACGTGTTCGATTCTACGATGAATGTGGAATTAGGCGAGTTTAAGTTAGTTAAATGTACAATGAAGTTAATAGACTGAAATGGTGACATGAAGAAAGAAATGGTCCAGCGGGGAAGCCTGCTGGAGTGATGCAGCATTGTGGGGCAGCATGGAAATCGGCCGCTGCCGGTCTCCTCAGCTGGGCCAGGCCTCAGACAAATACACATCACTAAACACTACTTTCCATGCACCTTACACCCACCTACGGCCTGACCGAGCCTTGGGGCGGTCTGAGATTCGGATACAGGTACGTACTATATTTTTCTAGCCTTCTCCCTACAGTTTAGTATGATAGGACATTCTTCCATATGGCCATTTGGGCCCGACCCGCGTCTGCCCGTCGAGCAGGCTGCTATGGGCCCCAGCCAAGGCGGCCTTTGCAGGGGCAGCTGCGGGCCGTAACAGTATCACTACAATAGTGTCTCAGTCTTTGACCTGATGATATGAATGCGCGCCTATCATACAACGCATCTGAGATACTGCTATTGTTAATTAATTTCCAAGCAGTAGAATTCTTTGATTTAATGTTAGGTAATAATTGGCAATAAAAGGATAAAGAAAATATCGTGAATACAGACTATACAGACTGTATTCACGATATTTTATTTATCCTTTTATTATTCAGTCATAACTTTATTAATTTATAGACATAATATATTTGAAGTCATAACTTCCTCGTTGGTCTAGTAGTCGTAAACGCGGTTGCTGGTCATGAGGTCTTTGGTTCGAATCCCGGGTCGGTCATAAATCAGTTATCAATTAATCAATCAATATATTCTTTATTGTACACCAATACACATTAGAACAAGACAAAATGAGATAAATATATACAAAGTACAATAGGCGGTCTTATCGCTCTGGACGCGATTTCTTCCTGACAACCCTTGTTTAGTAAAGAACTGTTGTTTACAGCGAATTGCGAATAGGGAAGGTACACATAAATTTGACAATAAAGTTAAAAAAAAATATAAGTATATAAATACACACAATATGACACATATTGGATGACAGTCATTGGGTTTTTCTATCAAGAAATTGTCAGTAGCAGCCGGGAGTAAGGAAATTGGCGGTGTTTTCACCCCCGTGCATCGGAAAGCGCGTAAAGCCTGAAGCCTGCTTGTAAGCCTGGTCCTGCGCTTGATCTCTCTCCGGTAATGTCGCATTAGCGTCTCGTCCCATCGGAGAGAGAATAACTGTGCTTGCGCAAACACACTGGCATTATGATCCTGTCTTGCGCAGATGGCTAGTCTCCATTGAGGCTTTATTTTTTTTTATAGGAGAGGTAAGTGACTACCGCCGCTCATGAACAACCGCAACACCAGGGGAATTGCAGATGCGTTGCCAGCCTTTTAAAAATCGTAATCGATTCCACAAGGAAGTTGTGCGAGGAAGAAAACATCTTCTAAATCGCACAGTAGTGGACCGCCAATCATCCAGGTGGTATGGATGGTATCGCAAGTTTTGTCGCGATGTGCGATGGTGAAATTGAGCGGCTGGAATTAGTCCGAACAATTCCTCAGAACACTCCGCGTGGTAAATGCGATAAAATACGCAAAGAGATGCAATATTTCTACGCAGTGCCAGTGTATCGAGCCGATTAGAAAGAACTTGGTCGTCGACGATTCGAACCGCTCTGCGCTGGATGCGGTCAAGTGGAAGGAGCTGGCACTGGGGTGCCCCGGTCCAGATATGAGAACAGTATTCCATGTGAGGCCGTATTTGCGCTTTGTAAAGTTGCAAGCGATGTGACGGCAAGAAATACTGTCTCAATCTGCTGAGCATGCCAAGCTTTTTAGAGGCCACTTTGGCCTTCCCCTCCAAGTGACCACGAAACTGCACACTATTCGATATGTCCACACCGAGGATTCCGATGCTAGCTGAGGCAGCAAGGGGAGTGCCTTGAAACTGAGGAGATACGACAAAGGGGTTATTTTTAGCGGTAAAGGCGCAAACTTGTGTCTTCTGGGGATTGAACTGGACTAGATTTAGTCGCCCCCAATCCGAGACTTTCTTCAGTAAAGACTCGACTTCAGACACAAGTTTGTCCCGGTACTCGGCGACTTTTTCCCGAGAAATATTGGCACGGCCGGTATACAAGGCATCACCAGTGCTGTCGTCTGCATAGCAATGAATGTTACTAGTTTGCAACATATCATTGAAATGCAGGAGAAACAGCGTTGGTGATAGCACGCAGCCTTGTGGAACACCAGCGTTAATAGGCTTGTAGTCGGAGCAAGCACCGTCTACTACGACCTTGATGCTCCGAGCAGCGAGGAAACTGGTGATCCATTTGCACAATTTCTCGGGAAGCCCATAGGAAGGAAGCTTCGAAAGAAGCGCTTTGTGCCAGACCCGATCGAAGGCCTTCGCTAAGTCCAAACTAACGGCCAATGCCTCCTCCTTGGACTCTACTGCCACCGCCCATCTATGAGTCAGGTATACCAGAAGATCACCAGCTGATCGACCCCGACGAAAACCGTACTGGCGGTTACTAATCAGCTGGTGATCCTCAAGGTACCTCATAAGCTGGCAGTTTATAATGGATTCCAATATTTTGGAGAACAAGGAGGTTATGGCGATAGGCCTGTAGTTGGACGGGTCTGAGCGGTCGCCTTTTTTAGGGATCGGGTGGACCAAAGCTGTCTTCCATGAATTCGGGATTACGCCTTGGGAGTAGGAGTACCGGAAAAGACGAGAAGCAAACCCGCGCCCAGGGGTAGGATGCAAAAAAAGACCGCATCCCCTCCCAATCGGCTGACCTATAGTGCCAAACACGGCGGCAAGCTGCAGATCGCAACTGCGATGGGAGCGTGGTGGCACCGTACTCCGCATCAGGCAATGGTCCGAAGAGCCCAGAGGGGCAAAGTCATAGACAGATCTACCCGCATGATCGGTTAAACGTGAACCAAGCCATTCAGCGTGGTGGGCGTTAAAATCACCGAGTATCACGATCTCTGCGGATGGGACCTGTTGTAGCACGGAGTCTGCAGCCATTTGGACGTGGTCGATGAGTCGGTCTGTGTCAGCATTACCGCTATAGGACCTATAGAGGCACCCGTAGACGCGGGGATGGTCGTCGCTGTCTACGCGCAGCCATAGGATGGACAGGTCCGTACCTTTAAGACTGCCGAGGCGTCGAAAACAGATGTCCTCTCTGACGTATACGCAAACCCCATCCCGAGGCACAAAGGAGTGTTCCAATTTGTATCCGGGGTAGGAGAGATATGAAGTATCAGCCGGAGAGGACACCTGAGTCTGGGTTAAAAAGAGCAAGGCCGGCCTCGCCGTCTTTAGATGGTAATGGACAGCGTTAAGGTTGGAATGAAGTCCCCTGATGTTGCAAAAATTCACGGATAGCGTCGCGACAGGTCGCCTTGGTCTTATTGCTCTTGCCCCGAGCAGTATTAGGCGCGAGCGGCATTTTGCCCCCCCCCCCCCCCCCCCCGAATAAGCGGGGCAGCCTGAGCACCCACGCTCAGGAGTGGAGTAGTTTGGTCGTGGATGCTCAGCGAGGGATTCTCCAGGGGTGCTGGTACCCTCCTGGGGTATTCTTTTCTTTAATTCCGCTACCATTTTGATGGGGGGGGGGGGGGGATTGGGTTGCCGTGACCGAAATTTGGTCTGTAGGATATTATTATTTTTAGTTAATAAGACTTACTGACCACCGTAACGCTGGATAGTAAAGTTAAGGTGTTGTCGATATTCATAACAAAAGCTTCCGATTTTTTCTCAATTTAAAAACAAAGGAGAAAATCTTATTTCTGAGAGGATTATGGAGCTATTGATCCGCAACAGTGCTCTTCTATTTTTAAATGAAAAAAAAAACAGCAAAAAGGCGTGATACAAATAAAAATCTTGAATATTCAATTAAATGAATTTTGAATGTTAATTAAGTATTTAATTGTATGTATATGACACTAGTAGTTATAAAAAAATCGCAAACTGAAGTAATAAGTACTGCGTCGAAAGAACAAATCCGAGACTTGATCGCTTGTTTTGGCAGTGTTTTTAGGGGCCGGTAATATCGCTATCATTATTGGTAGTATTCAGCGAAAGTGTCTCACGTTCTTTTAGGTCAAGTTAATAATACATAATACGAGTCCAAATAATCGATAATTTTATTCGATACATGATGGAACTATAATACCGAGTATTCATATCAATATAACACAAAATTCTCTTTGACTCGTACTAAAACCATTATTTATTGTCTATTTATACGTTTTTTTTTTAAATTACGAAGGTTGTTTCTGAGTCCTATTATACGTAGTTAAATTATAATCATTTTGTATGCTTTTCCTCTTAATTAGCCTTTCATCTTAATTAACTACATCAACGTAACTAAGTAAACATTTGTATTGTATTGCTTCACACTATTAGCGCATGATTCACCGTATCAATATTTACATTGAAGTAATAAATACACAAGTACGTTATGCTATCATTTAGTTTTACAAATAAATAATATTTCATTTTTTTTATAGGTTAGGGGGCAAACGAGCATGCGGCTCACCTGATCGTAAGTGACTACCGCGGCCCATGAACGACCGCAACACCAGGGGAATTGCAGATGCGTTGCCGGCCTTTTAAAAAGGAGTAGGCTCTTTTCTTGAAGGTCCCTAAGTCGTATCGTACTTTTTAAAATTAAGGGCCTATATTAACTCAGCTCAAATTCTCAGTTGATTTCGGAGATTCTCTTTTTTCCACCGATACAGTACCATACTTTCCGTTAATACGTGGAATTTCTACATCAGCGGGCACCTGAGCATCTGATTTTTTTATTTATTTAAAGGGTAACATTTCATCGTGTTTCTTTGTAAAGATAGGAATCGTGCTCATCCACGCGTTTCCATTTAATTCCATCTTTAAACCTTATTTTTTATTGTTGACATCTTTTTTCCTGTTAATCAAATTAAGTTTCGCCTGATAATTTGATTTATCACTCTTATATAATCACTCTTTGTGTATCCAAAAGACAAAATAAATTCTGTGACAAAATATTTTGTATGAACTTTTCTTGACGCGATATTCAAGTTAGTGAATTATGTATGTCACATAACACCTTCATTCACTGAAAAATGACGTCGGGTCATTCGAAATTCTTAAGTTAAGTGGATATGTATGGACATAACATCTTCTTCTACAATAACAAAAAAAAAAAACAAAGTTTTTCATTATTTGTGTGGAAATAGGTGATATGGGCCCATACCTCTTTCATTCCGTGTCATTTTCAAACTGAACTGAACATAACACCTTTATCAACATTCTATTTTCAAAATGTGCCTTAAACCAACGGTTCATCGGTTTTCTGCAGTCATTTTATATAGCCATGTCACCTTCATCTACGCAAAAAAAAAACCACATGTCCGACATGTCACCTTCCACCATCCACTCACGTCTTCATTATAAATGTAGATTTTTTGCTATAGGTTACTAAATCTCGAAGTCTTTTTATGCACTTTTAAGTAATTCTATTTGAGGTATTACTTTTTTTACACACGGTTTATGTACAAATTATAGTATAAGAATATTTTATATGAATTTTAGAATTGTCTCATACCAAATCTGGTTAGTAGCAGCCTTAAACTTAAGTGACAAAATGATATCGATTCATTTGCGTCAAATTGGATAAGTATCGTGTGAACTTACAGAAGGACAACATCAAAGTCGTGCCGCTACTTGCCTTTATTTGTTAAATCGGATCACAAATGAGGTCTTTCTCACTTTGATTTTCACTAGTTTTGAAAAATGATTACAGTATGACAATTGGAAACGTTTTTTGCAGTTGGATCCAGGATAAGCAGTGACACCATATTTCATGTGCAAATTAAGCCAAAAAGTTGATTGTGATTCTATGGTGGAGTTGCGTTGACATTATTCAATATTCAAAAACCTTCTTGAGATCCAGTATAAAAATCGACAAAAGTATATAGTCCAAAATTGAACTGGTGATTGATTATCATTCACCATCATTACAGCCCATCACAAGTCCACTGCTGAAGCCTCCTCCAAGGAACGCCACAAAGCACATTGTCGAGTCACCTGTATCCATCAACTTCTTGCATTTATTACTATGTCGTCATTCCATCTAATACAAGGCCGACATACACCTCGCATATACGTACGAGACTGTCACTCGAAAATCTTTGTTCTCCATTAGTTGTCGGTTCTTCGAGCTACATGGCCGGCCAGCCTATCGGCTCCTCAGCCTACAGATCCATTGGGTATTGTCTGTTACTCTGGTTCTACTGCAGTTATCCTCATTACGAAGCCCATCACGAAGAGAAACTTCTAGCATAGCCCTCTCCATAGCTCGCTGCGCGATCTTGAAATTTCCCATACGGCTAGTGAAGGATCATGTGTCATCACTTGCATCACCCACTGATTGTACATTCTTGTTGTAGAGTTTTGAGGTTCATACATGAGGTAGTTCATACAGGAGACACTATTGAGGCCGTTAAAATCGATGAAGTATCGAGGAACAGTAATCTTTATATTAGATTAAAAACGAAAAATTCTGTCATGATTTGAGGATGGGTATTGAAATATATCCTGAAAATATGGAGAAGAGAGATTATTTTAAATGGAATAGAGCATAAACTCAATTTTAAAATTATGCCTTTGCTGTATAGTTAACTATCTATCTAAGGCGAAGACGAAGCTGGGAAATTTAATTATATATTTGAAGGCTAAAAATTATATTTTTGGAAGGCGAAAATTTATCGGTTACAATTATTAAGAAATCGCTCAAGCTTAAGTAGATTTTGATTGGTCTTCATAAAAAATCTTTCCTATTAAACTACCGATACTTATTAATTGCTCTGGTCTATAACTTCTCCACAAAAGCTTAGTGTGGGTAAGCTATACACCGAACAATGGTTTTCAAACGAACCTTTTCAAAATGGCAGTAACTTCAAGTTCAACACCCCCGTTGTCATAATCGCCAGTCTATCAGTTTCCATTTATTCATTATTTTTGAAGTATATTTAAATTAAAATTCTATTAAGACAGAAGTCTACGCACACATTTAAAGATTTCAATAAACTTATTCCGGTGATTTCTATGCCAGAGTCAATATTATTAAAATGGTAAAAGTACATCGAATAGTAATATGGTATAAATTAATGGACAGTAAGTCTAATACTTCTATTATTTAAATATAATTTAGTCACATATTGTTCCGGGACTTATAATAATAAGAAGAATAAGAATGTGCCAAATGTGTTACTTGCCTAGCATGTCGTAATAGCAAGCACTAATGGGATATTGTGATTTTGTATACCCACTTTTACCATATTTTTTGTCTAAAACGGTTTTGAGTGGCTCGCTGCTCTTAAGAATCTGCCTACCTCCTCGGGGATATCAGTCGTGACGTTATGTATAATTTTAATCAAAAATAAATTCCAATTTTTCTATGTGTTTTTGAATTAGGCCACTTAACAGCACTCTCTGCTAGTTTCTGGGTTACTTTATCAGTTAGGAAATAATCAGCTTATGACGTTTTCTATTGTATCGTTGTAGAGTATTGTATTTGGTCATACTATTATATATTAATTGATAATTAGTAGGTAACTGTTTGGACGAAACCATTTGAACTATACCACCAGCATGACACCGCACCTATTGTTACTACGATAATTCAACTGAATACAATACATTAAAGCAGTTTTACGTACAGCGGTTGAATTTATGTAGGCTTTTACTATATTCGTTTTTTAAGTCGACATAATGAATGTATGTTTTTTTTTTTATAGAATAGGGGGCAAACGATGCATGCGGCTCACCTGATGGTAAGTGACTACCGCCGCCCATGAACAACCGCAACACCAGGGGAATTGCAGATGCGTTGCCGGCCTTTTAGAAAGGTGTAAGCTCTTTTCTTGAAGGTTCCTAAGTCGTATTGGTTCGGAAAATTCGCTGGTGGTAATTGATTCCACAAAGAAGTTGTGCGAGGGAGAAAACTTCTTCTAAATCGCACAGTGGTGGACCGCCAATCATCCAGATGGTATGGATGGTAACGCGAGTTTTGTCGCGACGTGCGATGGTGATATTGAGCGGCTGGAATTAGTCCGAACAATTCCTCAGAGCACTCCCCGTGATAGATGCGATAACATACGCAAAGAGATGCAACATCTCTACGCAGTGCCAGTGTATTCAGCCGATCGGAAAGAACTCGGTCGTCGACGATTCGAATCGCTCTGCGCTGGATGCGGTCAAGTGGAAGGAGCTGGCACTGGGGTGCCCCGGCCCAGAGATGAGAACAGTATTCCATGTGGGGCCGAACTTGCGCTTTGTAAAGTTGCAAGCGATGTGCCGGCATGAAATACTGTCTCGCTCTGCTGAGCACGCCAAGCTTTTTAGAGGCCAATTTGGGCTTCCCTTCCAAGTGACCACGAAACTGCACGCTATTCGATATGTGGACGCCAAGGATTCCGATACTGGCTGAGGCAGCAAGGGGAGTGCCTTGAAACTGAGGAGATACGACAAAGGGGTTCTTTTTAGCGGTAAACGCGCAAACTTGTGTCTTCTGGGGATTGAACTGGACTAGAGTTAGTTGGCCGCAATCCGAGACTTTGTTAAGCAAAGACTCGACTTCAGACACAAGTTTGTCCCGGTACTCGGCGACGTTTTCCCGAGAAATATTGGCACGGCCGGTATATAAGGCACCCCCAGTGCTGTCGTCTGCATAGCAATGAATGCTACCAGTTAGCAACATATCATTGATATGCAGGAGAAACAGCGTTGGTGATAGCACGCAGCCTTGTGGAACACCAGCGTTGATAGGCTTGTAACCAGAGCATGCACTGTCTACTACGACCTTGATGCTCCGATCAGCAAGGAAACTGGTGATCCATTTGCACAATTTCTCGGGAAGCCCATAGGAAGGAAGCTTCGAAAGAAGCGCCTTGTGCCAGACCCGATCGAAGGCCTTCGCTATGTCCAAACTAACGGCCAATGCCTCCCCCTTGGACTCTACTGCCTCCGCCCATCTATGAGTTAAGTAAACTAGAAGATCACCTGCTGATCGACCCCGATGAAAACGTACTGACGGTCACTGATCAGCTGGTGATCCTCAAGGTACCTCATGAGCTGGCAGTTTATAATGGATTCCATTATTTTGGAGAACAAGGAGGTGATGGCGATAGGCCTGTAGTTGGACGGGTCTGAGCGGTCGCCTTTTTTAGGGATCGGGTGGACCAAAGTTGTCTTCCATGAATTCGGGACTACGCCTTGGGAGTAGGAGTACCGGAAAAGACGCGTTAAAACCGGTGCCAACTCCGGAGCCCACGTCTTCAGCACAATGGGAGGGACTCCATCGGGCCCACTCGACTTGCTGACGTCCAGGGAGAAGAGTGCTTTGCGAACCGAGCGCTGTGTAAATCGCACATCCGGCATGGAGCACTCACATCGCGGGATGGTCGGCGGTGTGTTCCCCCCGTCATCTAGAGTTGAGTGAGACGCATAAAGAGAGCACAACAGATCGGCTTTCTCTTTTGCGGCATGGGCCAGTGAGTCGTCCTCTCTGTGCAGAGATGGGAGGGATGGCTGACAGAAGTTCCCTTGGACAGCCTTGGCGAGAGACCAGAATGCACGGATTCCCGAAGGAAGGCGAACTAGCTTCTCGCCAATTCTGCCAATGTGCTCAGACCTTGCCTTGGCAATGACGCTTTTGAAGGACCTGGAGGCGGAATTATACTTCTTTTTAAGTGCGCTGGTGTTTAAATCCCGAGACGTTGATGCGTCAGCCCAGGCCCGGTAGCACTCCTGCTTATAGCGTGATGCTATTTTACAGGAGCGACCAAACCATGGCTGGGATCTGCCTCCGATGGGCACCACAGAGGATGGAATAAAAAGTTCCATACCCTGAAGTACCACATCAGCAACAGAATCGGCAACAACGCTGGGATCTTCCGGCGAGAAGCAAACCCGCCCCCAAGGGTAGGATGCAAAAAAAGACCGCATCCCGTCCCAATCAGCTGACCTATAGTGCCAAACACGGCGGCAAGCTGTAGATCGCAACTGCGATTGGAGCGTGAGTGGCACCGTGCTCCGGATCAGACAATGGTCCGAAGAGCCCAGAGGGGCATCGACGGAGACCTGATATCCGTCCGGATGAGAGGTCAGCAGAAGGTCCAACAGGGAAGGTACATGGTCTTCCACATCTGGGATCCGCGTAGGCGAAGTAACCAGTTGTGTTAGACCATATGCCAAAGCAAAGTCGTAGACAGATCTACCCGCATGATCGGTTAAACGAGAACCAAGCCATTCAGCGTGGTGGGCGTTGAAATCACCGAGTATCACGATCTCTGCGGATGGGACCTGTTGTAGCACGGAGTCTGCAGCCATTTGGACGTGGTCGATGAGTCGGTCTGTGTCGGCATTACCGCTATGGGACCTATAGAGGCACCCGTAGACGCGGGGATGGTCGTCGCTGTCTACGCGCAGCCATAGGATGGACAGGTCCGTACCTTCAAGGCTGCCGAGGCGTCGAAAACAGATGTCCTCTCTGACGTATACACAAACTCCACCCCGGGGCACAAAGGAGTGTTCCAATTTGTATCCGGGGTAGGAGAGATATGAAGTATCAGCCGGAGAGGACACCTGAGTCTCGGTTAAAAAGAGCAAGGCCGGCTTCGCCGTCTCTAGATGGTAATGGACAGCGTTAAGGTTGGAATGAAGTCCCCTGATGTTGCAAAAATTCACGGATAGCGTGACAGGGGTCGCCTTGGTTGTATTGCTCCGCTTGCCCCGAGCAGCATTAGTCACGAGCGGAATTTCGCCCCCCCCCCCCCCCCAGAATACGCGGGGCAGCCTGAGCACCCACGCTCAGGAGTGAAGTAGTTTGTTCGTGGATGCTCAGCGAGGGATTCTCCAGGGGTGCTGGTACCCTCCTGGGGTAGTCTTGTATTTAATTCC
Source organism: Parnassius mnemosyne (assembly GCA_963668995.1). Taxonomy (NCBI): domain Eukaryota; kingdom Metazoa; phylum Arthropoda; class Insecta; order Lepidoptera; family Papilionidae; genus Parnassius; species Parnassius mnemosyne. The sequence goes on from CAVLGL010000115.1 coordinate 21,282,760, forward strand.
ACTACCATGTTGATGGGGGGGGGGGAATAGGGCCTCCGGCCATCTGCACTCACCAAGCGCAACGCAGAGGTAAACCTCTACTTCACGCTGGTATTCTGTGAGGTCGTGGTACCACCCCGGTTCGAGCTGGCCCATCCGTGCGACAGCAAAAGCTACCGCTTGGCTCTACCACTGTTAAAATTTATAAATTTATATGTATGTTCAAAATTTGGTCAATTGTAAGCGTATTTGCACAATTAGTTAGCCGTTCAATTGAACATTTCAAACCAACCAACCTAAATTAAGTATTTGGAAAAAAGTGGCATCATTAGTGGTTGAATCAAGAAATCAATTATTAATGGAATGTCCGTGTCATTTACTCGATTACGTCCGACGAGTGGTTAGATAGTCTCAGAGATTGTTGTTTGCAAGCCACGTCATTCTGAGCTGATAATCCCGAGAACGGTATCAGGTCATATTATGAAATGCACGTGTAGTATTGTATGTTTTATGAATACTGTATTTGTCTGTAAAATTTCAAGTATACCTAATTAAGGTTAAGTTAATAAAATCGTGTAGCATACTATTTTTAACTTTTATTTCATGATAATAAATCGCCTATTTTTGTGAACTTAAGTAATTTCAACAATTTTATGAGTTTGTACTAAATAATTTTAATCGAGCTTACGTTTAGTAAATATATAAAGCAGTAATTCATACATTACTGCTTGCTTATTGACTTATTTGTTACGTCTATTCTTCCTTAGCTCTAGCAGTGCTATGGCCTCTTATGGCGCGTTGCACGGTGGTGTCCAAGCGAGAGCTTCAATACCTAGTGCCATTTGGCACTGCTTCCTGGCTATGGGGTACAGTTTTCATTGACCGGGGTGCTCGATCTGCGCACTCCGTCCTGAACCAACAGAGCAACGCTGTTCGGGAACACAAGGTAACTTTTTTGTTCAAATTTCGGCCGATAATAATATGTGTTCAAAAACTTAAGTCTTAATTTCTCTGATCTTATTTTATTTTTCTTTGAGATTTATTGTGATTGGTTTTGTATATTTGACGATGCATTTAAGCTTATTGTTGGTCTTATTGCATAAGCATTTTTATCAAATACGTGTTCATAATATTCATTCATAATATGTATGTTAATTACCTCTATAATAGACGCTGAGCAATTGAAAACTTTCGATAAAGTTCTGAAGTAGATTAAGTCAATTTAAAAAACAAAACGGCAAGTCTGTAATTATCGTACGTACAATATTGTCTCATTTTTAGGATCTTGCGAAAGGATGTAAATGTGAAATCATAAAATTACTCATAAAATTTAGCAATTTTTTGTAAAAGTGACAATCGTCGATATGTTCTTGAGTAATGTCGATTATTATTCAAACTTGTTACAACTATAATGTTAATATCTTTTTATATTGTTTACATTAGCTTTTAGAATCCATTGCAGGATATGGGTTTTCCAAAGAATTACTTATGTTTCTCTTGGATTTGTCTACAGTACTTACCTACCACGCTGTGGGTTTGTTAGTATTAAACGATTATATTCAATGTTACATATTCATCTATTTCTATTTTTAGAATGTTTACGTACAATACCTAATTACCATTTAAAAATGAATCGGTAATATATGCATTTCATTAACACGTTTGGAATGGACGAAATTTAAAAGTCTCGCCCATTTACTCTTTAAATTTTAGTACTGGTCTGCGTTTAAACAACTTTCTTACAAATTATTACTGCACACTTAACGCTTTCAATGTTGTGCAATCGTAAGTAAAAGTAGGTACGCCGTGAATTGAGAACAATCCAGATAGGTACATTAATTCAAACGAAGACAAATAAACATTAAAATATCAACAAGGTTGTTTTGGATTGTTATTTTATATACTTGTATAGTGTGCGTATGTGTCAAAGTCAATACTGTTTGAGTTATTCTGTGTGCGCGTTTTCCTCAGGGTATTTATTCAATGTCTCGTCCTGCTTAGCCTTGACAATGTGTGTTAGGACGGCACGTAATTCACTTATCGGTGTGACGTTATCGTCAACAATGTGTGCCTTATGCCTATTTCAAGGGTGTTTTTGGATGTTTCACAAAGAATAATAAGCAGTAATTTAAGCTTAAGATTTGGAACTTGTTTGAATGTTATTAAAATCACATCACCCTTTCGAAAGTTTTTGTTATATTTCTGCATTTGTGATATTATATATTTTTGAAATGAAAAGCAATAACAATAAAGGAGAACAACAAAGAAGAGTGAGAGACATGCAGTAACAAAAAATAATATTGAATACATTGATAAAATTGATGCTGCAGCAGCCGCTCTTGTCACGGCCAATGCCACAACCCACAGCGTTGTTATTCTGTCATTTACACAAACATTATGAGATGTTATAGGATAAGATGATAAGATCTTTTTATTTTAAATTATTAGAACTTCAATGGTTTATTTTAAACATTTTCTTATATCGCACATATTATTCGAGATCGAAGCATCAAAGTATTTTTTTTGGCCTGAGAGCAAAGATGAGGTCTAGGATGGAGCGAGTTTACCCAGGAGGAGCCTGTTCACACACACCTTAAAGAGGTTTAGGTTATACCAACGCACTCGGAAAAACAGACGCCAGCATGGCATTGCACTCCATGGCTGTGCGCATTATAAAAAATGACTTAAAGCGCTTAGTACGAATATTCGGAATGTCTACCAAGTGTGGATGGTTACCTGCAGTACCTACGTGTAGTACTCCGATAGGAGAATGGAGATGGCGGTATGAGCTTATGAGCTCATAGGCACACTCTGCGAAGTACAATTTGTAGAAGACCGACAAACAAGCAGGTTGGCGGCAGTGAGCTAAGCTGTTAAGCTTAGTTTCCACCAGCTTTTTGTCGCCGATAACTCTCTTATGGCTCTGTGTTCCACTCCACTGAGTCGAGTGCGGCAAGTTGTTATTTTGCTGAGCCATCCCAAAGGTGACTACAATGCTCCATGCATGTTCGAACTTGAGCTTTGTATAAAGTTAGAATCTGTTTAGGCGTAAAGTATCGATACATTTTATTTAAAATACCAAGTTTTTTGGCCGTAATTTGTGCTTTTGACTCAATGTTAGCGCCAAAGTTGAGGTTAGCACTCAATTGTATGCTGAGAAGCTCGAGATGATCAGTAAACTCTACGGATGTACATCGGAAAGTAGGAGCCAAATCAAACGGACACCGTTTTGCGGAAAAAATGTTGAAAGTTGAAAGTGACCAGATTGTCGTCAACCCATTGAGAGACAAGTTTTAAGGTCGCATTTATCTGCTCCACCATAGCCTGTCTGAATGACCGTATTACTGCCCCTCCGTCTTTTGCACTGAACATGAATCTCTCTGTGATTGTGTTGTCATCAGCATACACAACAATACCTGGTAATATGGATAATGTTTAAGAATAAAGATAATGGATAATAAAAAAAGATGATAAATACATTTTCCACCATTTTGCTAAAAGACCATTATAGATTTATATATGTTTTAAAAGCCGATATGTAAATAAGACGGAAGTGAAACAAATTGCACTAGGCTCTATTTGTCTTGTCATAAACAAAAAGTACGCTAATCACAGCTAATTTTTTTCTTTTTATTCTGTCGATTTTCCTAGACACGCTCGCCGTAAAGTCGCAGAACAAATAATAGTACTAGGTAAGTACGCAGTAAAGTTTATAGTACGCGAGCAACCAACCGATGTACGATCTCCGCCAGCACAATTTAAATTGCTAATTCTGCAAATTTTAAGTACTGATTGACGAAAAGAGAAATGTACTCGACTATAAAAATATTAAATATATACTATAAAACTATTAGTGTAATTAAGTCACCAAATGAGCGATATATTATATATATATATATATAATATATATCGCTCATTTATATATGTATATATATATTGATCATCAAAATATTTAAATCTGAAAAAAAAACCCGATTTTGAACTAAAGTGACATCACTTTAGTTCAAAATACAAACTCTAAATGGTTGAGTTATTATTTACTTAAACAAATTCAACCCTTTGAAATCTTATTATTTTTGTTATTTTACTTTTTTCTGCGCTGTATATGTCGCTCTGAGGTCTATTAATCTATTGTTATGTCTTTTAAATGCACTTATATGTAGGAAAACATAATGACAAAGCCTGCATGTCTAAGAAATAAACATCTTATGATTACACATAAAGTCCTCCAGAAATGAGTGGAGGGCTCTGCTCAGCTGCGAGGCATATATTTGTTACTGTAAAAGCTAGAGCTACGGTAAATCCTAAGAATTTCCAGTAAAACCTAAGATTAACCAAGTCGTAATGGTAAAAGTCCGAACTGTTCTGTGGTAATCGTTAATTTCGGACTTTTACTAGCATTAACTTAGTTTTAGTGGTTTTACCTCAAAGACACGTACAATGTTGAAAAATAATCATGTCTAGAAATGTTCGGCGCATTATCCTACTCGCGGAAACCGCGCTTCGTGATACTCTCTGAGACGTGGGGGAGGGGGTGTGATGCCCAACTAGGAGGGGGAGGGGGGGAGGGATAAAATTTAACTTCGCTCTACATATATGCCGATAGATAAAAGTACTCCAATAATTTTGCCAAATTTTCTATACATTGCTAGCTAAAATGCTTGAACTAGGTGTAATGTCATGTGGCGCGCCTCAGACACGTGATGAAGCGGGTGAAACCGCGGGGCACAGCTAGTAGACAATAACTTTATTATTTATAAAAACGACATACAATAGTCGAATAATCTTAACAGCTGTTTTCTTATAAACACTTCCTCTTTGATGCCGCAGCTGCTATCTATCACATCTGAGTGTAGTGAAAATTTTGTTTATTCTGTTAATACTAGTGAACAGTTATCCTTGTATTACTGTAAACTTTGCAATTACCTATCACATTAGTTCGTAAAGTCTAATCCAGTGCCGGATGTTATTACAGCTTGGAGTTTGTACTGTAGACTCATCCGCAACATAAGATATCATTATCATATTAGTATATTATGTTTATATCATACATGCTATGCTTTTTAGTATGTATAAGCATGTAGGTACAAAGTTATTGTAACTGCTACGGAGCTTGGCACCCCGAAAGTGGTTTTTACCGAACTTGGCCGCCGTTTCACATTTATTTTTTGGTTCGGATATCATTATTTTTTAATAAGTTTTATCCTTTTATTGACCTAAATAAATAGATACATGAACTTGAACGACAACGTAAACAAGAAAAAAAACATGCGTGAGTGTCGTGGAACACTCGGTTGAAACGAAGTTCCTTTCGTAGTATATTATTATTGATAAACGTATTATATTATTGATTAATAAATACAAATAAATTAATCACTAGCATCTATTAAAATGAAGCGTCATTTAAAAAAAATAATACTTCTTTCATGACAAGATAAGAAAAAGTGCGAGGGAGATGGATGTTATTCCATCTCGCTTCCTTATAGCCGCCAAGGCCGTCTACACTACGTCAGAAGGGGTCGTGACGGACAAATCTTACACTTTTCTCGACTAGCCCCCATCCGCCAGATTCGTACAGTCCGATAAGGAACTTCGTTTCAAAAATCTTGCGTTTACGCTTCATGGTTTTCAATTTTTAGTTTAAATGGTAAGAATTAAATGTCAACAAAGTTATTGATGTGGTGAGTTTTAAATACATTAGGTACTAGAAACTAACTGCACCAATTACTTTGTCGACACCGAATATCGATAATTTGTAGTTAAGATTTTTTCCTTTACGATCTACCTTTATTTAAGATCTACCTTTATAATTTTATGTTTTTAAGAGAGCTAGAAGTGACTTAGGTTTTTAATGAGTGGGTTGGTTTAAAAAAAACATAATTTAACCCAATTTTTTCGAAATTTTACACTGTTTTCCGCGGAAAAAAAATTACGTGATATTTGCCGAGATCCTCCCCCTCCCCCACGTGAGCTTGGGTGAGATTCGCAGTTTGTCCCCATCCCCCCTAACCTCATGTAATTAATGGACGACCCCTTATTTTGAGACTAACCTTACCTCTAAAGATTGTTTATTCTATTACCTCTATGTGCTTGTAATTTGCTTTCGAGCGGAAGCGAAAGTTGTAGCAAGAAATATGTAGCCATTTGGACGTGGTCAATGAGTCGGTCTGTTTCGGCATTACCGCTATGGGACCTATAGAGGCACCCGTAGACGCGCGGATGGTCGTCGCTGTCTACGCGTAGCCAAAGGATGGACAGGTCCGAACCTTCAAGACTGCCGAGGCGTCGAGACAAAGGAGTGCTCCAATTTGTACCCCGGGTAGGAGAGATACGAAATATCAGCCGGAGAGGAAACCTGCGTCTCGGTCAGGAAGAGCAAGGCCGGCTTCGCCGTCTCGAGATGGTAGTAGACGGCGTTTAGGTTATGAAGTCCCCTGATGTTGCAGATATTCACGGATAGCGTGGCAGGGGTCGCCTTGGTATTGTTGCTCAGTTTACCCCGAGCAGTTATGTTTTTGAGCGGAATTTTGACACCCCCCCCCCCAGAATATGCGGGGCAGCCTGAGCACCCACGCTCAGGATTGGAATAACATGGTCGTGGATGCTCAGTGAGGGATTCTCCAGGGGTACTGGTACCCTCCTGGGGTAGTCTGTCGTGTAATTCCGCTACCATGTTGATGGGGGGGGGGGGGGGGGAATGGGACCTCCGGCCAACTGCACTCACCAGACGAAACGCAGAAGCAGAGCCTCTACTTCACGCCGGTATTCTGTGAGGTCGTAGTACCAACCCAATAACTTGACTTCATGTCATACCACACCAAACTCTGACCTTTGGACGGTTTTGTATTTTCTCAGCAGTTACTTTGGGGTCGAACTCTGCCCAGTGCCCAATAATGACAGTTATGACGGTTAACAATGCCCCATTGTTGAACATGAAAAATCGCTTCGTCAGTCCAGGCAATGTTATCAAACAGTTCTGACCAATCTCCATGCCATTCAAGCATAATCTCTTATTGGCTTACATGGCTCTGTGATACGATAGCTCTTCATTAGTCAATCAGATAATAAAGTTTCAAAAGTGCGCTGCTTTTATCGACGCCATTTTGTCAGTTGACAATAAAATAAATATATTAGTCGATTTTAGTATTGTGTTGTGTAGTTAGTTTTTTTAAGTTGATTTTTCGAAGTACTCTTTTATTTCCAAAGCTTGTTTGCTATTTTTTTTCTTAATATAGTAGTTATATTACACGACTTGAGTTTAGTCTCTATCTTCCTCCTAGATTTGGTTTTATAGAGCGGCATAACAGAGGTTTGCAGTTGTGTGCGCATCACGGAAAAACTACTGGATAGATTTCAATTACGTTTTCTAAGTTTTATTTCATAGACATTAGGCCCATATCTAAAAAAGTTATTGGAATATCTTCATTAAATATAAAGTTATTAAAGTTTTAAGAAACAACAAATTTTATACGGGAGTTTTCACACGGTCTGTACACTGTACGTCGCTTGCTCTCGCGTTACTAACCTAGATAATTTATAAGTATATTTCAGCTACAAACGGAGCAACGAATAACATTGTTACAAAGAAATTTTGTCTTTTTGATGTTTTTTCCTTCGCAGATACAAAAACTTTGTTAATAGTCATTTTTAGGGTTCCGTACCTCAAAAGGAAAAAACGGAACCCTTATAGGATCACTTTGTTGTCCGTCTGTCTGTCTGTCTGTCTGTCAAGACCCTTTTTCTCAGGAACGCGTGGAGGTATCAAGCTGAAATTCATATCAAATCAAGTCTACTGTCCCTTGGAGCTGTGAAAAAATCAAACTTCTAAGCCAACGCAATCAAAAGATACAGGCGTTTATGCCGCAAAGAACAATGGCAGAAAAATAGTTGACAAAAATTATGGCGTCTAGAAATAACTTATATATAAAATGAGTTTAATTATTTTCCCATGATTTTTCAAATAAAAATGTATTTTAATTAAAGCCACAGAAAAAACATACATTTTTGGGAACATCAAATGACTTTAATAATTTTACACTGTTCAAGTGTTGCCATTTACAATATTCATACTATTTTCTTATACATTTCGTAGACTACCAACACAACACACAAACACTAAATATTTTTATAGGACTATACTATCAGTAATAATAAAAACAAAAGTTATAAGGTTAAAAATAAGTCTCTTACTGACAAACTTCCTACAATAATATATTATCTCAATCATGGTGCTATGTAACAATTCCATTTAATGTTATGGCAACATTAGCTAAAACAAAATGTCACTTTTTTACTGGCTTTACGGCTCTGGGTTTTAGCCCTTCTGGGAATGTCACTGTATGACACAAAGGCTCTGGAGCCATGCCAGAAATATACATTTATAGTATGCAAATATAATAACAATAAAAACTCTCAACTATGTAGGTAGGTACATTATGTTGAGAATGTATTAAGCTAACATCAAAAAACCTCAGGACGCATGACTTTTTCCAAGTGGCATGGTTCAAATCTAAATATCTTTTTTTTGACGCCTTCTCAGGACAAAATTCTTTGACAGAGTTATTAAGGGACTGACGTTTAACATTTTAAGATATTTTTGATGTATAGACGCTACCATTCCTTCTCAACTAATTTTATGTATGAAAGTCTGCCATTGTTTTTTTCGACATTCGCAAGGAAACCAAAACCTATAGGGTACTTCCCGTGAACTCAGAATCTTAAAATTTGACGTATTATAGCATAGATAAAAGAAAAATTGCGAAAAGCATAAATTTTTAGTTACATCATATAATAAAAATATTTTTAATAATTTTAAACCTACGGATTTGTTCGGAACCCTCGGTGCGGAAGTCCGACTCGCACTTGGCCGGTTTTTTAAGCAATACATTAGCGTTGTTCATAAATAAGCAATGGTATGTAAATTCTTGAAGGCCGTACAGTGTACATTACTCAGTGCAAAATGTAATGAAATTTGTTAACGCCGAAATTTGTTAAGGAAATGTTGTGCAGAACAGTTTTATCTTTATTTCTTGAAAGTGATGCCGCTATTACTAGCCTTTCAGTGACAATTCCAACTTTAACCCGGCGCAAATGACGCGAAAACAATAACGCGGACAACGACACCTGGTCATCATGACCCTGATTTATCAAAATGAAAGGAATATTTAGATATAATTTTATTAAGTATTTATTAAATACGGGTTCCCTGCATAGGTGGTAAAATGAAGATAATACTCATAATATATTCTATAAACCAAACTTTTACTAGCTTTCTTAAATAACACGTGCAAAATCAACTTTTGAATACATAACTTAGCTATTTTGCTATTTTGTTAAAGTATTTTAAAAATAATAGGGATCAATCATCTTAAACACTATAAAAGAGACCAGACTTTCACATTCAGAGGTATGGAGTATCTGCAATTACGAAATCGAATGGTCCAGGCGTATGAAAATCTGTTATAAATATACAAGTACGAGGTTTTTTTATTATCTCGTTTGGACTGACATATTTGACATCTTTTGCGAGTTGCTGGAACCTTTAAACAACAGCGCACTTAAAAAGAAGTATAATTCCGCCTCCAGGTCCTTCAAAAGCGTCATTGCCAAGGCAAGGTCTGAGCACATCGGCAGAATTGGCGAGAAGCTAGTTCGCCTTCCTTCGGGAACCCGTGCATTCTGGTCTCTCGCCAAGGCTGTCCAAGGGAACTTCTGTCAGCCATCCCTCCCATCTCTGCACAGAGAGGACGACTCACTGGCCCATGCCGCAAAAGAGAAAGCCGATCTGTTGTGCTCTCTTTTTGCGTCCAACTCGACTCTAGATGACGGGGGGAACACACCGCCGACCATCCCGCGATGTGAGTGCTCCATGCCGGATGTGCGATTTACACAGCGCTCGGTTCGCAAAGCACTCTTCTCCCTGGACGTCAGCAAGTCGAGTGGGCCCGATGGAGTCCCTCCCATTGTGCTGAAGACGTGTGCTCCGGAGTTGGCACCGGTTTTAACGCGTCTTTTCCGGTACTCCTACTCCCAAGGCGTAGTCCCGAATTCATGGAAGACAGCTTTGGTCCACCCGATCCCTAAAAAAGGCGACCGCTCAGACCCGTCCAACTACAGGCCTATCGCCATCACCTCCTTGTTCTCCAAAATAATGGAATCCATTATAAACTGCCAGCTCATGAGGTACCTTGAGGATCACCAGCTGATCAGTGACCGTCAGTACGGTTTTCGTCGGGGTCGATCAGCAGGTGATCTTTTAGTTTACTTAACTCATAGATGGGCGGAGGCAGTAGAGTCCAAGGGGGAGGCATTGGCCGTTAGTTTGGACATAGCGAAGGCCTTCGATCGGGTCTGGCACAAGGCGCTTCTTTCGAAGCTTCCTTCCTATGGGCTTCCCGAGAAATTGTGCAAATGGATCACCAGTTTCCTTGCTGATCGGAGCATCAAGGTCGTAGTAGACGGTGCATGCTCTGATTACAAGCCTATCAACGCTGGTGTTCCACAAGGCTGCGTGCTATCACCAACGCTGTTTCTCCTGCATATCAATGATATGTTGCTAACTGGTAGCATTCATTGCTATGCAGACGACAGCACTGGGGATGCCTTATATACCGGCCGTGCCAATATTTCTCGGGAAAACGTCGCCGAGTACCGGGACAAACTTGTGTCTGAAGTCGAGTCTTTGCTTAACAAAGTCTCGGATTGGGGCCGACTAAATCTAGTCCAGTTCAATCCCCAGAAGACACAAGTTTGCGCGTTTACCGCTAAAAAGAACCCCTTTGTCGTATCTCCTCAGTTTCAAGGCACTCCCCTTGCTGCCTCAGCCAGTATCGGAATCCTTGGCGTCGACATATCGAATAGCGTGCAGTTTCGTGGTCACTTGGAAGGGAAGGCCAAATTGGCCTCTAAAATGCTTGGCGTGCTCAGCAGAGCGAGACAGTATTTCATGCCGGCACATCGCTTGCAACTTTACAAAGCGCAAGTTCGGCCCCACATGGAATACTGTTCTCATCTCTGGGCCGGGGCACCCCAGTGCCAGCTCCTTCCACTTGACCGCATCCAGCGCAGAGCGATTCGAATCGTCGACGACCGAGTTCTTTCCGATCGGCTCGATACACTGGCACTGCGTAGAGATGTTGCATCTCTTTGCGTATTTTATCGCATCTATCACGGGGAGTGCTCTGAGGAATTGTTCGGACTAATTCCAGCCGCTCAATTTCACCATCGCACGTCGCGACAAAACTCGCGTTACCATCCATACCATCTGGATGATTGGCGGTCCACCACTGTGCGATTTAGAAGAAGTTTTCTCCCTCGCACAACTTCTTTGTGGAATCAATTACCACCAGCGAATTTTCCGAACCGATACGACTTAGGAACCTTCAAGAAAAGAGCTTACACCTTTCTAAAAGGCCGGCAACGCATCTGCAATTCCCCTGGTGTTGCGGTTGTTCATGGGCGGCGGTAGTCACTTAACATCAGGTGAGCCGCATGCTCGTTTGCCCCCTATTCTATAAAAAAAAAAAAAAAAAAAAAAAAAAAAACCTTCTAGGGAGGTTTTTGGTAACTACTGACGTGGTTCGCTATTGTCACTAATTTCAGAGAAGTGATTTTTCATATCGCTGATCAAAATACAGTATTTTAACTATTCTTTATCTGACACCGAATCATTTAACATTGCCATAACTCTCACCGGATAACTTCACAGTGCCCTTTTCACTAAAAATCTACACTTGAACAAGATGAATTAACGACAAACACTAAATAAGCTAATGAAAGGATGATAAGAATATACTACGCCAGTGATGACTCCAACTCATATTTATCTTACTGCACAGGCGGTGTCGCACTTTAGGGAGTAATATATTTCTTGGTCGAGTAATTCAGCAGTTCGGGGAGACAGGGTCTGTTATTCCAGTTACACAAACTTTAAAATTGTGCGGTCACCGTAATATTAAAAAATAACCATTTTAAATCACTTCGGGTCAATATGACCCAGCGCCATTGGTGCCGGGTTAGGGGTTATAGTAATCGATAGTTTTTGTTATTTTTGTAAGGTAAGGTTTTTGTAGGTAAGTTCTCCTAAGGCACAGGAATAAATTTGCAACAATTTAAGTTTTAATTTTGTTCCTGTATACCATGACATTGGTATGTATTGACGGATAACAATAATTATTAATTATTTTATTTTAATGTTTTAGTACGTACTTACGAGTATTTTACTGGAGGTGTTTTGGTTTAAAAAAGTTGATTTTCCTTATAATACAAAATAATTAATTAAAATAAATTGTCGTAAAAAAATGATGTAGTACATCGATTGATTATGAGTTTATACATTAAGCATCCAAGTTTTGGTATCATTGTCTTCATTTCAGTCAATCCCAAGTACCGAACATAGGCAGTGTAGGACTTTGATAAATAGATTAGACACCGATTGCTTCTTTGTCTAAGCCACTTCTTTGCTTTTCATGAGATTTTCGCATAAATAATGCAGAATTCTTTTTAAAATTTTTGTCTGTCTGCCATACTAATGATTTTCTTTCGTCGTCGTTACAGGCTCAAGAGTCCACTGCTGAACATAGCCTCCCTCCCTCATAGATTGTGTCATAGGCACAAACTAAGGTGGGTGGACCATGGAAGGCTACTCTAACGAGTAAACACTTTTTATTCGTTTATTAACTGAATAAATGAAGAAAACAAATTATCAAGTAATAATTTGTTTTATTGTGTACCATAGAAATCACTTTTTTTTAACCTAGCTTTAATCACTATTTATTAAACTTAAGTTTTATTAAGCCCTTCCAAATGGCCTTGCAAGGAACACGGCTCCAAACAAGGCCAATATTATACATCAGTCGTTCAACTTAAAAATAGAGTTGTAATAATTAATATAGGGATCCGCTTTTACTAAAACTACATTATAAGCTTTTTCATTTAAGCGAAACATTAAACGCTCAATATATTTTTATCATTTATAAAAAACTCAACGAACATTACTTGAACACCATCGTATAACTAAGAATATATTAATGGAAATTATTTAAAAATAGTAGTAATGAGTATTATATTGACATCAAATAACTTGCCAACGCGTTTTATAATGTAATTAAAAAGTTTTTTTTTAACCTAAAATGGCCTTCTTATGGGTCCGTTCTTTGTAAGGCCAAAATGTTCCTAAGAAGGCCAAACTTACAATTATCAATGACTTTTTATATTAATTATAACAAAATAATAGACGCTACAGACTAAGTACTGTAATTGTTACAAACTTATCATGGCACATAGTCAGTCTTGAAGTCAGGACAGTTCAAAATCAACGATTCTTTAACTCACATAACTACTTACTTTATCACATACTTTACCGTTTTTAACATGCAAATATATTTTATGTTCGTTACTTTTCATGTAAATTAGCTTAGTTTATTTTCAAACATAACCTTCCCATAAAAGAAATTTAAATATATACTGGAAATAAAATAATTGTGAAAAAATGTCTATTCAATATGAGTTAAAAAGTTTAATAACCCTTATAAATAAAAAATATTATAAATATAAAACAACTGCAACAGTACCTAACTGTTCATATATTCATGGTTTGTAGAAGTTCCTTGTAAGGCCCATGTAGGTACCCTAGCAAGGCCAACCGTCAAATTTTTGGTTGGCCTTATAAGGAACCACCGGCTTTTCTAGGAACACTACCAATATTTTAACTTAAATCGAGGCAAAACTATTTTTTTTCCTTTAGTACCATAAACATATCCTTATACGACAATTCAACGTAAAAAAAAATAAGATAATAATAGGTTATTAACTAAAAAATTACGTTTTGCTGTGCGCGCGAATAACAATTATAACATAGATTAATGATAAGTCATCGTGCTCTCAGAGCGCGTGATGACTTATTACATTACATACATTAATCTATGAATTGTAACGTCGACGACCAAAGTCTACGAAGCGTGAGATCGTGCTGCCACAATAGCGGCGCCAGCGACTCGCCGCCGCATATGTGGCCTTGAGTTTGATGGATCTTTGTATATAGCAGAAGGAATATGTCTATGTCTTTACATGTCAATAACTACGACTTTTCAATAGTTGGCCTTCAAAGGAGCGTGGCCTTCCATGGTCCACCCACCTTAATAAGAAGTGCTAGCGCAGTCATAGGGGGAATATTTCCCAAAGTAGCCACGCTTAGCAGCCGCAGGTTTTTTGTTTAGTTGTTATTAGAAAGACGCTGCTGCCTGCTGCGGGACGTCTATCACCTCAGTCCCCCGTGACCATGGGTGCTGAAAAGCACCCGAAACGTCGGGAAATAATAAAAATAAGTTAATTAAACGCGATAAAATCCGTAAAAGTAATTTTATTATATGTTTTTGCTTATTTGGGTTATTTTGTATTCATTTTGTTTAATTCTTTTTAGCGAAAACTGCTGTTGTTTCCTGAAGGGACTCGACATTTGGGGGACAAACTTCTGCCATTCCGAAAAGGTGCTTTCCACGTTGCGATGGACGCTCGAGCTCCTATCCAGCCTATCGTTGTTTCGAAATATCATTTCTTGGATGCAAAGCAACCTCGTTTTGGATCCGGTAAGCATCATTTACATTTTTGAAAGAGTAAGTGTTGAAAAAGCGAGCCGTTTGAGAAATATAATAGGAATTGAGGAAGAATGGGAAGTCTACTCGTTAAGTGTATACTCATGTACTTAAACATAATATATTTGGGCCCGTAAGTAGCCCCAGACACACCAGAGCAAATTAGAGAAGTTAATGTCGTACAATAGTAAAATTTAAAATAAAGAATATATGAAATATTACTAACATTATGAGGGGTCACATTATGTAGCCATTAGACTTCCTATTCAATATCTATAATTGAAAATTAAATTATTGCGTTTTATATAAATTGAGAAAAAATTATTTTTCATCTACTTAAAAACCAAATTGGTCACTTGGAAGGGAAGGCTGTAAAAGCTTGGCGTGCTCAGCAGAGCGGGACAGTATTTCATGCCGGTACACCGCTTGCTACTTAACAAGGCGCAGGTTCAGCCTCACTGCTTTTCTCATCTCTGAGCCAAAGCTTTCCGGTTCAGCTCCTTCCACTTGACCGCCTCCAGCGCAGAGCGGTTAGAATTTTCCACAATCGAGTTCTCTCTGATCGGCTCCATTCATTGGCGCTGCGAAGATATGTTGCATCCCTTTGCATTTCCACGGGGAGTTCTCTGAGGAATTGTTCTGATTAATTCCAGTCGCCAAATTTAATCAACGCATATCGCGACAAAACTCACGTTACCATCCACATCTTCTGGATACTTGCTGGTCTACTGCTGTGCGATTTACTAGTTTTTACTCGCACGAATTCTTTGTGGAATAATTCCACAAACAATTATTGTTTACCACCGGCGATTTTTTTCGGACCGATACGAATTTCGAGGGACCTTTAAGAAATCTTACTATTCCTTTTTAAAAGGCCGGCAACGCATCTGCAATTTCCCTGGTTCCCTTGGTGTTGCGGTTGTTCATGGGCGGCGGTCGACACTTACCATCTGGTGAGCCGCGTGCTCGTTTGTCCCCACTTCTATAAAAAGACACAAATCCATTGATTCTTTTTTATATTAGATCTAGAACATAAGTAAAAATTTACTTTTCTGAAAAAATTAAGTATTTTTACGTGTTTAATAACGCATATTTATAATCAATCAAAACAAGAGAAATCGCCACAGCAAAAGTTTAATGCGGGTTGCAAAGTGATAGCCGGATCAAATTTCACGAACGCACATCGCGGCAGAACTCCCGATACCATCCACACCATCTGGATGATTGGCGGTCCACCACTGTGCGATTTAGAAGATGTTTTCTTCCTCGCACAACTTCCTTGTGGAATCGATAAGCGATTTTTCCGGACCGATACGACTTAGGGATCTTCAAGAAAAGAGCCTACTCATTTTTAAAAGGCCGGCAACGCATCTGCTATTCCCCTGGTGTTGCAGTTGTTCATGGGCGGCGGTAGTCACTTACCATCAGGTGAGCCGCATACTCGTTTGTTCCCTCTCCTATAAAAAAAAAGAAAATCCGAAAAAGTAAATAAATAAATATTGCTGACGTGATCACCATCCAGATTCCCCCATCCCCCATGTCGTTAAAAATAAGCAAATCAAAGATCTCCCCCCCCCCCCTTTAGTGCTTACGGAATACTTGAATGGCCCCATAGTTACAATAAAAATATTTTCATTACCTATTTTGCCCGGTCCAAATTTATATGGAACCAACCACCCTTGAAGTAAAACTTATTTAATATAAAAGGAATAATCTAAATCGATTTACAATTGGAGCATTTATCGTGTACATACGTACAAAAAAGCATATTACAGTTAAATTGTAATACCTACTCCTTACTGAAGTCGGTTGAAAGCTTTACATATCTCATGATCAAGAGTCAGGATAAATTTACCGTTACCGTTACAGCTTATTATAGTCCACTGTTGAAAATAGGCCGCCCCCCTAGATTGCCTCATAGGAGGGATATTTACTAAAGTTGCCACGTTGCCAAGCGTGGCAACTTTAGTAAGTTGACAACCGCAGTAAATTTTTATTTTTAGTCATTACATATTGGAAAGGTGCTACTGTCCATCTCCTGATTTGTTTCCCTCTGTCACCTCTTACCGCATCAACGGGATGGTATGGGGTAGTAGATATTCTTAAACCGCCACTACACGGTACCAAGATAAAGTAACGAAGGGTATAATATTTAAGGCATTACCTAAGTTTTAACTGCAATGTATTACGTTATAATAATATCTACATAAGGCAATGCAGATTAAAAGTGACCGATGGGTTATCGAAACAAACAACAGAATCATAAATACGCAATAAATACGTGTATCGAAACTAAGTAAACTAATTTCTCTGTGCTATTCATAACTTATAATCATTGAAGATATCAACTATATAATTCTAACTAAAAATGGTGTACACAAGAGGATCAAGAACAGACAAAATATTTCTTTTCAAATTGCCTTGGAAACTTGGAATGCACGTAACGCCGCGCCGTAGGTCCTGCGCCTGACCTCTCTCCGATAGTGTCAGATTGTCGTCTCGTCGGACTATGATGGAAATAAGAGAAAATAAGGCATACCTATACTTACCACAGTAAGCTTAGTCCTATGTATACTTACTTCTTTGAAGAATCTTCCAAGTAATGCAGTACCAGTTATTGTATTGTTGGGAAGACATATTACCAGTAGTGGATACAAAAAAAAAAACTTGATGTATTGGTGCTGACAGGGATCGAACTCCGTTTGCTCAACATCATCATCATTATTACAGCCCTTCACAAGTCCACTGCTGAACATAGGCCTCCCCCAAGGAATGCTTCAGAGCACGGTCCTGAGCCACCTGCATCTATCGACTTCCTGCATGTCTTACCAGGTCATCACTCCATCTAGTGGGGAACGCCCAACACTTCGCCTGCCGCTACTTCAGCATATCAATTCTTTGGGCTATGTCGGTTACTCTGGTTCTACTGCGGATATCCTCTTTTTTAAGTCTATCACGCAGAGGAACGCCGAGTGTAGCCCTTTCCATAGCTCGCTGAGCGACTTTGAGCTTCCTCATACGGACAGCAGTGAAAGACCACGTCTCATGTCCATAGGTTATCACTGAAAACACGCACTGGTTGAACAATCCAATTTTGGGGTTCTGAGGTATGTCTAACTTGAAGATGTGTCGTAATCTCCCGAACGCTGCCCAGCCGAGTTGAATCCGTCGATCGACTTCTAGGTCGAAGTTGGACTTACCTAGTCGGACTATTTGTCTCAGATAGACATTCGTCAACAACTTCGAGCTTAGTGCTCCCAACAACTGCCGACATAGGTCTGACATGGACGTTAAACGTGATTTTTGTTTAGTCCATGTTCATATTAAGACCTATCCGTTGGGAGACACTATTGAGGTCATTGAGCATAGTGCTTAGGTCCTCCAGCGATTCTGCCATAAGGACTATATCGTCGGCAAATCGAAGGTGATAAATGTACTCACCATTGACGTTGATACCGTATCCTTTCCAGTCCAGTAGCTTGATAACGTCTTCCAATGCAGCGGTGAAGAGTTTCGGAGATATTACGTCACCCTATCTTACACCTCTCTGCAGTTGGATAGATTTCGTACTCTGGTTCTGTACTCGGATAGCCATCGTTGCCCTACTGTACAAACACTTCAACACCTCGATATACCGACTGTCCACTTGGCACTGCTGGAGGGATTGCAGCACCGCCCAAATTTCGACGAAATCAAATGCTTTTTCATAGTCGACATACGCAAGACAAAGTGGCAGATTGTACTCTTCGGTCTTCAACAACAACAATTTACCGAAGGGTATGTATGTGGTGCATAGTGCTAAACCCTTTTCGGAAACCGGCTTTTTCGGGAGGCTGGAAGTCGTTGAGTCTGCATGCGAGACGATTCGTAATGACTCTCGAAAACAGCACGTAGACGCGGCTCAGAAGGGAAATCGGTCTGTAGTGAGAGCGTTGTCGCCTTTTATGAAGAACAAGACCACCGCACTTCTGCTCCCATTGAGTTATACAAGACCATATAAATCAATGTCTGCTCCACGCCTCCGGTGTAGTGCCACCATGGAGGACGGAATTAAGACGGTTTGCTCGCCCATGTTGATTTTTTAAGGCAAGTGAGCTCCAACGCTGCTCATAAAGAAACATTAGCGAATTATTGATACCATTAATATCGTCTATAATTATTGAAAGATAAGAAGATTTTTGTAGGTATGTTATTTTTTTAGAAATAAACTAACCTACTCCAAAAGGAAAAAAATATTATTGTTATAATTATTTGTTGTTATATGGCTGTATTGTATAAAGCGATAAGGCTCCTAGCTACTTTTTTTTGACTAATTTAAAGAAAGAGGATAAGATAAACTGCATAAACACTAAACTCAACAACCTCTTTAATTATCATCATCAGTATATAATATTTTGGCATCTAAATGAGAGATTGTTACTACAACTGGCTCTTGAAAAGTGTTATGAAGACAGTCGGATACTAAAGATTATAAAAATAGCAAAGTAACTACTGACCTATTTTTGTAATATTTACTAATATTCTTATCTTAATGTGTTATAGACGTTCTGTGATAAATATTGCACGTGACGGAGATATACTAAATATATCTTTATTTGTAGGATAAAAAAGGTTATTAATTATATATAGTCTATATATTAATCTAAATATCTATAAATTAACCTAAGTTAAATTAAAGGTTCCTCCGGATCGGTAGTATCAACGGGCGTTCCTTAGGGCTCGATTCTTGGCCCATTCCTTTCTAAATCTATATTAATGACTTACCTTAACTTGTAGGGGACAATCACGATATATTATTATTTGCTGATGATACCTCTTTAATTTTCAAACTCAAACGTCAGTCAATTAATTACGACGATGTAAATAATGCTTTATCGAAATTAGTACATTGGTTTAACGCCAACAATTCCCTCTCAAATGGTAATAAGACAAACTGTATAAAATTTATAATACCCAATGTAAAAAATTCGAATACCAATGTGCTCTTAAATGGGGAGGAGTTGAGTCTTGTGGATACCACTGTTTTTATTGGATTTTGTTTTTAATAATTAGATACTTATGTATATACTAGCTGTGCCCGCGGCGTAGCTCGCGTATACAGGTTTTACATAAACAATTTGTCGTTTAGGTAAGAGAATATTAAACGATTTATTTCATTACTGTATCAATAAGTGGTAAATAAATAAATCATTATCATCAAAGTTCTAAGTCGTTTATGATAGAGCTTCTGTGCAAACGACGTGAGAAGTAGGCTTAGCCGGGGTGTACACTAAAAGGTTACGGAGGCTACTAACGCGGGAAAAAGCAACATAGAGTTGGCCATGTGCAAAACAGTCAGTACTGAGGTACACTCCTACAACGCGTAAAGTTTGACCTTGCGCTTTATTTACGGTCATCGCATAACACACGCTCACTGTAACTGGGAACTGAACGCGCTTAAAACTGAAAGGAAAGTTACTTCTTAATAGAGGGTTTTTGGGCAGTGCTGCCAGATAAAAAAAAACTAATTCAGCTCTAGGACAACACAAAAAGCGCTAGATTTCATGAAAACAGCGCTTTAAAAAAGCCCTAGATTTCGCGCTAAATTAACTACAAACAAAGTTTGTGGTTTTTTATAATATAATCATAATAAAGAAAGCAACATTAAGTTTTTTTTCTGGCAATATTTTTTTGATGTATCAATACTTCGCAGGACATCGACTTATAATTATGGCAATTGCTGTCAACAGTAGTTAGTATTGTACGAAGTACATGTATTTCCATGTTAGTACTGTACGAACAATAAAAATGTCATTAATTGTTTTAAAGTGCAATGTATTTCGCAACTTAGTTTCAGATGTCAGCATCTGATTGCGGTTGCTACACAGTTTCTTTGTGTTATAACTTCTAAGTAACTTTAAACTTAGCTGTGGTCTAAGCAGCTGACTGAAACTGAATAAAGCAAAATAAATGCGTTGCCAAAACCATGAACAAAAACTTTAATAAAGGGGATTTCCCCGCTTATAGTCGTCGGTAAAAAAATCAAGTTGATCATCCTAAAGGGGAAGCCAGGAGATCCATAGCACAGGGTATCCTAGTTTGGACTCGTCTCCCATGCTCTTTGTTTTGTGAAAAAAATATGTTTGAAAAAGATAAACTGCAATGTACTATTTGTGGGAAAAAATAATAAAGGTCATTATTATTATTATCGGTAATGTGGACTAACAGTGCTGCTATAAAAGAGTTAATAACCCGCTAGTCGCTAAAATATTGAAATGTGTGCTAAATACACCAAAAAGCGCTGGATTAAGCTAGGTGCTAAAATTTCGAAATGCGCGCTATACATTCCAAAAAAGCGCTAAATCTAGTTCCCAAAGCGCTAAAATGGCAGTACTGATTTAGCGTATATTATTAAAAAATTTTATAATTTTTATTTTTGGTCGGATTCCATTGTATGACTTCGATGGATACAAATTTCTTCAGTAAGTCTCAATACGATTCATCGGCGAAAAATCTCAACACAGCAATTCAGAAAAGTTTGTAATTTGTACAACTCCATCTATTACGTCCTTTGTGTGAGAAAACATCCTTTTTAAATCTCTTTTTGTGTTTTAAGTATAAATATATTAATTATATTATGGAACGTTTTTTTTACACACAAATCTTTTTATTACTATTTCTGAGATTTTATGGCGCCATTGAACAAATTCGAACCTACATTTCAAAATAATAATCATTACATTCGATAGAATTAACCAATTTTAATAAAACAAAGATTAAATGTAACTCGAAGATACGCTTTATGATTTTCTTAACGATTTCTTTGAAAATAAAAGATGTTTACTTTAGACGTGATGCGTTCATATAATAACAGACAAATAGACATACAGACAATTCTAAAAATTATAAAATGTTCTTATTTAATTATTTTCAGTTCCCCATAATGATTTTAGCCACCAAAATATATACCTATACAATGTACAGAAAGAGACACAACATGTTATCATCATTTTTATTATATGTATATATTTAAAGAGAGATGGCGCTGCTAACATCAATTCTAAAAACAAAAGAGATTAATTGACGCGATTGATACATTATATAAAACGCAAGAGAACTTATAAATCAGTGCCTGCACAGTAAGCAAAAAATAAAGTTTGACTCTCGCCAAAACCAACGATTTGTTAATAGCTCTTTTAAAATTTGATTTACCACATAGAGTACTCGGCGGTAAAGAATAAATTGAGTTTGTCAACACGCAGTAGGGCAGCGAGTAATATAATAAAGATTAGCAGTAAATATGAAAACTCATCTACAGGTAAAAACCACATTGCAATTGAATTACATTTTCACAACACCACCATCTATCGAAGAAATGGGAAAACTATTGTGCTTCAGATTTAGTTAATAACGTTAATATATTTTTGTATAATATAATATATTTAATACGTTCTTTAATACTTTTGTTTACTGCGTTTTAGATATACATAATTATATCATTATTTTACATAATTTAACTATGATTTATGATATGATATTAGTTTAAAATGCACTTGATGACTCAAACAAAGCCACCGTTGAGCTAATTCGTACCTATACTTCCCTACCCATACTTCAGAATATTTATCATAACTTTTGATGGAATGAACTGATTTTAATGAAATAAAGACTAAATGTAACCCGAAGATACACTTTATAATTTCTTATGATATAAATTAGTACTTTATACGTGATACGTTAACAAACAAACAGACAGACAGACAGACAGACAGACAGACAGAAAATTCTGAAAATGGTAGAAATGTATTTAATTACTTATTTTTAGTACCCCTCAATCACTTTTATTACAAAAATATAAAATGTACAGACATCTGCTATTTACAGTTTTATTATATGTATAGATTGCAGAATAATAAGAGTTCCTGACATAGCTCGGCGTATCAGTACGCTGAAGAGTAATGGGCCGGCTATGCAGATCGAAAAACCGACATCCTATGGGGAAGAAAGGTTCTCGAGTGGCTGCCTCGTACTGGCAAGTACAGTGTTGGCCGAACCTCCACCAGATGGAGTGACGACCTGATTAAACTGTATCGTATGTAATCGGCGGATGCAGGTGACTCAGGACCGTGCTTTACGGCAATCTATGACTTGGCATATGTTTAACAGTGAACCTGTGACTGGGGGCACTGAGTAGTGAACCGGAGACCCTTTTTATATTGATAACGATGCTTTCTTACTGGATGTAACGCTCTTGCACTTGATTCTTATTCGATGATTAATGGAAATGTAGAATGACGCTGGAGCTCAGTAACCTTAGGTTATAGGCTGTTTTGTCACCTTTACTAAAGTCGCCACTTTTGGATGGCGAAAAGACGACCTTATTTCTTACTGTGTAGTGTCCTATTTACTTCGAATGTTATAAGGGCTATATTATAATATAACCTGATGAAATATGCAGAGTCGATGGCTGCAGGTGGCTCAGAACTGTGTTGTGCAATTTATGGGAAAGCCTAATTACAACAACATATTTGCGATGGACTGTAATGATGACAATGGGGTAATTGTGGTGTTAGATTTGTCCATCCAATCATACATATTACACAACACGCTTGTGCATGCTTAATTATATTCTGCATTGTGTATTCAATATTAATACCATTATACTACTGTATTCAATAGTAATACCAATAAAAACAGTGGTATCCACAAGACTCAACTCCTCCCCATTAAAGAGCACATTGGTATTCGAATTTTTTACATTGCGTATTATAAATTTTATACATTTTGTCTTAATGCCATTTAAGAGCAAATTGTTCAATATCATAGAGTTTGACAACGTAAAGTGTAAACTAATGTTCTAATGCATTGACATTATCTTGAGTCGTCATAAGAAAATTATTGATTTTTAGTCATCGGGCACAGTCCGTTTAAATATTTATATACTATATTTAGCTCTTTAAAATGTAAACGAGCGTCTTATTCTGCACCTCAATATTTATTTACAAATAGTTGAACATCATCTTTACTGTAAATAAATTGACATAATAGCTGCAGTCCACCGCTAAATGTATTACAATATTCGCTTCATTATGTTTGTTAGCATAAAGCTGGAGAGAGAGAAAGACAAATTGCGCTTGAATATTAGCGTATTATCCAAGGTCCAAAAACAAAGGAGGGCTTAGAAATAGACCGGCACGGCATTTTGTTTTATGCCCGCCCAGGAACGACCATCTGTTCTTAGTAGGTGCTTATTTATTGGGGAATTATTAACCGGGCGAATAAATAACATATGGATAACTATTAATGAGATGCTTTAATTAGTGTTAGTAGCCGAGCGGTGTTAATTTATGTTTGCGAAAAATTTACTTAACTGTAAAATTAGCTACTCACAGTGGGAAGCAGTTATTCTAAGGTAGCAAATAAAATGCCAAGTGTCTGAATTAAATACTAAATTGGACGAAAAAAATACTGAGTGGGTGATTTTGTTCAACTAATATTTCTCAATAGCTGCTAAACAGGTTGGACATAACCTGTAAACCTTAACAACTGTATCCGATTCATCTTTGGCCTGCGCAAATATGATCACGTTTCAAAATTTCGCTCTCAGTTAAAGTGGTTGACTACACGCCAGCGCAGAGATTTTTGAATCCTGTCCACTCTGTTTTCAGTTCTTAATGATCCTTTCTCACCCCTTTATCTAAAAGATAGATTTCAATTCCTTAGTGACACTCATTCTCTCAATATCCGTTCTTCACAAAGTTTATTCCTGTCCACTGCTCTCCACCATTCTGGGTCTATGTCAACTTCTTTCACAGTTACTTCCATTACCCTCGGGAACAAATTGCCTGTTGACCTGCGAACAATACCTGCCAAAAAATTTTTAAAAGAAAGCTATACGAGCATATCCGCAGCCTACAAATTTGAGTCAACTTATTTTATATGTTTATAGTTAGGGTAGACTGGGTACGGTTGAAACATTTTGGCGTTTATCGTCCATTGCATCTAGATTAGTTAAGCGAGCGATGACTGAAATATATTAAATAAAAGACCATATATCTGTCTTCTAATGGGCAATGTTATTTGAGATCACTGTATTGTATTTTGTGTGTAAAATCAAATTTAAAAAGAAAATTAATTTGTTTCAACCGTCCCCCTGCCAGGGTCGGTTGAAACAGTGCCTGGGGTCAATTGAAACATACAAATAACACAAAATATAATTAATGAACATGTTTAATTCATCGTCTAATAACATTTAAGGACTCGTAATGGCACTATTGAACATCACAAATATTTATTTTATTAATATTCAAGTCTTTCACGATACTTATAATCTAACATTATTTTTAATCAAGTAGTTGGAGTTTTTGTGAGCAGTGGGGAGGGAAAGATAGCATTTTTGACGTGGTAGAGCCATGCTGCAGCTATATTAATAAATAGTATAATTGTAGCACGAATGGGTCGCTCGACCGGGAAAGGACAACACTCTCACAGAATACTAGCGTATAATAGCAGCTTAATGTTGGTGTGTTTTGTATGGTGAGTGTAGATAACCGGAGACCCTTTTTACTGGAAACGAGGCATTACACCTTAGTCCTCAGGGATGACATCGCATCTGCATTTTGATTCGTAATCGAGGCTAGATGTAGATGTCTATGGGCCACAGCAACCACTTACCATCAGGTGGACTGTGTGCTCGTTTGTCACCCTAATTCTATATAAAAAAAAGCATCACAATCCCATTCGTCTTGCAAAAGTCTAGTGCGTTAATGGGAATATGTGAAGAGTATAAGTAAGACTTTATGTGAAGGATAAGCATTTGTATGTTTCTCGAAGTGTTCCAGGAAGTGAATAAATGTTTCATCCTGCATCCAGCCAGAAAAATTTGTACTTTCAGCAGATTATATTGGTCCATCCCTGATAAAGTGATCTTAGTATCATAAGATTTATTACGGTCCATGACAGTAGCCAAATTATCGTAGAAAATCATCTACGTTATTTCTATTCAAGTTAGTCGCCCTAGAAGGACTTGTAGCTTATACTGCAAGTACTAACTGTTCAGGGTTTTTTCTCATAAATATGATAAATCATTTTTCACCAGCCATTTTGTTGCCATCTCAAGTCAAAGGTCTTGATTGCATCTTTTTTAGTTTGGCCAAATTATATGTCTGCACATCTAATTAAATATTTGGATAGCTCACGCTCTTGTTCCTATTTAAAGACTCGATTGTGAGTCTTATATCCCATTTATTGATTTTCATCGCCACCAGTCGTATCTCGTTTATACCTCAACAGGGAACAATGGTTCAGTCCAATATTTTCTACTGCTGTTCTTAACCAAGATTCGGTTTTTACACCTTCATAGGCTTGTTTGTACATTGATAAGTCGGCCTGACCTCTCGTAGTCTTCCTTTGGTGTACCTTGGCATCTAAGAAACAATAAAATGAAATAAATAAACTGTTTCAACCGTACCCACAAAAAATGTTTCAACTGTCCCCAACCCCCCTTCTAGGTATAAAACGGTTCACAGTAAGAATGATAATAAATTTGAATAAAAACTAATCATACAGCCATATTCTACAAACTTCAAATAAAACGATACAACACTCTGAATACTCTAACTTTGATAAAACCATAATAATTGCAAAAAATGTACGAGCAGAAAATACTTACTTTTCCGTCAAAAAACACTATGGGGCCTCCTATACATATGCACAGCGCGCGAAAAGCGACGGAACACTAAAATTCATGTTTGGACTTGTCTCCCGCTTCGTTCTCCTTTTGCACCCCTCACCTCATCACGCACGGTGTCGAGATATTAGCTTTGTTTCAACCGTCCACCGTTTCAACCGTACCCAGTCTACCCTACATATATATATATATATATATATATATATATATATATATATATATATATATATATATTTATTTATTGAGATATATTTTATATGTGTGTATATTTTATGTATGTGTTGCATGTATATATTTGAACTGAATTATATCATGACAACTTAACTGCCCAAACTCACTCTCTGTTCTACACAAGTTTAGCTGGTAGAGAATGCCATAGAGCATTAAACTCGCCTTTTGTACAAATATTTAGTGCAATAAAGAATAAATAAATAAATAAATATAGGTTTAACCGTCACCCACTCAGTATTTGCGACTGGGGTGGCCCTTGAACCACCCTAAAGATGCGTACTTTATAATGATATAAAATATAAAATTGAAAGAATTGAACTTGTTAATTTAAAAATTCAAAAAGTATAAGTCAAAAGTATTTTTGACTAACATTCTTTGTCAACATAATATGCTTATAATTATTTCCCTAAATTACTCTAGTAAGATATTATATCACTAGATCGTACTTATATCATGTCGATGAAATTTGTTCGCTTATATTATACCGATCGTTCTGAATAACTCATAACTCTATATTTGCAAGTCGCCGCGCCGTTTTCAGTATTTGTGTTCGCCCTCAGTCTTTCCCCCATTTAGTATTTCAGTGCGCCATAATCAGTATTTTGACACCCTTAATTTGAATTTATATACGGTTGTTTAGTTATCACCCTTATTTATTGTCCACAAGGTTCTCATTATCAATGTGGTAATGATCAAATGTGTCGAGTGTGTTTGATTGCATTGCATACCTTAGAAACTCCAAACGGTATTTGTTTGTCATATAAAATTTAGCACCAACCTTGGCACATCCTGATAGGGATGTAGAGGCAATGTATGAGAACATTTCTGGAGCCATGCATTTCTTCTAAACTCTCTTAATAAGATGTCGAAGGAAGAATTTAACGCAAAACTAAGCACAAGATATGACCAAAGAATATATATTATTATTACTACGTAATATGACGGTGAGCAACGGAGCCTAAGGGCACAACCTATTTCATGGCGAACTTTCAGTCCTGATGCTTTAAAAAAATGAAATTTATTTTATGACGACCAGCCGACATTATTCATATCAATATTCACTCATGTCTCAATGATCTGGAGGATGAAAAGTTGTAATGATCACCAAATTGTCAGAGGCACACTAAACCTTAGCGTTCAGTTGGAGAGGTAACCTCTAATGAAGGCAACGCTCCGTTCCACTCGTGCTTTAATCCAAAGGCACGAAAACTTTCAAGTCCTTCTCAGTGCCAAAGAGACAAAATAAACGACAAGCTAGTGAGAATTGTCCATGATCTAGGAGCTCAGTGGAACAAATTACGACACTTCTTCTTTTTTTATAGGATAAGGGTGAGAAACGAGCACACAGTCCACCTGATGGTAAGTACTTGCTGTGGCCCATAGACATCTACATCTATCTTCGTTTGCGAATTAAAATACAGATGCGTTGTCAGCCGTGAGGACTATGATAGAATGCCACATTTCCAGTAAAAAGGGTCTCCGGTTCTCTACACCACTATACGAAGCACTATTTTACGCTGGTATTCTGTGAGAGCGTGGTCCTTCCCCAGTCGAACCGACCCATTCGTGCTACAACTACACTACTAAAGCATGGCTCTACCACGTAAAAAACTTTAAAAAAACTTTACGTATTTTTCAAAAACTTAGAACAACCAGTTATAACAAAATAGTGTACAACCAGTGCATGTTGACAGGGATTACCAACATAAAATGGAACTGAGATGTGGTCCATTACTGTTGGGATACTTTAAGTTACTCAGGGAGTTATGGAGAGGGCTATGGTGAGAGTTTCCATAAAGCGCAGTAGCACCAGAGTAATCGACGTGGCTCAATGGATCAATAAGAATTAAGAAGTGGCATTTGTCCGGCCATAGCTTGACGAACCGGCAACCGATGGGGAGAAAGCTTCACAATACGCGAGTAACCCGGGCTCGATCCGCACCAATTTACAATTTTAGTGCTGATTTACAACGTGTTGGGCGGTGAAGAACTTCGTGAGGAAACTGGCATGTCTGAGAATTAAAAAAAAATGTATTTGGAAGACGTGAAGTCCGCCAACACGCGATAGCGCGGTGGAAACTTCCTTACCCTAAAACTTTCTAAGAAATGAGGGGTCATGTGCCCAGGAGTGGGATGTATTAGGTTTTAATTAAATTAACGTTTAGCAAATGGGATCTTACTTTGGCTGATTCATAAAATGTTTTAATTTTTAATTCTTAATTATATTAAAAATGTAACCTCCACACTAGGATTTCTCCCGTATCGTAGAGGGCAGTGTACATACATGAATTTCACAAGGACAAATATCCAGATCCGGAACAATTATTTGTAAGACATACTAATAGTTTTTCCGTGCGGGATTCGAACCCGCGGCCCTTACCGCTGCAACTCATTACTAAGCTACTGCGCCACAGAGCCGTCTATTTCGTTTTATATTTGTAATCAAAACAATTATATACCTCCTGCAGTAGCAAAAACGCCAGCAGTAGTATGCGAAACTGTTGTAGTTAGTAGCATTGAGTGTTTGTATAATTGTAATCACATAAATGTAAATAGTATATTCAAGTTATTCAAAATTAGGCACATATGACATCAAATGTCGATGTATAATGATACTTTGACATTTTGGTACAATAACACTTTGGCCTCATTACAATCAGCAAATAGATGGCCTCGATATTAGATGCTAGTAATCAAGAACAGTTTGCTTTTGAATACTCAGCATTGGTTCGGTTTGTTTAGGTGCGTCAGCGTCACTATCAGTTGAATGAAGTTTCTACATATACATAGGTACATTTGTATGCCTCTACTCTCTACACTTTAAATATGTTTTAATACAGCACGCAAACCATGCCGCTGCTATGTTTCGGAGACCCTTCTTACTAGATATTCATTGCATTCCATCTTAATCCTCAGGGGTGAACAACGCATCTGCAATAAATGCAGATGTCTATGGGTCACAGTAGCCACTTACCATCAGGTGAAATGTGTAATAATTGCGTCCTAGACGCCGCAAAAGGGCGAACCACAATTTTTTAAGAAATTACGGGCGAGCAAGAAAACATTTATTATTCCCCGATTACTAGCTTTTTTCATCGGAAAATTAAATGTTATATTAGAATTAATGGAAAACTACAAATAAGATTAATTTTAAACGAGAACGGGAGGCTCGGGTCCAGTAGTACTTTTACGACTTGTTGAAGAAGAATTTTCTTAAGGGTACTTAACCTTAGGTCGCCCTATATATAATGTACTCTGTGCCTTGTGTTATGCCCTGTTGATGTCATTAATATATTTAATGCGTACGTTCTCAATGTGCCGAAGCGTCCAGACTGTCTTTTTACCTCTAAAATTATTGTGGCACACAATATTATTAATGTATATAACGTTAATTTAAAAGGAAGTAACACACTAAGTGCACCATAGTTAACCATAATGACAAAAAGTGTCCCATGTTGGTTTGGGTTATACCTATAGGTCCCATGTTTATGCGGGACTTTTAATAATAAAGAATGTGCCAACAATGTGGGACAATATAATGGGATATTGGGTTTACAATGGAGGAGGCAATGGGCTAGTCTTAGGGGAACTTACCCTACTTTTAAATATTTCATTTATACCAATATTGTTTTAACCTCCGACGCAAAGAGAGGGGTGTTATAAGTTGGACCGCTATGTGTTTGTCTGTCTGTGGCACCGTAGCTCTTAGACGGGTGAACCGATTTGGGTGCGGTTTTTTTTATTTAAGAGGAGGTTTTCTTGGGGTAGTTCTTAGACATTTTATCAAAATCGGTTCAGCCGTTTGGGATCATCAGCTCTTTTTGTTTCGGGGGTTTTTATAATTTTCAATTTAAGTTATTTGACTAAACGTGGCTGGCAGCTCTTTGGACTTTGCCTACCCTCTCGGAGATCATAGATGTGATGAAGTATATATGACCAAAAGTACTGGGTATAGATTAGATACACGTGAATATACGTTTCTAGCCACGTAGCCGTCCAGAAGTTGTTAAATAACTAAAAATATTCACTATACCTATGTTCTTAGGTCAGTACGTTTTAGCCTGTTTAAAATAATATATATCATAACTCCATTTTCAGGTGACGTAATAGTAACAATATTGCCAATTATCGAGACTGAGAATCTGCAAAAGGAAGATATTCCAAATTTGATGGAAAAAACACAAATACTGATGCAAGAAGAATTCACAAGAACCTCTGCTGAGACAAAACCAAGACTTTCTCTTTAAGATGATAAGGATATTATGTAAGTTGAAAAGTTTTGATTTAACTTGGGCCACCGAGAGAATTTCGATTTGGCATGTTAGATCGACATAACTATTGATGGGTAGGTAAGTGTGAGGTGAGGCCTCTTTCTTGTGGAAAGATGTTGAGATGACTAACGAAAGTTCCCTTGGACAGCAATAGCATTTAGAATGAACAGGCTCCGGAAGGAGGGCGAATTAGTTTCGGGCGAAGTAGTCAATTCTGCCGGTGTGTTCTGAATTTACCACTTGAACTAGCTTTTTGGAAGGACCTGGAGGCAGAATTCAACTTCTTTTTTGGGGCTCTGGTGTTTACGTTTTGGGAAGCTTAGGCCTGGTAACGGTTACGCATATGGCGTAATGCTTTTTTTTTATATAAATAGGGTGACAAACGAGCACACAGTCCAAACGGTGGTAGAGCCCTGCAGCAGTTTTTAGCTGTTGCACGTATGGGCCGGCTCGAGCCGGGTTGGTACCACGACCTCACAGAATACCGGCGTGAAGTAGAGGCTCTGCTTCTGCGTTTCGCCTGGTGAGTGCAGGTGGCCGGAGGCCCAATTCCCCCCCCCCCCCCCCATCAACATGGTAGCGGAATTAGACAATAGACTACCCCAGGAGGGTACCAGTACCCCTGGAGAATCCCTCGCTGAGCATCCACGACCATGTTATTCCAATCCTGAGCGTGGGTGCTCAGGCTGCCCCGCGTATTCTAGGGGGGGCAAAATTCCGCTCAAAAACAAAACTGCTCGGGGCAAGCTGAGCAACAATACCAAGGCGACCCCTGCCACGCTATCCGTGAATTTCTGCAACATCAGGGGACTTCACTCTAACCTAAACGCCGTCCACTACCATCTCGAGACGGCGAAGCCGGCCTTGCTCTTTTTGACCGAGACGCAGGTTTCCTCTCCGACTGATATTTCGTATCTCTCCTACCCGGGGTACAAATTGGAGCACTCCTTTGTGCCTCGGGCTGGAGTTTGCGTGTATGTTAGAGAGGACATCTGTTCTCGACGCCTCGGCAGTCTTGAAGGTTCGGACCTGTCCATCCTTTGGCTACGCGTAGACAGCGACGACCATCCGCGCGTCTACGGGTGCCTCTATAGGTCCCATAGCGGTAATGCCGAAACAGACCGACTCATCGACCACGTCCAAATGGCTACAGATTCCTTGCTACAACAGGTCCCATCCGCAGAGATCGTGATCCTTGGCGATTTTAACGCCCACCATGCCGAATGGCTCGGTTCACGTTTAACCGATCATGCGGGGAGATCTGTTTATGACTTTGCCTTGGCATATGGTCTGACACAACTGGTTACTTCGCCTACGCGGATTCCAGATGTGGAGGATCATACACCTTCCCTGTTGGACCTTCTGCTGACCTCTCATCCGGACGGATATCAGGTTTCCGTCGATGCCCCTCTCGGCTCTTCGGATCATTGTCTGATCCGGAGTATGGTGCCACTCACGCTCCCTTCGCGGTTGCGTTCTGCAGGTTGCCGCCGTGTTTGGCATTACAGGTCGGCGGATTGGGACGGAATGCGGTCTTTCTTTGCATCCTACCCATGGGGGCGGGTTTGCTTCTCGCCGGATGATCCCAGTGCTGTTGCTGACTCTGTCACTGATGTGGTGCTACAGGGAATGGAACTATTTATTCCATCATCTGTGGTACCCATCGGTGGCAGATCTCAGCCTTGGTTTGGTCGCTCCTGTAAGACTGCATTGCGCAGTAAGCAGGAGTGTTATCAAGCCTGGGCTGCGGCTTCGGTGACTCGGGATGTAAACACCAGCACACTTAAAAAGAAGTATAACTTCACCTCCAGGTCCTTCAAAAGAGTTATTGCCAAGGCAAAGTCAGAGCACATAGGCAGAATTGGCGAGAAACTAGTTCGCCTTCCTTCGGGAACCCGTGCATTCTGGTCTCTCGCCAAGGCTGTCCAAGGGAATTTCTGTAAGCCATCACTACCATCTCTGCACAGGGAGGACGACTCACTGGCCCAAGACGCAAAAGACAAAGCCGACCTTTTAGGCTCCCTTTTTGCGTCCAACTCGACTCTTGATGACGGGGGGAAAATACCGCCGACCATCCCGCGGTGTGAGTGCTCCATGCCGGATGTGCTATTCTCACAGCGCTCAATTCGCAAAGCACTTCTCTCCCTGGACATCCAGAAGTCGAGTGGGCCTGACGGAATCCCCCCAATTGTGCTGAGGACGTGTGCTCCGGAGTTGGCACCGGTCCTAACGCGTCTTTTCCGGTACTCCTACTCCCAAGGCGTAGTCCCGAATTCATGGAAGACAGCTTTTGTCCACCCGATCCCTAAAAAAGGCGACCGCTCAGACCCGTCCAACTATAGGCCTATCGCGATCACCTCCTTGTTCTCCAAAATAATGGAATCCATTATTAACTGCCAGCTCATCCGGTACCTTGAGGATCACCAGCTGATTAGTGACCGCCAATACGGTTTTCGTCGGTGTCGATCAGCTGGTGATCTTCTGGTCTACCTGACCCATAGATGGGCGAAGGCAGTAGAGTCCAAGGGGGAGGCGTTAACCGTTAGTCTGGACATTGCGAAGGCCTTTGATCGGGTTTGGCACAAAGCGCTTCTTTCGAAGCTGCCTTCCTATGGGCTTCCCGAGAAATTGTGCAATTGGATCACCAGCTTTCTTGCAGATCGGAGCATCAAGGTCGTTGTAGACGGTGCATGTTCTGACTACAAGCCTATTAACGCTGGTGTTCCACAAGGCTGTGTGCTATCACCAACGCTGTTTCTTCTGCATATCAATGATATGTTGCTAACTGGTAACATTCATTGCTATGCGGATGACAGCACTGGTGATGCTCTATACACCGGCCGGGCCAATATTTCTCGGGAAAACGTCGCCGAGTACCGGAACAAACTTGTGTCTGAAGTCGAGTCTTTGCTGGACAAAGTCTCGGATTGGGGGCGACTAAATCTAGTCCAGTTTAATCCTCAGAAGACACAAGTTTGCGCGTTTACCGCTAAAAAGAACCCCTTTGTCGTATCTCCTCAGTTTCAAGGCACTCCCCTTCTTGCCTCAGCCAGTATCGGTATCCTCGGAGTCGACATATCGAGTGACGTGCAGTTTCGTGGTCACTTGGAAGAGAAGGCCAAATTGGCCTCTAAAAAGCTTGGCGTGCTCAGCAGAGCGGGACAGTATTTCATGCCGGCACACCGCCTGCAACTTTACAAGGCGCAGGTTCGGCCTCACATGGAATACTGTTCCCATCTCTGGGCAGGGGCTCCCCAGTGCCAGCTCCTTCCACTTGACCGCATCCAGCGCAGAGCGGCTCGAATCGTCGACGACCGAGCCCTTTCCGATCGGCTCGATTCATTGGCACTGCGAAGAGATGTTGCATCTCTTTGCATTTTCTTTCGCATCTACCATGGGAGTGCTCTGAGGAATTGTTCGGATTAATCCCAGCCGCCAAATTTCACGAACGCACATCGCGGCAGAACTCCCGATACCATCCACACCATCTGGATGATTGGCGGTCCACCACTGTGCGATTTAGAAGATGTTTTCTTCCTCGCACAACTTCCTTGTGGAATAGTTTACCACCAGGCATTTTTCCGGACCGATACGACTTAGGGATCTTCAAGAAAAGAGCCTACTCCTTTTTAAAAGGCCGGCAACGCATCTGCAATTCCCCTGGTGTTGCGGTTGTTCATGGGCGGCGGTAGTCACTTACCATCAGGTGAGCCGCATGCTCGTTTGCCCCCTCTCCTATAAAAAAAAAAAAAAAAAAAACCTGATGGTAAGTGGTTGTTGAGACTATCCTCGTCTATCCTCGTTTGCGAATCAAAGTGCAGATGCGTTCTCACCCCTGAGGACTAAAATGGAATGCCTCGTTTCCAGTAAAAAAGGTCTCCGGTTTTTACACTCACCATACGAAACACAGCAGCATTAAGCTGCTATTTTACGCTGGTATTCTGTGAGAGCGTGTTACTTCCCCATTCGAGCCGACCCATTCGTGCTACAACTATACTATTAATATAGCTGCAGCATGGCTCTACCACGTATATAATACACACGTAATTTTACAGAGGCGAACAAATAAACGACTTTAATTTACTAGGTAGGATTTCTTAAGAGTCCGTCTGGGTGGGTACCGCCGTATTTACATACTTATTTCTGCCACCAAATGGCATTGCTTGCACTGCTTTGTGCTGGTCTGAAGAGTGTAGAGAGACAGTGTAATTACACGCTGTGAGGCATTCCATCTTGGTGCTCAGAGGTGACAACGTATCTGAAGTATCCTTGCTCGTTTGTCGCCCATATTCTATAAAAAAAGTGCTCCCAACAACAACCGGCATGGGTATGACATGGACGTTACACATGATCTTTGTTTTGTCCATGTTCATCTTAAGACCTATCCGCTGGGAGACACTATTGAGGTCATTAAACAGTGTTGAAGTCGTCCAGCTATTCTGCCGTAAGGACTATCATCATTCATCATTACAGCCTTTCATAAGTCCACTGCTGAACATAGGCCTCCCCCAAGGAGTGCCACAAAGCACGGTTCTGAGCCACCTGCATCCATCGACTTCCTGCATGTCTTACCAGCTCGTCACTCCATCTCGTGGGGGGTCGTCCTACACTTCACCTACCGGTACGAGGCTGCCACTCAATAACCTTTCTTCCCCATCGGTTGTCGGTTCTTCGAGCTATATGGCCGGCCCACTGCCACTTCAGCTTACTAATCCGTTGGGCTATGTCGGTTACTCTGGTTCTACTGCGGATATACTCATTTCTAAGTTTATCAGGCAGAGAAACCCCGAGCATAGCCCTCTCCATAGCTCGCTGAGCGACCTTGAGCTTCCTCATACGGCCAGCAGTGAAGGACCACGTCTCAGATTCGTACGTCATCACTGGCAACACGCACTGGTTGTACAATTTCGTTTTAAGGTTTTGAGGTATGTTTGACGAGAAGATGTGTCGTAGTTTCCCTAACGCTGCCCAGCCGAGTTGAATCCGTCGATTGACCTCTCGGTCCAAGTTGGACTTACCTAGTCGGACTATTTGTCCCAGGTAAACATACTCGTCAACAACTTCGAGCTTAGTGCTCCCAACAACTACCAAGGACTATATCGTCGGCAAATCGAAATTGAGTGATGTAATCGCCATTGATGTTAATATCGTATCCTTTCCAGTCCAGTAGCTTGAAAACGTCTTGCAATGAAGCGGTGAAGTTTTGAGAATATAACGTCACCCTGTCTTAATCTGTAACAGTGTAGGTAACAATTTGGATTACAGAAATTAAAAAACTGTATCTGGAAATTATACTTTCTGGCATTATAATGAACAATAAAAAAATAGTAGGTGAAAAAAGATTTTAATTACATCTTATGTTTTGTTTCAGGTAATATCATATTTTTATATGCATAAAAAGGGTCTGTGATAAAATTTCAAATGTGCGTGGTGCCAATAATGATAATGTTATTAACTATTCGTATTTTATGTGAACGTATACTTAATAAAATGGAATATAAATAAAACATTGTTTGTGATTTCACTTTTATTAGAAGACGTCACACTCTTATTAAAAGTTGAAAAAATAGACGACAATACATTTGGTTCTACTATCTTTAACATAGGACTAATCTACATCGTAATATATATCACAATGCTTCGTGATAAGCATTTGTAAATAATAATATAATATTACACCAATTGATTATATACTTACATTTCTATTTAAGTGTAAAATATAAATTTATATATATAGTATTAGTCTAACATATATATACCATAAAATTAAATGCTCTGACTCGAAAGGAAAGTTTTCCTCGATCAAGAAATAGTAATACCCCCTTATAACTTAAATACAGAATAACGGAAACATAAACGTGGGAACCTTTTGCCACAAGAAATCTTACTTTTAAAATATATTTATCGGATGACTTTTCACTGTCCGAAAATAATATTATGGTGTGTTGTGTAAGTAGAATAAGCTATCATCCATAGTTTTTTTAACTAGGACCATTGGAAAAGAAAAACCATCGGAATATCCAAAAAATACATGAAAACAATTCGTACTACGGCACTTGCGTAAAACCACAGAATAAATAAATATGGTAAAACTAAAATTAATGTGGTAGTAAACGGCGTGGGCTTCGATCGTGCATGAATGAGAATTTGTAAACGCGAGCAAGATGCGTGCATGTCTTTCGTTACGCATTTGTCGACTACCAGGCGACGGTGT
This sequence comes from Parnassius mnemosyne, assembly GCA_963668995.1. Taxonomy (NCBI): domain Eukaryota; kingdom Metazoa; phylum Arthropoda; class Insecta; order Lepidoptera; family Papilionidae; genus Parnassius; species Parnassius mnemosyne. Next base: position 21,319,714 of record CAVLGL010000115.1, read on the forward strand.
GAGGGCGGGCTATACGTTTTACGCTGCCAAAATTTTAGAATTACCTATGCTTATCCCAGAAACAAGCAAGTTTACATAATATAACATACGGACTTTTCTGAACGTTTTCCAATTAATATTTTCGTGATTTCGATCTTCTCTTCACACTGTAGTTCATTAAAGATCATGTCAAATTTTAATTTGTTTCATAATTCATTGTTTAAAAGTTAAAAGTTTAGTCAAAAACGGTTATTTAAAAGATCGAAATCAACTTATTTACAAATTACACGGATCACTATTTACAAAATCACAGTATATTTACATAAAAATGTACCTTTTCAGCGATATCGCAGAATTATTCAAAATTTCCACAGTTCCTTTTTAAAAGCAAACTAGTAGGTTGTAGTAGAAAATCATCACTTTTTATCACATTAAATCTGTTCGTCTGTTCTTCTTCCGTGCGCTATTTTATATCAGTTAAAACTTTGTGCTGCTATATATGTACTAACGAAAAGTTCGACGGCAGGTGCGGTGTAACGGATTTTTTGTTTGTTTGAAGATATGTCTTGCACAGGGTACATTTATCAAACATCATATGGTGGTAAATAGTAGTAATACACATAGACGCTGGTAAAACGTATCAGGTGCTTACTTTGAAGCGTATTTTGACGCATATGTAACTTTGTATATATTTGCAGACGGTGTCTTAAAATGTATAACCTTAGTAACATATAGCTAAGTAAATCGTACGTACCGACGTAATTTATGACTTAGGGTTAGCAGTTAGCAGGTCACACCGAGACGCGACGCGGCGCGAACTTTTTAAGATATTGATAAAAATATAACTTTATTTACTACACAAAAAAGTACATATTTTATTAAGATAATCGAAAATGCCTCGTGGCGTTGCGCTACATCGCGCTGCGCCTCGAGATGCCTCGGGGCGTAGCGTGACACAACGCGGTGCGCTCCCAGCGGCTTCACGATGCACGTCGCGACGTCGCAACGTCGCAGTGCTACTGGCCTCTTCAAGCACCGTCGCGTCGCGTCTCGGTGTGAACTGACCCTTAGGGTGCTGTTCCACTAGAGATGTGCTATGCTACGTTGTTATGGATGCGTTTGATACCCACCAATCATATTCGTTGGTCCATATAGCTTAGCACTGGTGGAAACAGTTTCAACTAAGCTATGTTTTTTAAATGGATGGATGTGTGCTCTGGATGCCTGATATTGATGATCACGAGTGTTGTAGATATGTGCAGAGCAAAGCTCCCCGTGCTTTCCCTACTGTCGAGACATCGCATAGCTCGAGTTGCGCATCTTCCTCGCACAGCTACAGTACGGCGGTTCATCTTCATAGCACTTCTTACTCGTCCCGCTCCATAGCTTAGCATCAGTGGAAACAGTCACATAGTTCCATAGCTCAGCTTTTTAATCCTCGCAGCATAGCTGCATAGCACATATTTGGTGGAAAAGCACCCTTACGGTTTAGTTCGTATTCCCAAGTATTAAGTCCGGGGTATTATTTAATTAACCTATGTAAAAATTATAAAAGCTTCAATTAACGTCCGCAATCACGGAAACAAAAATATAATACTACGTACTAAATACTTCATAATTACTAAGCATTAAAAATAAAATTTTTAAGCCAATTGCAATTAATATTTAAAAAAAGAACAAGTTTTAACAAACTTGTAAAGTATTCGATAAAAATTAAAGCTTTCATATTTTATTTTTATATATATAACAGATCACACAACACATGATGGCGAGGCATAATAAAAAAATATTTAATAAAATATACATGAATTAGGATTTGTCCTTTTAAACACTCTCGGCAGCGTAGTTTTAAGCCGCCTCCACATGCTTGGGACAAACCACGGCAAACAGCGAAACCAAACAACTAACACGAGCGTGTGGATGGTTGTTTGCCTGTTTTTGTTTGTGATTGCCAGTGATCGGCGTCGGTGTCGGTTTTTATAAACAAATCAAAGGATGTTCGACAAACGTGTTTGCGATGTATCCAAATCAGCGTTGCGATCGATACGGCAATTGCCGTAATATACGGCATTCCACGATTTTTTTAAAGATTATACGGCATACGGCAGGCTTTTCATTGCCGTATCAAGTATTACGGCAATTCAGCTTTGCGATAAACCACGATGGCAAATTATGAACAAAAACATAAATACCTGTTTCGATATCGATATTTTTTCACTTCCGTCATCCCATAAGTGATAATAAAGAGCATGAAGGTTAGAGAAAAGGAGAACGATCGCCGTAGAAAATAGTGTCCCAGAAATATGGACAACATTAGTGAGGCCGTGAGGCGCTGCGATCACTAAGTGTAGTCAATAAAAGTCATTTTCAGTCCATTTTTCCGATCAAATGCTCAACCACTTGCACATACACGCACAATAACATATTTCTCCATTTTTAATGTTTCTTTCTGTCAAAAGTTACAAACTTACGGAGCATGAAAATTTTCTACGAAAAAATTAAATGAAAATTTGTACATTATTCAACTAACTTCACCTACTTGTACTCATAAACGGCTAACTTCGCAGTCACTACTTTTCTTTACCGCCGCCCGCTCGGGACTCGGTGGCTGTCGTTTTCGTTTTCCTGTTCTCTAACCTTCATGATAAAGAGTGTGGTTGTCTATGACTGGTTGTTTATGAGTAGTTGTCTATGACGGGGGATTACCGTTCCATCTTTCCTTTTATGAGACTGACAAAGATAGCATGATACATGGTTGACATTGATAGAAGTAATGAATGAAAGAGATATACATATTTACTTTGTTTATATTATCGAATGAATGTACAACATTATGAACTATGAGATGTGTACTGTACTTGTGTAGTATTTACTCATTTTACTCTGCTCTGGCAGTAAATTTAATTTGGATCTCCCATGCGCACGGTCGTGCTTCATGAATTTTCATTTTAATCGTTACGAGGAGGTATTAGTGAAAGTATTACTTTATAGTTTATTGTTCTGATTTGATTTGATCTACTCTTACAAGATGAGTGACACAGAAGGAGAAGGCCCTTCTACGCCAAAGAAAATTAGAAAGGGTAAACATATCAAACAAAAATATCGACAGCAGTGGGAGAATGAAGAATTTTTCAAAGACTGGATTGCTCCTGTTGATGATGATCCGTATAGAGCGAAGTGTACTAAGTGCGATGTGAAATTATCATGTGAACTTTCAACTCTGCGACGGCATGTCACAAATAGTAAGCATAAAAACAGACAAATGGCTGCACTTTCTACAAAAAGTTTAAGCTCTTACTACAAATCACGTGAAAAGGACAAAGACGTCTTAGTTATTGAGGCTGAAATTAAACTTGCGGGATTCGTGACTGAACATAATATATCATTTCTGGCAATAGATCATTTGTCGGATGTATTGAAATCTTGCTTCCCCGATTCAAAAATAGCGGCTGATTTATCTATGAAAAGAGACAAATGTACAGCTGTGAAAAATGTGATTGGTGAAAGTCAGAAAGTGTACTTAGAGAATATTTTGAAACACCAGAAATTCAGTGTAATGGCTGACGAGTCTACGGACATTGCATCCTGCAAAACAATATGCATTGTTGTTAGGTATTTTGATAAAAAGTATAAGAAAATTATAACATGCTTATGGCAATTAGAGCCTCTGCACGCGAAAAGTGTTACAGGAGAAACGTCGTCACGAGGATGTACTGCTGAATCACTTTACTTAACCATTATTGAAACATTCACTCAGCGTAATGTGCCCTTAGAAAATATTATCGGTTTCGCGTCAGACGGCTGTAATGTGATGATGGGTGCTCAGAACTCAGTCACCAGTCGATTACGATCTGCTTTACCTGGTATACAAATAATAAAGTGCATCTGTCATTCCATGCATCTGTGCGCAAATGAAACATGTAAAGAAATACCACGACGTTGTGAAGATTTGGCGCGAAATGTGTATGCATTTTTCAAACATAGTGCCAAAAGGCAAGCAGAGTATGTTGAATTTCAAATTTTTATGAATACAAAAGTGCATAAATTGCTACACCCATCTCAAACGCGATGGTTATCGCTACTATCTGTTGTAAATAGATTGTTAGAGCAATGGGATAGTTTGAAATTATTTTTTGCTCAGAAATGGCTTGAGGAACGCACCGTAGCTGCAGAGCTGATTTTTCGCGAATTACATGACGATTTCGTAAAACTATATATTTTGTTTTTACAATGGATATTGCCTAAATTTGTAAAACTCAATGAGTATTTTCAAGGATCGGATGCCAGATTGGTAGAACTCGACGATAACATGAAATTTCTCTACAAAGAGATCTTGCAATGTTATATGTTCAGAGATTATGTTAACCAGACAGAAATATGTTCTATTAACCCAGAAAATTCAGAGTATTTTCTTCCTCAAATATACATAGGTGTTAAAGTCCTCACTGAAACTAAAAAACCAAATATTATAAACCAGAAAGACCTTTTAAATGAATTTAATCATCGATGCCGAAAATTTCTCATAACGAGCTGCAAGGAAATCCGAAAGAGATACGATTTTTCAGATGAGATACTTCCACTTCTTAAATATTTGTCACCAAAAGAGGCTGTGAGCCAAAGTGTCAGAGAAACTTTTCCGTCGTTGTTGCCACTGACCCAGCAATTGCCACGAATTGTGAGAGATTCGGATATGCAACGAATTGATGACGAGAGGAGGTTGCTACCAAACATAAACAAATTTTCAGAATTAGAAATAGACACATGGAAAGTATATGAATTTTGGGCAAATGTCCAAGACACTACAGCCTGCAAATTATTGGCAAACTTTGCTCTAGACGTATTATGTCTACCACATAGCAATGCAGATTGCGAAAGAGTTTTTAGTGAAGTTAATAATATGAAAACAAAATCTAGAAACAAATTGATAACATCCACTGTCAACGGAGCTCTATTAGCAAGACAAGCAGTTAAAAATCAAGGAGGTTGTTCGAAATTTATAGTGTCAAATGATATGCGTAATAAAATGAAATGCAATGAAAAATATTCATTGCATAGACAAGCGAGTGATGTTTTCGAATCAATTAGAAACTTATACGGTGAAGACATTTCAGATTTCATGTAATTTATTTAATTATTTGTAGAAATAAATACTATACGGCAATTTCGTGGATTTTTTTCATAAATACGGCAATTTTCGTTTTCAAATACGGCAACTCAATTTTTTACAGTCGCAACGCTGATCCAAACGCTTGTTAGCAATCACTAATACGCGCGAGCTTGCGGGTGGCGGACGGAATTGCTAGTGGTTATTATTATTAAGTGGCGAAGCTTGCGAAGTCACTTATTGATTTCACGATGTCTGTCCGTCTGTCCCACGATTATCTCGAGAATGGTTTCGAATTTTCAGATTCTGTTTTCAGCAATCGATTACTGATCACCCAGGCATCTGAACCTCCTATTTTGAAACTGATTGCTCAACGGCAACCGTTAGAAACCGCTACAAAGCTGATTGCTTCGCCACTTTGCTATGCTGTTAGCTTGCTAGGTTTATTATAATACTCTAAGCTGTGCCATTGTGTATTTATGTACTGGTGTATTTTATTTTCTTTTTCGTTTAATTTCATTCTTTTTTTAAATAAAAATAGGTCAACTTTGTCGTCCGCCATGTTTGGACATCCGGAATATACTAGCACGTTCGCCAAGCATGTAGATGCCGTGTTTGTGTTGGGTGATTGTGGTCGTTGTTTGGCACGTGTTCGGTGATTCTTGGTGTTTGTGGCAAACGCCAAACATGTGGAGACGGCTATACACTCAAGAAATTTTGTTCTATATTTCTCGTATGTGCAAAAGTAACCTTATTTATTCTTAGCTTTATAAAATAACATTCTAAATTACTCCACTAATATCATAATGAAGTACTAAAATATATAAGATTTAATATATATTATATATTTTAGTATAGTAGTACAACTGAAGTTGTTCTTTTTATTTATTAATACTGTCCGATTTATAAAGCAAATATAATATCTTTGGACTCACGGAAATTTTGTTTTACGTTTACAAATAATTTGTTCCATACTTCTGATTATTATGTTTAATTATTCGACACAAAAATAGGTTTGTGCTTAGCTATAGTCTAGGCTGTAAATACAACTAAAATAAGTTCTATATCAAAATAATATGTACAATTACGTGATAGTATGATATTTAAAAGGTGACATAAAATTTGAAATAATAAAAAAAAGTCAAACAAAACTTCCTATCATTTCATATTGTTGATTGTCAAATTTTTACGCAAAATGAATCACTTATGATTTAATCATTGCAATTGCTTAAAATTGCTTAATATATAAGTGAAAGTGAAAACACCATGAGCAAAATTTTAATGCGCCTGAAGCACTGTATTACAAAATACTTAAATGTAAGATCTAAACTACTTTGGCTTAATAGATAATTTCTAAAAGTTGCTTGATATGATATTTTTATTGAACATTATTACTGAAATACACCAAGGCTTTGACCGGTATTCAGAGATAATCTTGAGCTTAAATTCAAATTTCACAATGTCGAATTTTGTGTAATCTTGACTTAAATTTAGACATATTAAAGTTCCATGTTGTACTAAATTACCATATATACTTTCATATGCATTTAGCTTTTTATTAAAGACATATGAAAGTATATATGGTAATTTTTAAAATGTTTGTCTGTCTGTCTGGACTCCGAAATGATTGGACTGATTTTGATGGAACTGTCACTGGTAGATAGCTGATGTTATAAGGAGTAACTTACGCTACTTTTATTTTAGACAAAAGAATTAGGCTTCCGTGCAAAAAAATTAAAACCCATGTAATCTAATTGTAATAATTTCTACGACAAAGTCGCGGGTAATAGCTAGTATTAAAATATGTACAAAGTTAGTTGAGCATAGACGAATGTAAATATGGGAGTAATTTTTTAAACTCTCCATATTATTCGTGGGTAGTGAAGTCAGGTTGTTTAAAATAACTATGCATAAACTACGTACTTATAGCAAATAAACTTAATATTAAAATTATCTTCAATTTTCGTCTAGAACTATAAGGAACTGCAAAATTTCAACACAAGAAAAATTAACCATAATCAAAACAGCGAAACATTGAATTACGCGTGTCCTGATATTATAGTAATTGTCTTTTAACTATGAGTTACAAGCTGATCTGATGGTGAGTGACTAGACTTCAAAAAAAAGCTATAGGTGCGTTGATACTTCGGAAGAACTATTTTTATATGATGAAATGCTTTAGTCTGTAATTATACTAAATTTAAAATTTTGCGTAATAGTACTAAGTAGGTAAGGTAGGAAAGGTTAATATATATAAAGATGATCAATCTTAAAATTGCAATCTCAAAATTAAAAGGTGTATTCAATGGTTGCCATCTCGTATACAAAAGATGAAATGAGGATGTTGACCTGTACGGAAAAACAGGCAAAGCAGTACGAGATACCGTTAATAGTTTTACCCATTCTTAACCGACTTCAAAAAAGAGGAGGTACTGAATTCGACTGTATGTTTTTATATGTGTTACATCATAACTTTTTTCTAGGTGAACCGATTTTGATGCTTCTTATTTTATTTGAAAGCTGGTGCTTCTCATGTAGTCCAAGTTGATCAAGGTATCACCAGTAGTTATTGAGTTATCCTTAATAATTTATATTGAAGTCGGTTGTACAAAATCTTTAATTTTATCACTTGTTTCATACCATATTAACCGATTCGTTGCGGCACCAATTTTCGACAACTTTTAGCTGTGGCGGCGAACAAATATTTCACGACACGTCGGGCGTGTCAAGCGCCACAGACAATGACACGCCTATTGTGCCATCCGCCATGTGTAAAAGTAATGTTCTTTTTTATGCTTTTTTACTTGTTTAGACCTATTTAAGTTTATTTGACATCAAACATAAGTTACAAGTGGAAGGATACTTGTTTTTAGTGGGTAACTACGTGTTTTTATACGCGTTTTCTTTGAAATTGAGAGAAAGTGGCTTCTTTATGAAGAGATTACAAACCTTTTGTACTATTTTTTGTTGTTATAAAAAATCATTTATATAAGTAGGTACAGCTAAATCACCCTGGAAACCTTGGTTTTTATTAAATTAAATTTTCACCTAATAATAACATTTGTAAATATCAAACAATAAGAACCATAATTTGAAAAAAAAAGGTATATCATTCATTGATATTTACAAATGTTAAATATTATTTAATGTTATACAAATGTAAAAGTAAAGTCGATCTGAAAACGTCTAATTAGTAAGAATAGCAAAACAATTGTTTTCAAAAGGAAAATAACGCCGGCGCTATACGGCGGCGGATTGACAAAAGACTTTATTAGCTAACTTTTTTTATGCATGAACGGTTTCGTACTGTTTCAAGCAAAAACAAACCTTATACCATATCACAAGAGCACATGGTACTTCGTAGGTCTATTCGGCCATATGATAGTAATAAGACGGCAGTTCAACCATTTTAAGCAAAATTAAACAATAAGACAAACGCATTGTTTTTTTTTAACAGGAGACTTGTTTTCCAGAAATTTATTTACAACTTGAGTTTGTGAGCGATTGCAATGAATGTTATTATTTGTTACTTATTAGACAATTTTTTCATAACATGATTTAAAACCCACGAAGTAAAAATAGTATCATGTACACGTTAAAAAAAAGGTTGTCAACCCCTAAAAATTTCAAATTTTCAAAATATCCAGAAACGAAGCTGCATGAATGAACTACTCGCAAAATAATGAATGTTTTGTTCTAGATAAATTTTCCAAAAAAGCGATTTGAGCGAGTTGTAACGATTTTTAAAAAGACACGACTCGCGTGTCATACGCCACACACAAAAGTAATCGATGGTACGCCTGGCGTGTCACCCGCACTGAACCGGTTAATCATGCAGAGTATTATGGCAAGAACATTTTGACGTAAGATCACGCGAGAAGGGTACGAGGGCGACACTGAAACTTTTTATATGATATAATAAAAAAATAAGTTCAAATTTTGAAAATTGACATCTTTGCTAATATTATTGTGTATGTATTTTATTAATTTGTCATTTGTTTACGATTTGGCGGCAAATTGAAAATTGTCTGTGTCACGTCAGCATGAATTTAACGCGAGAAAATTTTCGTACAATGATTTTTTATGACTTTCGATGTTATTTAAGTCAACAAGAAAGTTATGATAGACTTAGATTGGCGTTTCACGATCAAGTCCCATCTCGTGTCAATGTTTACAACTGGTTTATTGAGTTTAAATGCGCTCACACTAATCTCACCGATGACCTGCGTGGGAGACAGCCTTCTACGGCGACAACTGAAGATAACATCTGTGTTGTGCGGCATATGATAAAGACTAACAAAAGAGTGCCTTATCAGCAGATTCGGATAAGCTTAGGCATCGGTATGAGTCAAGTGTACAAAATCCTCCATGAACATTTAGTGGTCAGGAAGCTTTGTGCTCGGTGGATACCTCATAATTTGACAGAGGCCCAAAAAGTCCGTCGTGTTGATTGGTGTCATGAAATGGTTCAAAATTTAACGGAGGTGACTCAAATGCTGTGTTCGAAATACTTACGGGTGACGAAAGCTGGATTTATTGTTATGATCCTGAAACTAAGAGACAGTCTGCTATCTGGGTGTTTCCTTCCGAGGAGTTGCCAACTAAAGTGAAGAGATGTAGAAGGGTGGGAAAAAAGATGGTGGCCTCGTTCTTCGGCAGGACAGGTCATTACGCAACAATTGTTTTAGAGAATCGAAAAACAGTTACTGCAGAATGGTACACTAACAACTGTTTGCCACGTGTCTTGGAAAAAGTTTGGCGGGAGAAACGACCCCGCAGTAGGATCCTTCTTCACCACGATAACGCCTCTTCGCACATCGCCAAGCAAACAATTGACTACTTGGCGACGTTAGACGTGGAATTACTGGGTCAACCGCCCTATAGCCCCGACCTCGCAACTTACGATTTTTATTTATTTATAAAACAAAACTTCGAAAAAAATCTTTTATGGACGCCGAGGAAGCGGTAGCTGCGTTTCAAAATGCCGCCGAAGAGACCCCTAAGGACGAGTAGGCAAAGTGCTTTTCTCAGTGGTTCCATCGGATGCAGCGATGTATTGATGGAAATGGACACTATTTTGAAAAGATATAATAAAACTAATAACTTGCTAGTTTGTTCATTTTTTGATTTTCTAAGAACTTTCAGTGTCGCTCTCGTATCTGGTATCGAACAATTCAGCCACAAATAACGTGCTTTTGGTAATAGATAATAAATAGTTCATTAAATAGAAACACCATAAAATCTATTCTAAATTGCATTTGGGATATATTTCATCGAACAAGTTTGCTTTTTTCATAAAAAAAGTGCCATGAACAAATTGTTACGTACGCAGAATAGTTGAAGATGTCCGGAATGAAGTAATTAGAATGTTATGTTTTGGTAGTGATAAGAATTTTCACATAAACAGTATTATGGCTTATTCAATGTCGGAGGAGGCTAAAATGTTGGTCAAGCTAGCAGACTTAATGCTGTGTAGGGAATAGGTGCGATTGTTTTTAGTTCCACTGATTCTTTGGTTGATTATTTATAGTCGCGCATGTTCCTTGCAACTTTTGTTACTATAATATTTTATTTTTTTATTTTGATATTCGATTGTAGTGATTAGTTGTAGTCGGAACAGGACGATGTGACAAAGCGACAAAGTCCTTTAAAATAATAAATTAAAAAAATCAAGATGGACTAATAGGCAGAAAACAAGCTTAACATTGCAACTCTCCATATAGAATAGTATCTCATATCAATTGAAATAATTTTTAAGGCGTATCCAAACAATTTTTTTTTATAGAATTTCTATGGGAATAATAAATGACGTTAATGATTTTTATTTAGTCAAATAAACATCTCATATAATGTTAAAATATTATCCAAGTGAAATAAAATAAAAAAAAACATTAAAAAAACATTTACCACGTTTTTTTATCATATTTTTGCATTGTCATCTGAATTAGAGCTATATTCAAAATTTAAAGTTTTCAGCTCATCGAGAAGTTAGTTTAAAATCAATTACTAAATTCCACCGGGAACGACATACAAACAAGAAAGTACCTTAATAAAAACGTAAAAATCAAATTTAATTGAAATCGGTAAACAGACCAAACTTTGAGACTCAACAAACAAATTAAAATAGATAGTAGCCATTATTTCTTATTGGGATATCAAGTTTTTGAGGGAATGTTGTAAATTTTATTGTCACACTTTTTTGTTACCTATATTAAGTAGATATTTATTTAACTTAAAATATTTAATAATACAAATAAAAAAAAATCTGTGATTTTAATGAGTTTGATAACAAAATACTTAAGTTACAATGAATATTAAATTACTGTCTTAATTCCAAATAGGTAATTTCGAATTTTGCTTTATAAGGCTGCACTAGTCGACGTCTTAAACACGTCTAATTTGTGGCTAATTTCCGTGCTGTCTCACCTAGCATAGTGTGAGAAAAAAAATACAGATCCATTAAAAAAGATCAACGAGCTGTCTGCACGCGCAAACTCCCGAAAATTATATTTTAGTGTTTAGTAAAACAAAAAAAGGAAAAGTAGATAAATTAAAAAATTAATAATTCATTTTATTTAAAATCTTCATGAACTATTATTCAATTAAAATAATATTTTAGAGCGCATTATGATTATAGCTGCATCCGTATTGAAGCGATTTTCCATTAGTATGTTGTTTTGTTATCAACATAACAAAGTCCAAGGTTGAAAAAAGTAGCATATTTTACAATTTTTTTATCGTCTTCTGTACGGTTTATAATACTGAAATATAAAAGTAAATAATTCTAATTTTCCTCGCTTTATTTTTTAAGTGAAAAATTAGTTTTTTTCAAGTATACGCTAATTCAATTACGCGTTCACACAATTATACAAATTTTCCTTTTCTTTTCTTTGATCTTTTAAAATTTTTCAAGAATACGCTAACGTGTTATGATTTTCTAGAAAGATTTATCCATACCTTTCTACGCAAGATAGGCGATTGTTGATCAGGCAATGTCATACTGTTTCCTATCATTATTTTGTGTAGAATCCTACAATAGGTGCTATGCTTACTATATCCCGTGAAGTTTAAAATTAATTATTATTTTTAAATTAATTAACAGGTCAAAAGGTTATTAACTTATATGGAAAAAGAGACAGGTAACATTCATATAATATTAAGTAAAAAAAATGTATCATCTTAAATATTTCAAAATATAAATAGTCTATTGCTGACACAGTTGCCTGATTTAGATGACCTTACTCAATATTGTAATTCTACTCGACGCGGACAAATAAAATTAAACTATTGTAAGCTTGTTTTGTATTCAGTTCGAATCTGAAGGCATTGCAAAATGCGGCGCAATGACACTACATTTGAACATGTCAACTGTCGTCTACACGGTAACCACGATGTTTTAATTTTTATCAGGATTGACGATGGCGTAGGCAAGACTTCAGAGTAACTGGTTTTTATGTCGCAAGTAACACAAACACACAAATTCGTAGTTTTTGATTCTCCATGAGTAATCACTGAAAGAACCATTATCCGTATGTACATCCTTGCATACCAAAAATTTTATCACATAAGCGTTATCGGATACGGGCAAGTGATCATGACTATGTCTGTGCAACATAAATACTTTCGATTACTTACGGAAGAAACTCTAAAAGCTGCCAACACAAAATGCCTGTGCTAGGCCTTAGCTATGAAACTTATGTATGCTGCATTACATTCTGTTGTGTAAAAAGACAAAACGATTTTTACAAAATAGTTTCAGAAACCACAGATTACATTTTATTTTGTGAACAGCCCAAAAAATAAGGCGGAAAAACTAGCAATAACCTTTCATGCATGTCCTAAATTTTTATATGTTTTCCTTTTTTAATATTATCCGTAATTTTCCGAAATTTGGGTAAACATAGTCGATCACTACCCTTTATGCAATCACTTGTAGTAAGCGAAGTTAATAAGTAAACAAGTGACAAACAGTCTGCATAATAAATGTTACAAGTTTCACTTTCATGTGTTCTCGAAACATCGCTTTACTTGTATGAACTTAAAATGTAAAATATATAGCTTACAATAAGAAACCTAACCTAAAATACACATATGTATCATTATTTTTAAAACATTTTGTGTACATATGTAAAATAATGTAAAATATTATCACAAAGGGTTAATACTATTTTAGTAATTTTGTGGTGGGAAATCATTTTTAATATTTGCTTTTAATTATAATAAAGCACTACATAGTTTAAAGACGTCATGATATTCTCGTAAATATTATGTCCATATTTAACCTAGACTGAAAGTCATTAAGGAGTAAAGTAAAGCAAGTTAATACTTCCTAACATATGACATATGACATAAAACTAATAGCATATATTAAAAATACTAGATTTTAGTAATTTGAATATATAACATATTCATGAGTACAAAAGCAAGTCTTACTTTTCTAACCAAAAGTGTGAATTTAAAAACATATCACAGGTTCATATTTTGGATAATGCTAATTCCACAAATAAACAATGTCTCTCACTCAATTTCAAAGAAATGGTTAAAAATATAGACATCTGTTAAAAATGTCCTCACATACTTATACGTTGACACTGCATATTTCCAAAAAGAAATAACATAACACATTGACTTTATGATGTCATCGCTTTAAAAAATTTAAATTAATTTGCAAGCATCAATATCGACAATTGAAATTGAAATATTACAAACCATTAAGAAATATATTCTAAAATAAATGAGACCATATTACAGACATGTACATTACCATGCTACAGATATTTCTATCGCTCCTGAGTTGCGAGAGGATAGTTTGGTGGTAAGGCACTAAGTACCTCTTTAGAGAGTTCCTTGTATGCATTTTCCATCATATTTCGTACCCGAACAATGAGGTCAGGAACGTCTTGCATTGTTAACCCTACTGTAGATATTGGCTCTAAACACTGGATTATGGCATGACCTGAAATTGATATGAAAATATTGTGAGATATAGATTTTATTTTTATTATGATACATTAGAACTTAGGTGCAGTACAAATCTTTAGGGCCATGATATCTATGAATAGAATATTTTTTATCCAATATAGTTTACAAGTAATTCTTATTGAAAGTAATTTTTTACTATGACCAGACGTTCAAAAAAAAAACTATGAACTACAGACTGAGTGCTACACCTAATTGCTCATTATTCATCAATGAGTCCAATGTTCATTTATAACAGGACCATATGAAAATACAGTTGTCTTTCCCAATATAAAAAAAGAAATCAAGAAAAACAGTTATGTAACAAGATCTAGATGTAGGCTTGGATGCAGTTTCTATACATGTAATTTATGTAATGTATGTATGTTACACAATATCTTTGCCCACACCAACCGATTATAATATTTTATAAAATAGGTCTTAAGGGCAGTCATCTCATTTAAATTTAAAAAAATCTACCCATAGGGTAGAAAAATAGGGGGTGAAGAGTGAAGTGTTTAATGTAACTGTTTAGATGGATATCTATTCATTACTTTGAATTTGTGATTTTCTTAGACCACTTAAAAGAGTCAAAGAATTTTCACATTTATTCCTCAAACATGCAGGTTTTCTCATGATGTTTTGCTTGAACACCAAGCATGTGGAAAAATAGGCTTAACTAATTGCAATAGCCAATTTGATTTGTGTCGATGGGAATTGAACTTGGGTTTTTTGCATACTGTGAAATTTTCTGTGTGTGTGAAATTTACTGTGAAATGTAAATTTTTTATGTATTTATAATTAAGTTGATAAAGTCATTTTGTAAATAACGATATTTTAAGTACTATATAAAACATGAGGCTATGTTTTAGATATTTCTGTTAAAATAAATGTAACTTACCTTTGTTAAATATATATTTTTTTGAATTTATGAAATAGTATGGTGATATGACTACTGGTATTATTGGCACTTGAGCAGCAACTGCTATATTGAAAGCACCTTTTTTGAAGGGTAATAGCTTCGTGAAGTCTTTGTTTCTCGTCCCTTCAGGGAATACCCATATTTTTGTCTGTAATTTATAATAAAAAAATATTGGATTTTTCAGGATAGTTTATACATGTGTAATGATTGGAGAACACTAATTTGAGTTGACACATTTTTAATCTATTTTATTAGGAAATATTAATTATTAAGAATATAATAGAATAGATAGTATAATATAGATATTGTAGAAAAGACAGAGGCTTACTCATAAAACTAGGCTATATGCATACCTTGTTTTTCACCATGACATCTGAAGTAATTTTCAGTTGTTTGTAAGCATCTTTTGAATTATTTCTGTCTATGAACACCACACCAGCTAGATATGCAGCCAATCCAAATGGCCAAACATAAAATATTTCTTTTCTAGCAATAGCAGCTATTTTTACAGCCACATGCCAAATGTTGAACATACCTGCAGATGATCAAGACACATTTTGATTTATAACTTTAATCTGTACCATTTCATATTTCATTATACTTATACAATGTTGTGTTTGTAAATTGTTTTATTGCAGTAACAAAATACAAGACATTTTATTACCTACATTATAAAATAATTAGTTTCATAAATAATTTTTTTTGAAAAGAAATACAATTTTCTAAAACTACTTAACTCCGAATGAATTATAAGATTATAAAACTTAGAATTATTTTTAATTCATAATTAAGCATTTAGATTGGCATATCTGAAGTTGTTTTGCAAGGCCTAGAGCTCTTGAAAATGATGACTGATGAAGCCCAAGCCTGATGTACACAATAAAAGTAATTTCAACTTAAAGTGTTAAGCTACATTTCAGCCATAGATTTTTAGAAATATTTCTATTAAATAACATTAAACTAAATATTTTTTGTAAAACATGTTTATTTTGATTACAGCATCAGATACATGATTAAATAAACCAACTTTTTAATAAATGTAATTTTTGGGTTGGTCAACAACACCCTGAGGTGAGCACCAGCCAATTCTAAGGTGGGCACAGACCCCCTGATCAGGTCCTGACCAATGAGCATTGATAATGGATTGAAATTTTATTTAATTAAGTTGTCACTTTTGTATATTACTGAGCAATATTTTTTTTAATGCAGATGATATATAAAAAATAAATGTAAAATGTAAAAAAAAAGCAAAAGAAAAAATATCTTAAGAGGTCAATTTTCCTATTGGGTAAGTCATGATCAATCTAATAAAACAAAAAGTATTTATTAAATGACAAGTTCACATTTACTTGCGATTGACAATCTCTATATATAAAAATCAATTGTTGTCCGTTAGTCTCGCTAAAACTCAAAAAAGGCTCAGCTGATTTTGATGAAATTTTTTGTGTGTTTGAATGGGTCCCTTAATGGTACGACTTTCCATTGACGTCAGTGGAGTTTGGTGTTGATACGTATTTTTACAGAAAGATTACACTATTATAAGCACACACAAAAAGTCTCAATATACGGAAACGCATAATTTTTGAGAAAAGAATAATTGAAAATCAATTATTCTTGCAATGTTTATGTCTAATCTGCTAATAAACAGGCGCCATTTTGTAATGTCATTGTCGACGTCAATAGGGATGTAGATTCTTTCCGAAAAAGATCGATTTTTAAATAAATTCGAATTGTAAGCTGATGTATCGATTCCCAAAAAATCGATTTCTAAAATATCGATATTTTTTTCATGTTTGCATTTATAATGTAAATATAAATCCATTTTATGAGAAAAAAATCCCCTTCATCATAAAAAAATAAGGGGACTGATTCATAAGGATTTCTGTATCTATTTTGAGACTGCTACGTCTCCGGCGCTGCGGGAAGAGCAACCTCTACGCCTTAGCGTAACAAATCGCAGGCTACGATTTGTTACAGCAGGCGGAGGCTGCTCCCCCTACGCGCCTCCGGCTCTATAAAACCACTCTAGGGGTAGAACAGACTCGTAACAGGTGGAGTCGGGGTCAATCAATTCGGTTCTTTGACATAAGTTGAACTTAACCTATTTTATTTGTTATATGCCCTAATAGGTACTGTTAAATAAAACAAATTTTATTAAGAGATCATTTATCATGGTATCTTTCTTGTTTTTCATAAAATAGGTTTATATTTACATTATAAATAGAAACATTAAAAAAATATAGATATTTTAGAAATCGATTTTTTGTGAACCGATACATCAGCTTACGATTTGAACAGATTTAAAAATCGACCTTTTTCGGAAAGAATCGACATCCCTATTGACGTCGACAATGACATTACAAAATGGCGCCAGTTTATTAGCAGATTAGACATAAACATTGCAAGAATAATTGATTTTCAATTATTATTTTCTCAAAAATTACGTGTTTCCGTATATTGAGACTTTGTGTGTGTGCTTATAATAGTGTAATCTTTCTGTAAAAATACGTATCAACACCAAACTCCACTGACGTCAATGGAAAGCTAAGCCCCCTTAATGGTTTAGATTTACATTTATACCCAGTAGGTGGTCTCGCTGTTGTTGATATATAGAATTCACCTTTGCACAGCCAGGGCAGGTCACTAGTAATAAATAAGATTCGAAGCATATTTACCTAGGATATCAAGTGAAGATTGATGGTTCGATACTATAACTGCTCCTCGATCTTCTGCCAAGACTTTCCCATTTCTAAGAAACCATTTAACTTCAATAACTTTAGTTATATGTTTAACAATTTGGGTAGCAAATCTGAAAATTTAATTTTTTGATAATACATATTTATTCCATATTTATTTCTGTAGACTTTTTCATAATTACTTCTATAATATCTAAATTCTTTATTATCTATTTATAAATCTTACAGTAGGACTATAAAATCTGATTTTCTTATCAAATTTATATTTTTATTAAAATATGTTTGATAAATAGAAAATAAGTATAAAACTTAATTTCATTTAAAGGGTGCATTCACGTGGGATTAAATATAGTTTACAAAACATATTTTTATTTGTAAGTTAAAAAAATGTGACACCACAAAACAAAAATATTATAAAATTACACTTATAGTGAGATTCTACTAGCTTTTTATTTTAAAATGTCTTTTTAAGTAGGTTAAATAATTACAAATCCATTTTATAATTGTCAGGCTTTGAAGTTTTAGTTAAAATTTTAATACCACTAAGCTGAAAGCTAATAAAAATATAATCATACAATGGCAGAATTTGGAATAGTATAACATACTACACTAAATATAAAAACAGTAATAAATACTTTTATTACGTGGATAAATCTGAAAAAATTGAGAAATTGGATAAATGTTATACTTAATAGTTAAAAAAAATGCTAGGGTGTATACTTACAAAGAATTCAGAACATTTTTTGGATTGAATACGAAAAAAGGCATCAATATTAATGATACCATAGAAGTCCATATGTAGAAAATGAGAAATTTTGATTTATACTTGACAAAATTTGGAGTCTCAGAAAATAGTTGCTTTAAAATGTATGTGGATAATGTAATCATAAAAATATAAAGAAACTTGTCCCACATTTTTATCAATATAGTTTGTTAAAAATTAAATTTTTATAAAAATAAAAAGCTTTTCTGAGCAATACTTAATATATTAAAAATTACGTTCACTGAGAATATTCCCACTTTCCACTATATTTCCCGATTTTCGCAATAATTATTTTTGCCGTGACAGTATTAATTAATTACAAACGAAACGTTAATTTTAAATGTAAATAAATAAACTGAGTCTATCTGCATGTACCGCAAAATAGACAATTTTATATCATTGTTGTTGTTTTTATTATTCGCTCGAAAGAGCATGCAAAGGAACTATTCCATACAGCCTTGTCTTTATGTATAATTATCCTTCATAGTTCACTGCTTCACAATATGTTGATGCGTCACATTGTGCAGCCCTTGGGAGATTTCGACGACAACTTGAGCCAGCAGGCAGCTGACAGTAGGCGATGGTATCTAAAGGCGCCTATGCAAACAAACGGCTTATCTTGAGAATCCATCACCATCAGAGCATTTGTTTCACAGTTTCCACTAATAGTTCACATGCGTAGACAGTTAATACATAAAATCGCACCATTTTTCCATATCAAAATTCACTTCAAACTATTATTTAAACTATAATACAGGAGCAGCAAACCGCCGCCGGTCGAGTTCCCGCCAAAACCTCCAATTTTATATCAGATCATATCAGATTAGCAGAATTGTTGAGAAGTTGAGTGAGTTTTTTTACTAAGTTTTTGGCTTAGATGTTTGTCTTTTAAGACATGTCTTCATTTCATTGGGGATCTTCGTTTTTATACATTTTCTATGGTGGATCTAATGCATTTGTTAATAGACAGAAAATATTAAATATTCTTAAAAAACACAATCAAGCAGGGGGCGTCATAATTTGCGATGGGTGTTGAGTGAGTTCAACACTGTTTACCATTAACGATGTGCCAGTCGAATTATTTGACTTGAATAACGAATTAAATCGTAAACCAAGTTAAATTCAGTTTTAACAACTCGAATAAAACCCGTCTGCAATCATCTTATTTCACGTCATGTGATGTGAAAGCTCCTGAAAACTCAAATTTTGGGTATGGCACCTTTAATAGCCAAGGCCACTACACTACAATAGTAATTTACACAGGAACCGCTCTTTCTCATCCCTTCCACCCACGGAAGGACTAGTTGAAGTAATTTCACCTTAGGAAGTCAAAACAGCTATTTAAAAAATGTAAAATAGGAAAGCAGCCGGGTCGTGAAAATGTGAGCAATACCGGATAGCATGGCTGGCAAAGCTATTTAACGTAATCCTTATAAACACCAAAATGCGGAGAACTAACAATTTCATACCCTTCTACAAGAAAAAAGGGGATATTACGTAGTACGTAAGTACGATATTAAATAATATAATAATAATAATATTGCGGCGTGCAATAAGAATTCAAAATCAGCCTAGCTGACACGCAAACTAACTACAGAGTCAACACACAAAAGGCTCTTACCGCGACGGTACCATTAAACAATGACTTCCAAAAACAATTAACCGGGCCACGCCCTCGAAATGGAATGCGAGCATCAAATTCCAGACCGTATGTCCACTTGACGTGCGCGCAAGGTTCCACGTCACAAGCAGGTTAAAAATTGCAAAATACACTTCAACATGCAATCACTATACAAATTGACGTAATTACTTACAAACGAAATTACTTTAATCACTAAAATTCAATACTAGCCTCTTGTCACGAAACGTACAACTTAGACAAACTAATTCGAAGCGGTCTACACGAAACCCAAATTTAATAGTAAATTAAACGCGCACAAAGACTCAAATTCTAGACCACAAAACCCAAAAAACTGGTCGCGCGATCGATGCAACGGTCACCAAAATACGCTAATCGACCGCACCGCTACTGTCAAGCTACTGTTGCTAGCCCACGAGGCCGAACCGCGGGAAACGGCATACCGCTGCCCCCCAATCAAGCTTTGTGTCATTCCTTGAAAGAGGCCTATGTTCAGAAGTCCACTTGTAAGGAGGTGTAAGAATTATTATGATGATAATGATAATAATTTATAATAAACTAGCCCGCCAGGCAGACGTCGTTCTGCCCTTTCCAACGACCCTTCCTATAAAAATCCTTAAATTCGCAATAAAAAATTTTGAGGGTCACTTATCGGGATAAAACTATCCTATCTCTCAAGTTGGACCAAAATGCACACAGTGTGCAAAATTTCATTGAAATCAGTTCAGTAGTTAAGGAGTCCATCGCGGAAAACAACGTGACACGTAATTTAAATATATAAAGATATTCATAAACAAATTGAGACGAACGCAAAAAATTATGTAAAAAAGAAAATATCAGCAATATATAATTATGAAAATTAAGTTTATTAATTTGGATTTTGCTCTTTATTCAAAATTCAAAGAATACCAAAAAAAGAAAAAAAGCAAAATGTTACAGGAAAGAAACATTTTTGAACTTATAATTTTATTCACTTTTTTCAACATTGATTTTAAAGCCTTGAAAGTATTCGACAACTATAGACGCAGTATGGGGACGTGAAATAACATTCATAAAACAAATCTATCTCTTATAAAAACTGCAAATAATTTCATTAATCAGTCACATATTGTGCCACAGTTAGTGACCCATTCTCAATGACGCGGAATTCCATATTGCCCGTATATTCCGTGACCCTTACAAATACCTCCCCATACCATAACTGACCTTCCATCATATGCCCCTTTTTCAATGATGTTGCATATGACCGTCTTCAGTATGTATTATGATTACAATTAAGATACTAATTGGGGTGTCTGAGGATGTGCGTTAATTACGTTACATGTTGTATATAGAGATCAGTGAGGAAAACCTTTACCCTCGATCTGACAAGTATTTTATAGTCGTACCGATATACCCTCAGATTTTGTAGATTTAGTGTAGAAAAATTAAATATTTAATTAAAACCCGTAAAATAAAAATTGCGCGTGAACTGGAGCCAAACTTCCAAATTACAAAATGGCGAAAATAATAAAAGTAATAAATAGGGCGGCCACAAGGTGCAATTATCGTTTATCGTTACTTTTCTTTTTACATTTACTTACCTAACATTTGAATAGAAGTAATTTTGATTTGATAACAATCGACAAGTTATTGATTGTTAAAAAAAAGTTTATTTTTGTACAATTGAACTTACGAAACTACCGATTTGTAACTTCCTGGGAAACGGGTAAGTATGTATGACTTTTTTAATTGGTTGTTTTTATGGGTTTTTTATCATGTTAAAATGATATATTATCTCTAAATCTACAAGAACACACTTAAACAAAAAAGCTTTAAAGTTTAGCTTTAAATACTTAGGTCGTAGTGTTTTTAGAATTATCATAACAACACGATAATTCTAAAAAAAAACATACTCTAAGTGTTTAAAGCTAAACATTTTTTTTGTTTATCGATTATTACTCCCTTTGAAAGAAGTTAAACGTCGATAACAGGTGTCCTACTCTACGACAAAGGCGCGCGCGCACTTGCGCCGTCGCCTTTGAAGTACGCCGCGTGCCTCGTGCCGCTTGTTTATGGACGCGGTCAAAAGACACCGCTGTCGATACGTCGCAATTATGGAGTGTAGAGTAGAAGGAGAACCATCTTATAAGGTGCGAAAGTTGAAAAAGTGTCCCACTATATACTGAAAATAGAGGTTCCAAAACCTACCACAATAGCGCTGACGTCTGAAAAACTATGATATGAATATAGCTGTTGTAGACGGAGTGAAGTCAGCTGAATTAAAAAATTTCATGACTAGAGTAGTTAGTAAAATGCCAGTATACAAAACCTCAACTATTTACGTAGTACAAAACGAAGCGGATTGGTCGGTCCTTGTATATTTCTCCATCTTATTCTAATAAATTTTGGCGCTCTTTTTTTAATTTATCCTATGCTACTGCAGCGCCACCCTTATTGGACGCGTTTTTAGGGACACTTTTCATATACAGACATGGTCCTCCTTCTACTCTACACTCCATAGTCGCAATACAAATAGTTTGCACTGCGTGGCAACGTCGCGTTTTAATGTTCAAGGATTCAAGTTCATTGAATCATTGCCCAATTCTATAGAGAGTTCAAATTTGCTTAAAATTAAAACTCTACTTTTTGACCTAATTACTGGACCGACTACGTTCATTTTTTGTATATCGTCAGCAAAGACGATTACAAGTATGTGGTTTCATTTATTGCATATATGTGGGACCCCATTCTGTATAAGAATTTAAAATTTTTTGGTTTTGGCTATAACTCCGCCTCCTTCGGAGGTTCTTACACAGTCTTTACTTCCCGCATCCCACTTGTTAGCATGAAGGCTTAGGTTGTAAAGGTTCTACAGAAATAGGAACTTGCGTGTACGAGTTCCTAGAGCACGCTGCTGAAAAGCACCCAAATTCTAAAGTTATTTTCTACAGTGAACATTAGAGGCGACAGTCAAAATGATGATGCGTATTCTCTTTGAATTGAAAAATCAAAAAAAGTGCCAGAAAAATCTGGCCAGATAATATAGAATATATTAATTTGATACGAAATATTAGAAAAGAGAGCATCCGTTCATCGTCCAGGAAATGATTTCAGTAACTTTTATGACTTGAAAGCATTGGCTGAGGAGCAAGGAATTAATTTCCAAAAAGAAACTAACGGGGATACAATAAAAATTACTGAGCTAACAATGATTACATTCATTAACAATTTTGAAGGAGAATGGGTCCAAGCCAAAGCTTAAATGGCCAGAGGGCGAAAAAAAAAACAACTTAACCGTTAAAATTAATTTAAAACCAGCATATTAATATACCTAATAATTTTTTTAATTAAATTTTTTCAGGTACTAATTATATTTTTTTATAAATAGTACCTGCGATACTTTAAACTTATATCTAATCATAATTTAATACAAAAAGATTATTTACATAATCTTAAAATAATTGCTGTATATTAATATTATTCTTTCATGGTAATGAAAAATGTTTACAGCAATTTTTTCGTTATATTAATAATCATTGATTTTATTATACACTAAAATTAAAACTAAAAGAGACTAGCAGAGAGCTATAAGCGTTTTAAAGGCTTGGGTAAAAAGTAAACTTGCAACGAATATTCGGCTATTATTAAATATTCGGCCTATTCGGCTAATTTTACCCTATTCGGTCAAATATCGAATATCTAGGTAGTATTCGGCCGAATCTCGTACTTAACTAAGGGGTTTTATTGTAGTCAGATAATTGGTAAAATGAAAATATTTATTTACTTATTTTATAATTTTTTGTTCTTGTAATCATTATTGGGTCATTGTAGAAGCGTGCTCGTCGCGACCCCTGCCAGCCCTTTTCAGGGCTGCAATTCTACTAGCTGCGCACCCATGCCAACGAAGGTTAGGGCGTCCCCCCATGGCGACGCACACCAGCTCGTCCCCGTTGGTGTGGAATGCAGCGCGCAAAGCGGCGATGGGGACGCACGCACAGCCCGACACGGCGGAAGGTGGAGGACAGAGTGCAGAGTTGGCACGTGGAATGTTAGAGGAGGCATGAGAGATAAGACGAATGAGTTGATCGAAATAATGAAAGAAAGAGAATTAGATGTCGTGTGTATGTCGGAGACCAAACGGAAGGGCAGTGGTACTGAAGAGCTCCCTGGCGGGGCGTTAGCTCTATGGTCTGGAGTCCCGGAGAGCGAGAACGCCTGCCAGGGAGTGGGGGTGCTGCTGTCTTCTCGGTTAGTCGATGTTATGACTGAATATAAGGTTGTGAACTCAAGACTTCTCTGGGTTCGCTTTAAATTGGGATTGACGAAGTTATTCCTTTTGGCTGTTTATGCGCCGATAGCTTCGTCATCCAGGGCTGAGCTGGAGGAGTTTTGGGAGAATGTAAGAGAAGTTCTAGATTTGGCTAGGGGAAACGAAAGAATTGTTGTATGTGGTGATTTGAATGGATGGGTTGGTACCGCTCGACCAGGGTACGAGTCGGTACTTGGAAAGTTTGGCGATAAAAGGGTTAATGATGCTGGCAAGCTTATACTGGCGGTGTGCAAGGAAAAGGGTTTTCTTGTGACAAATACTATGTTTAATCACAAGAAAATCCATATGTATACTAGAGAACGAAAGAAAGAGAGAAGTATGATCGATTTGTTCCTGGTGGATGACCGACTGCGAAAACAGGTGATGGATACGCGAGTGTTCAGGGGTGCTGACCTGGGAACGGATCATTATCTAGTGATTACTAGATTTAGGGGTCTGTTCGCGGGTTGGCGCTACCGGACGGCAGTAACAGAACCACAGTTTGTCTGTCGCATCCGAAGCTGGAAGCTTCAGGAAGCGGATACTAGGGACAAATATCATGCTAGGGTAGCTGAAAAGCTTGACACCATCGATGGCAGAAAAGAATGTGTATAAAGAACATGGCAGAACCTTAGGGATGGAATGGTAAGTGCAGCGGAAGAAGTGTGTGGAACAATAAAAAGAGGCAGTAGTAAAAGAAGAGATGCATGGTGGAATGATGAAGTGAAAGAAGCTGTAAAGAAGAAGAAGAAAGCATGGTTAGACTACTTGGCCTCTAGTAATGATAAGGATATGAGAGAGAAGATGAAAGAAAGATATAGGCTGCAGAAAGTTCACACGAAAGCATTGATTGAGGAAGTGCGTGAAAGGTGTAGAATGGAAGCGGACGAAAGGTTGTCGCACAACTTTAAGGAGAACTCCAAACTCTTCTGGAAAGAAGTTGGAAGGACCCGAAGTGGTGCGACGGCCTTGAGAATGAACAAAGTGCTTTCGAGAACTAATGACGTCCTCTCAGAAAAATCGGACGTCATGCAGCGATGGAGCGAATTTTATAGAGAAATGTATGCGTGTGATGATCTTAGTGAGGGATCCGGGGATGACGCCGTGACTGGTACGCCAGACCCGGACCTCGATGACACTGAGGTCATCAGTATGAAAGAGATTGAACGTGCGATTCGAAGTTTGAAATGTGGTAAGGCTGCGGGACTAGACAGAGTTACTGCTGAAATGGTCAAGTATGGTGGGCCTCACGTCTGGGACAGCTTTCATCTGCTGTGCAATTTATGCTGGCGGACGGGGGATGTCCCGGATGATTGGCGATCCGCAGTCATTGTGCCTTTATATAAAGGTAAAGGTTCACATTTTGACTGCGGGTGCTATCGGGCGATCAGCTTGACCAGTTTAGCAAGTAAAGTTTACTCGAAGGTTTTGACACGTAGGATGCAAGAGAAATCGGAAAGATTTCTATGGGAGGCACAATGCGGATTTAGACCTGGAAGAGGATGCACGGATCAAATGTTTTCTCTCCGCATGATCACGGAAAAGCTTACGGCTGCTAACCAGAGGATTTTCTGTGCTTTTGTGGATCTTGAGAAAGCATTTGATAAGGTTGTAAGGAAGAAAATGTGGGAACTGTTGCCGGGGTATGGTGTGGATGGTCGATTGCTAAGGGCTGTGCAGTCTCTTTACTGTGACTGTAAAGCCTGTGTGCGGGTAGGGCATGACCTGTCACCCATGTTTAGCGTCCAAACGGGCGTGAAACAGGGTTGTGTCATGTCTTCCTGGCTGTTCATACTGTATCTCGACAGCTGTTTACAGAAGCTGAAAGATAGTTGTTTGGGTGTGAAATTGGGTGACATTAAAGTAAATTGTCTGCTGTATGCTGATGATGCAGTGCTTATTGCACCATCAGAGGCAGAACTGCAGGCATTAGTCACATGTATGAAAGAGGAATGTGAAATTAAAGGTCTCCGTTTGAATGCTAATAAAACTAAGGTTCTGGTATTTGAAAGGGACGAAGAGAGAACGAAGTGTGAAATATGGGTAAATCAGGAATGTCTAGAACAGGTAAATGAAATTGTATACTTGGGGAGTGCTTTTAGCCGGGATGGAAGATTTGATTTAGTATTTAGTAAAGTCAATGGTGCCCTGACTGCGTTTGTCAAAAGGCAAGGCGTAGCGAAGAGTGCACGCCTTGCAATACATAACGCAGTGTTGGTACCGACTTTGTTATATGGCAGCGAAACCTGGGTATGCCAGAAGAAGCATAAAAGTAAGTTGAATGCAGTGGAGATGCGATCTCTTCGTAAAATGTGCGGCGTTACCATGGCCGACCGAAAGCGAAACGAAGAGATTCGCAATATGGCAGGTTTGAAAGATGACCTTATCACAAAAATTGATAAGGGCGTGCTTCGGTGGTTTGGGCACGTTGAGCGAATGAGTGAAGACCGAATGGTGAAGAAAATATATAGCGCGGAAGTTAATATTAAAAGGTGTCGAGGTAGACCGAGACTAACTTTCGAAGACCATGTGAGCAAATTGCTCGAAGAGGGTAGGGTCAAAAGTACTCGGATACCTAGACGTGCATGCATGAAGAAGATAATGAATCTGAAAGAAGCGAAAGAGGTTTGTAAGGATCGTGACACTTGGCGATCTGTTCTCTCTGGCTACCCCGTCAGGGATTGTGCGTGAAGATAAGTAATCATTATAGTAGTCATAGGCATATCATCAACTTCCATATTATAAAAATGTAAAAAGAACCATCAGATAAATGTCTATGCACTCGAATTATCGTAATTAAAGTGGAAGATAATGGTGCGGAAAGACTACAAGGGCACAATCTTCGTTCGTTACTATGTATAAATACCCTAATCATACCTTCCAACCTAACATACTGGATGGTTCAGCTTTAAGTTAATAATATTGTGCAATATGCTTCTAACAGTAAACAAACTGTTTATTCATATAACTAAGATATTTTATTAAAGTAAAACTTCTTCAAATTTCGGAGTGATCAGGTAAACCTGATTTAATTCTGGATTTTAGCATCATAACTGTACGGTTAGCTTTACTGTCTATTAAAGTCCAATACTGAACGTCGCCCTACCCCATAGATTGCCTCATAGGGTTGATATTTGCCATAGTTGCCACGCTTGGCAAGCGGGTTGACAACCGCAGTTTTTTATTTTTAGTCGTTATTAGGAAGACGCTGCTGGCCGTCTCCTGATTTGTTTCCCTCTGTCACCTATTACTATACCACGGGATGATAGGTATGGGGTAGTGGATATTCTTATACCTCCACTACACGGTATCATAACTTTATCTAAACTTAAACCACCATTAAAAGCTCTTATGTGGTTTTGTTTTTTAAACGAAGAGTAACCATTGACCAGCGATAATTATGATTAATAGAGCGACATTAAATTTTCATTCAGTAATATTGACAAATTAATCTAAACCGTGAAATATTTGAAAACTACCTTCAACAACAACTTTCCGGATGCACCTTCTTAAGAGAAGCTACTAAGTAATTACTTTTAAATTTCATTTGTTATAGTTTGATAACGATTTCTTTCAAATGATTATGAGTCAATTAAAGGTTACACCTATTATAATGTATTAATTCAAGAAAATTATTAATTTAAGTGTTTATTACAAACTAAGCTTTTTGTTTTCCACCAACCAGTTTCCTTAATTACTTGGTTTTCACACAGTATGCTATAAGTTCCCAGGAGCATATATGACATTTTTAGAAGAAGTTCTTTATACTTTGCCAATTATGAAATTAAGTACACTCGTATCTTCTGATTTACTAGAAAAATGACATCATTATTGTAGTAGTATTATGTGCCATTAATTTGCAAGAAATTACGTCTTTAGTCTATAGTGATTTCGGTCGCAATGTTAGCAACAATCAACATCGATATACTCGTTTTTGTTAGGTTATTTGTTTTTATTACATTATTATATGTCTAAAAATATAAAGAAAATAGGACTAGATTCGAACTATCAAGTAAATTGTTTTCTAAATCAACTGATGATTATTATATCTCATTGCAAACATTCATTACACAAACTTTAAAACGAATAGTTAGGGAGGTATGAATACTAAGTCTTGTGGTCTTGACAGACACACGTACCGTGTGTCTGTCAAGACAAGCGATTTGGATCGTATTTGGGATATTCTTATACCTCCACTACACGGTATCATAACTTTATCTAAACTTAAACCACCATTAAAAGCTCTTATGTGGTTTTGTTTTTTAAACGAAGAGTAACCATTGACCAGTGATAATTATGATTAATAGAGCGACATTAAATTTTCATTCAGTAATATTGACAAATTAATCTAAACCGTGAAATATTTGAAAACTACCTTCAACAACAACTTTCCGGATGCACCTTCTTAAGAGAAGCTACTAAGTAATTTTAAATTTCATTTGTTATAGTTTGATAACGATTTCTTTCAAATGATTATGAGTCAATTAAAGGTTACACCTATTATAATGTATTAATTCAAGAAAATTATTAATTTAAGTGTTTATTACAAACTAAGCTTTTTGTTTTCCACCAACCAGTTTCCTTAATTACTTGGTTTTCACACAGTATGCTATAAGTTCCCAGGAGCATATATGACATTTTTAGAAGAAGTTCTTTATACTTTGCCAATTATGAAATTAAGTACACTCGTATCTTCTGATTTACTAGAAAAATGACATCATTATTGTAGTAGTATTATGTGACATTAATTTGCAAGAAATTACGTCTTTAGTCTATAGTGATTTCGGTCGCAATGTTAGCAACAATCAACATCGATATACTCGTTTTTGTTAGGTTATTTATTTTTATTACATTATTATATGTCTAAAAATATAAAGAAAATAGGACTAGATTCGAACTATCAAGTAAATTGTTTTCTAAATCAACTGATGATTATTATATCTCATTGCAAACATTCATTACACAAACTTTAAAACTAATAGTTAGGGAGGTATGAATACTAAGTCTTGTGGTCTTGACAGACACACGTACCGTGTGTCTGTCAAGACAAGCGATTTGGATCGTATTTGTAATCCCAATTTTATAACGATCTGACTGTTTTTTAGATTTCGACAACAGTGCTACTTATCGGATCCAATTGTGAGTATGAGTATTCATCAAAATAGGTCCAGCTATTCTCAAGTGATGATCTTTTATAGAGACGGAATTTGGTTTTAATTTATATAGATTTACCACTTGCTTAGCGGAAAATAAAACCATTGACTAAATTCAACACAGATTTATCTATTTGGATGAAAACATTTCGTAATAATGCAGTTAAGGCATCATCAACATCATCACCAATACAGCCCTTCACAAGTCCACTGATGAACATAGGCCTCCCCTAAAGAATGCCACAAAGCACGGTCCTGAGCCACCTGCATCCATCGACTTCCTGCATATCTTACTAGGTCGTCACTCCATCTAGTGGGGGGACGCCCTACACTTCGTCCGCTGGTATGAGGCCGCCACTCGAGAACCTTTTTTCCCCAACGGTTGTCGGTTCTTCGAGCTATATGGCCGGCCCATTGCCACTTCAGCTTACTAATCCGTTGGGCTATGTCGGTCGCTCTGGTTCTACTGCGGCTATCCTCATTTCTAAGTTTATCACGCAGAGAAACTCTGAACATAGCCCTCTACATAGCTCGTTGAGCGACCTTAAGCTTCCTCATCCGGCCAGCAGTGAAGGACCACGTCTCAGTACCATAGGTCATCACTGGCAACACGCACTGGTTTTACAGTCTTGTTTTCAAGTTTTGAGGTATACCTGACGAGAAGATGTGCCGTAATTTCCCGAACGCTGCCCAACCGAGTTGAATTCGTCGATTGACCTCTCGGTCGAAGTTGGACTTACCTAGTCGGATTATTTGTCCCGGGTAAACATACTCGTCAACAACTTCGAGCTTAGTGTCCCCAACATCTACCGGCATAGGTGTGACATGGACATTAAACATGATCTTTGTTCTGTCCATGTTCATCTTAAGATCTATCCGTTGGGAAGCACTATTGAGGTCATTGAGCATAGTGCTTAGGTCCTCCAGCGATTCTGCCATAAGGACTATATCGTCGGCAAATCGAAGGTGAGTGATGTACTCGCCATTGATGTTAATACCGTATCCTTTCCAGTCCAGAAGCTTGGAAACGTCTTCCAATGCAACGTTGAAGAGTTTCGGGGATATAACGTTACCCTGTCTTACACCTCTCTGCAATTGGATAGGTTTCGTATTCTGGTTCTGTACTCGGATAGCCATCGTAGCCCTACTGTACAAGCACTTCAACACTTCGATATACCGACAGTCAACTTGGCATCGCTGAAGGGACAGCAGCACCGCCCAAATTTCGACGGAATCAAAGGCTTTCTAATAGTCCACATACGCCAGACATAGTGGCAAATTGTACTCCTTGGACTTCTGTACAATTTGCCGAAGGGTATGTATGTAGTCTATGGTCCTAAAGCCTTTTCGGAAACTGGCTTTTTCGGGGGGCTGGAAGTCGTCAAGTCTGCGCGCGAGACGATTCGTAATGACTCTCGAAAACAGCACGTAGACGCGGCTCAGAAGGGAAATCGGTCTGTAGTTCTTCAAGAGAGCGTTGTCACCTTTCTTGAAAAACAAGACCACCGCACTTCTGCTCCACGCCTCCGGTGTAGTGCCACCATGGAGGATGGAATTAAAGAGCTTCTGAAGGACTTCAAGTACCGGTTTTCCACCCGCTTTCAGAAGCTCCGCTGTAATTCCATCCTCATCTGGGGCCTTGCCGTTTTTAAGGTGCTAGAGAGCCATTTTAATCTCGCTCAGACTGACGTCCGGGATATCATCGGAATAGTGTCGGATAAGACTCGCTCTTGGATCGTTACTCACACTTACGTGTGGCTCCAACGATGATGTGTACAGCTGCCCATAGAACCTCTCAAACTCACTCAAAACCTCAGGTATCCCGGAAACGACACTGCCACACTCGGTCTTCAGCTTCGACAGTTGGCTCTTTGCTAAGCTAAGACTTTGGAGCCCTGGTTCCGCTCGATCGCTTCTTTAATACGAGCAGTATTAAAGTTGCGTAAGTCCCGCCGCATGCATTTGGAGATCTGTCTGTTCAGTTGCCTGTATGCTGTCAAATCTACTGAAGACTGCAGCTTCATATCCCGTCTAACAGCCATGTGATTAAAAGTATGATCGGAGAGTTTTTGTGTTCTTCTGCGGTGGGTCTTGCAAAACTTAGCTCCGACCGCATGGACTGTTTCCACGAGCTTGTCATTCATATCGTCCACTGCATTGCAATCTTCTAGGCACTGAAAACGGTTTTGTAGCTCGAGCTGAAAGGTTTCGAGACTTTGGATTAGGGCACGAGGGGGACGGAGCGTTGACTTCATTAGACGTGACCTCCAACTTAACGTTTAGGTTCAGTGTGCCTGTCACCATTCGGTGATCTCTGCCGGTTTTCACCCTCGCGATCACTGAGACATCACTGAACAGTTGTCGTCTGGTCCATAATGAAGTCAATATAGCTATCTTATTTTGTGCCACGATAAACGTCATATGTATTAAGAGATCATCATATAAGAATTTTGTTCTTATTTTAGGACTCTCTCTATACCAGTAATTACTCTGATGTAATGATACACACACGTCATTGCGTGGTTTTGGCGGAAACTTGAACGGTGGAGGATTGCTGCTCTTGTATTATTGTTTAAATAATGGTTTAAAGTGGATTTTGATTTGTAAAAGTGGTGCGATTTTGTGTATTAAGTTCTTTGTAATAGGATAAGGGTGACAAACGAGCACACAGTCCACCTGATGGTAAGTGGTTGCGGTGGCCTATAGACATCTACATCTATCTTCGATTAAGTATCAAAATGCAGATGCGTTGTCACTCGTGAGGACTAAGATGGAATGCCTCGTTTCCAGTAAAAAGGGTCTCCGGTTCTCTACACTCACAATACGAAACACAGCAGCGTTAAGCTGTACCTTGTGTTAAGTACCAGCGTAAAATAGACGCTGGTACTCTGTGAGAGCGTGGTCCTTCCCCGGTCGAGCCGACCCATTCGTGCTACAACCATAATATAGCTGCAGCGTGGCTTTACTACGTTTAAAAGTGTTTGCGCATGTGAACTATTAGTTTAAACGGCGAAACAAGTGCTCTGATGGTGATGTGATTCTTAAGATAAGACGTCTGTCTGCTTAGGCGCCTTGAGGTACCATCGCCAAATGTCAGCTGTCTGTTGTCTCAAGTTGCCGTCAAAATCTCCCAAGTCACAAGGTGACGCATCAACATATTGTGAAGAAGTGTACTATGAAGGATGATTATACATTGTAAATTCAGGCTCAGAAGGGCTAGAATCCAGAGCCGTAAAGCAAGTTATAAAAAAAACATTATTCAATTCATCGTCAATATCTTATGCACGCAATTGTACATACTCCCTCTACGACGCAAAATAAAAAAGACTAGGCTGTATGGCTTAGTTCCTTTGCCTGCTCTCTCGAGCAAATAATAAAAACAACAAGGCGCATGTCAAATTAGAATAAAAAAGCGCGGGAACCTTGAAACGTGATGGGCGCCTTTTTTAAACTAAAATTTTAATTTTCTTTCGTTTAGTTAAAAGGCACTAAACTTTTATTGTTTTATTGTTACTGGGTTTCCTCATCATGGGGAAATGTAGAAAAAAAAGTTGCCGGGAAAAGAAGAAGTCTTTGAAGAAAAGACAGAGGAGGAAGAAGTTGATACCAGTACTGAGGAAGATTCTGAGAAAGAGCAGCGCAAGCATAAGCCGTACTTTGTACCTGACTACAACAGGAGGTACCCTGAGGACTCTGTCCTCGTTGATTTT
Source organism: Parnassius mnemosyne (assembly GCA_963668995.1). Classification (NCBI taxonomy): domain Eukaryota; kingdom Metazoa; phylum Arthropoda; class Insecta; order Lepidoptera; family Papilionidae; genus Parnassius; species Parnassius mnemosyne. The sequence continues at coordinate 21,352,929 of CAVLGL010000115.1, forward strand.
GTTGTCCTTGTCTGAAAAATGGCCAATCGGCACGCGGGACATGATGTCTCTGTCCACACATATGAAGAGGTTCAATAAAGGCATTAAATATTTGCAATCTATGAATAAATACAAAATAGTCGTTCATTTTGAAAAGCTCTCTCTAGCGAATGCATTTTTAAATAATGTTACATTTCTTAATGAATACAAAATGAAGGCATCTATGCCAGCTGTAGGGACAGAAATAATAAGTCATAACTAATGTTCCCTTTAATCTTTCTAATTCAAGAATGTTTGGTATGTTAACGACTTACAGGAAGATAATATGTGTTAAAAGGATAATGAGGAAACATAAGAATGACGCAGGACGCAGTTTGCTGCAGCCGACGGGCACCGTGGCCATCACGTTCGCTTCTAATGTTTTACCGGACCACGTCGATCCTCATGGTTGGCGGCTCGTGGTAAAACAGTATATTGCACCAGTGAAGCAGTGCTACAACTGTCTGAGGTATGGCCACTTAGCAAAGTACTGTAAAAATTCTGTGAAATGCTCAATTTGTACTGAAAATCACAGCTACAAAGATTGCCAAGTCTCTTCAGATAAAGCGATATGCATACATTGCAAAGGAAACCATCTAAGCATTTCTGGACAGTGTCCTGTTAAGAAACAAAAGATAAAAGAAAATCAGGCTAAATTACACAAAACCCCGTTTGTAGACCTTTTTAATATAAACGAATTCCGCGAATAAAACAAAAAAAATCCTAAAGATGCTCTTATGTCGCTGCTAAAGAATGATGACATTATTAATATAATTTTAAATACAAAAAAGTATGAACTCTTAATAAATCAAATGAATAAACCACCATATCTTCTCAGCTTGTTAAAGATGTTCTCATTGATACAATGAAACCAAAATAGATATTTCATTATTTAACATTTAATATTTTTTGGATCAGTTTAACATTTTACAATGGAATGCAGAGTTTAATTAAAAATCGCTTTCAATTTACACAATTTTTATATGAGAACACTATAGATGTTGCTCTCATATGTGAAACTTTGCTTCAACCTAGGCACAATTTTAGAGTAAAAGGTTATAATATTATACGATTAGATTCAGGTAATGATCATAATGGAGTAGCAATACTTCTACATAACAAAATTGGATTTCGTGTTATCAATACATTCTCCGATGACTCATTACAAAATATAGCTGTACAAATACAATATAATGATAAATTATTAACTTTAGTTAGTGTTTACTGTCCCCCTAATTCACCAATTAATTATAATAAATCCAAATTAGATAATTAAATCCAAAGTTTGCCACAGCCAGTCTTTATAGCTGGTGATTTCAACGCCTATCACACGTTGTGGGGATGTACTGAATTGGATTCACGAGGTAGGGAAGTTTTTGCAAGTCTAGATGACAATAATCTTGTATTCTTGAATGATGGTCACATGACTACAGTAGGATCTCATAGATGGAGGCAGAATGCATTAGACTTGACACTTGTTTCATCTTTACTGGCTCTGTCTTGTGAGTGGCAAGTATGTGATGATTATTCTCTAGGCAGCTATCATTTTCCTGTAAAGACGAAAATTACGGTCAATAATCAAAATTTTCAAGAAACAGCTGTATCAAATGACATAAACTTAAAATTGGTAGATTGGTCAAAATATCCAAATTTAATAGATAATTTAATTAAAAATTATAGTTTTGATTATAGTAATCATTTACATTGTTATACAGATTTAATAGAACTAGTTAAACAAGTCATGCATGAATCAACACCATCCAATCAGTCTTCTAATCGAAATGTTAACATCAACTTGCAATCTCTTAAAAGAAATAAAAAAAAATTCTCTACCTTGGTGGAATTTAAAATGCAAAGAGGCATTATTAAATTTTAAAAATGCATATTTAGTGCTTATAGTTAAATTTACAATTAAATGGTGAATCGAAAATGAACTTAGTTTAAAGGTAGGTCCTTTCCTTTCGAAAATTTGGGTTTGACTGACATCAGTCAGCATGACCGTGTTATGTCGAAATTATTCTATCATTCAAACGTCAATCATGATTGATCGAACTGATTGACGCTTGCCTAGGCGTGTAATGGGCGTCTATGATGGAATGCACAGCCCATAATTATTGTATCATAGTGGCTCTCTATTCCCTTCAGACCACAACACTGCAGCTAGGCAACTGAAACCGGCAAGAGAGCCCTACCATATAGTAAAATACTGATTTAGAAATAGACACAACATCAAGAGCTATTTTACGTAATGGATTAAGCCTATTTGTTTATACCTAAATCCGTTAAGGAACAGGTGGGTGTATGGTGTTAGGATCTTTTAGCTTCAAAAGTGGAGAACTAATTCTCTGTGATCATATAATTATTTTATGTAAACCCTACGGAAGTTTATTTCGGCTCCTCAAATCCATATTTACATATTTCATTAGCGCCTGATGATTTATATACTGCAATGACAATTAACTGCAACGAATGCTATTTATAAAATTTGAGGTCAATGTAATTATTAAAGTTCAATTTAAGTCTAGAGGTTTTAACTTATATTATTTGCATAAAGTAATAAAGTAGCAAATCAATGGCTTTTAGGTGGAGCAAAGTTCTATAGATATCTGGCATCTTCATTTGTGATACATGAGGAATAATTTATTTGAATGATCCTTTTACGTAGTAGAGCCAAGCTGCAGCTATATTTATAGTACAGTTGTAGCACGAATGGATCGGCTCAACCGGGAAAGGACCACGCTCTCACAGAATACCAGCATAAAATAACAGCTTGATGCTGTTGTGTTTCGTATGGTTAGTTTAGGTAACCGGAGACCCTTCTTATTGGAACCAGGCATTATATCTTAGTCCTCAGGGGTGACAACGCGTCTGAATTTTAATTCTTAACCGAGAATAAATGTAGATGTTTATGGACCACAGCATCCACTTATCATCAGGTGGACTGTGTGCTCGTTTGTCACTCCATTCTATAAAAAAAAACAAGTCCGTGCTTTGTTGCTGGCTGTGTTTTTGCCGAAATATTGAAAATAATGGACAATGTCTAACAAGATTCATTCAAAAGTCCACTGCTGAATATATAGGCCCGTGAAGGTTGCCTTATTGATAGGATTTTTACTATAATTGCCAAACTTGACCACCTTGACAGGCGAATTGGCAACCGCGGTTCTTTTGAGGCATATGAGGAAGGAAGTGCATCACCTATTTCATTTTCATTTATTACGTCTTACGACAGAATAATGTGTCATAAGAGGTAATTCATCAATTTAATGTGCTACTTATACATATTACTACTCTAGTGACATTCATATTTTTTTAGTTTTACGTGCAAAAATGCTTACCGTGTATTGTCGTTGTGAAAGTATCCACTACCCCACATCGTCCCGTGGGTATCGTTAAAAGCGATAGAGGGAAACAAATCCGGAGAAGTCTTGAATTATGGTTGATGATACTCATGAACCATTCTTCAAGACAGGCAGTAACGCTCTATTGAAGAACTACAATACAAATTCATAGTTCTTCGAAAAAAAAAATATAAACGATCGAATTTTCATTTAATAAAGTAATAAAACAGGGGGGTTGATAGGGCTTCGCGTGAATAAAATGCGGGCATTTTGCGCTCCAAATGGGATTCATTATAATATAGAAGCTAGATAGAAATAACACAATATAAAAGCTCATAGTAACAAGAAGAAGAAACTACCAGAAAAAGCTCTGGCGAAATAGTGAATTAATAGGAAAATCACTCACTTGAACGTCCTCCCAGTCGAATTAAGATAGGATGTCTGTATTCTCATTTCACTACAAATATACCAACCATAGTCAAAATACTACCTACCACTGATAAAAGGGGGAAACAGTATAAATTATTTTGATTTGGTTTAGCAGTTTGCGATATGTCGCTGTCACATCATTGCACAAAGAGGCAAGTGCCAAAAATTGCTGTAGTGAAATTACGATCTTAAATATGCCAGACCTACATTATATAGCCTGCTAGCTGGCAGCAAAGTTTATGGTAAGAAATAGTAGCTGGTACGATCACCGGTCACGCCAAGTACCTGTCAGTGTGAAGGCACCAAACTACATAATATTATGTCAAGTAATTCACTACAAAACACTGAAATGACAAACAATTTCACAGTCTATCTGATGGTAAGTGACACACATAGACATCTGCAACGAACGTCAAACAAAGAAGACTATAAATACGTTGTCATCTAAGAAGGAATGCACAGCCCATAATTATTGTATCATACTGGCTCTATATTCCCTTTAGACCAGAACACTACAGCTAGGCGACTGAAATCGGCAAGAGCGCCCTACCATATAGTAAAATACTGATTTAGAAGAACAACAAGACACAACATCAAGAGCTATTTTTATGTATTGGATTAAGCCTATTCGTTTATACCTAAATCAGTTAAGGAACAGGTGGGGGTTTGGTGTTGGGATCTTTTCGCTTTAAAATAGGAAAACCCATTCTCTGTGATCATATAATTATATTATCTAAACTCAACGGAAGTTTATTTCGGCTCTTTAAATCCTTATTTACATATTTCATTAGCGCCTGATGATTTATATACTGCAATAACAATTAACTGCAACGAATGCTATTATAAAACTTGAGGTCAATGTAATTATTAAAGTTAAATTTAAAAAAAATCGCAAAGTCTAGGGTTTTTAACGTATATAATTTGGATAAAGTAATAAAGTAGCAAAACAATGGCTTTTAGGTGGGGCAACGTTCTATAGAGATTCTGGCATCTTCATTTATGATACATGAGAAATAATTTATTTGAATAATCCTTTTACGTGGTAAAGCCAAGCTGCAGCTATATTTATAGTACAGATGTAGCCCGAATGGGTCGGCTCGACCGGGAAAGGACCACGCTGTCACAGAATACCAGCGTAAAATAGTTGCTTAATGGTACTGTGTTTCGTATGGTGAGTGTAGAGAAACGGATACCCTTTTTACCGGAAAAGAGGCATTCCATCTTAGTCCTCAAGGCTGACAACGCATCTGCATTTTGATTCGCAAACGAGGATAGATGTAGATGTCTATGGGCCTCAGTAACCACTTGCCGTCGGGTGGACTGTGTGCTCGTTTGTCACCCTATTTATATTAAAAAAAAATCAACTGTTTTACATAATATGTGCTATTTATAAGGCTGCTGGTATGCTAAGATACAGGATTGATTACATAATGTTAGGAATCACAGCATCCACGTGTTTGTAGAGTTTTAATAAAGATCAATATAGGTATGTATAAATAATAGGACTATGATAACAATAATAACGAGCTAATATAATGATTTATTATTATATATATTATTATAGTTACAATTCAAGTTTATAGATCAATATTCATGGATAATTTATTTCACTAATGGGTTAATTTTCACCCACCACTGTATGTTGATAATCTGATGGAGTCAAATTAGCCATAACTTCTCGAGAGAGGTCTTTGTATACAATCGCAATTTTATCTTGTACCTGCTTCCTAAGTTCCTCCACGTGGTCTAGACTAAGGCCTTTTGTAGCTATAGGTTCCAAGCATTGGATAACGATACGACCTACAACAATTTTTAATACAATATGAAATTTAATCTGAAAAAGTAACATTATTCACATATAATTGGATTCCGAGATCGTATTGAAATTTATATGAGATCAATCATCAAGTATATAATATACATGCTCCTTTTTCTCTTTGCAAAATCGGTTAACTAACCTCTATGTTATTATATTACATGCATTAAAATACAATCAGTCTAATAAAGAACATGGAGCAAGTCATTTTTAAGTTAGATGGAAAGGAGCGACATTTTTGGCTCTAACAGCACGGCGTGCCAGCAAACCATGCTACGTCGCCCAGTTCCTAGAACAATTGGCCCAGATTTATACATTCAAGCCGAACATTGATTATTTATAAAATGTATGATAGTTTTATGTAAGGATTTCTTATATTTACGCGAATACTACACGTTTAAGTCCCGACGTTTCGGGTGCTTTACAGCCCCCAACACCCATGGTCGCGGGGGGCACTGAGTGTTTAACGCCCCGATGTTACAGTTAGCCCGGCTACCTTCAGCTTTTGAATATTATTTTTTGGTACGATCTACGCAGAACGAGCTTACAGAATCTTGAAGTCCTGCATTGGTATGCTTCGGTTTGGATTTAATTTTATTAATTATAGGACGGTAGCAACCATCCATCTTCTCTATTGAAATTAGGATGTTTTTAATTTCAATAGCTTCGCCTTTTGCGGCGGCACGATGCAACTGAGCGGACGATCTTGAACACGTTCACAGACTGCAGACTTCCTAGAGCGTCGGTGGTTTACGATAGCTATATGTTTTTTTACGCCGGCCACATTCACCATTAAGCATGTTCACTCCCGCATCTTGTAGAGCGATATTACACTTGGCAGATGGTAAATATTACACTCGGCAGATGGTGAGCATTGACTTATCTTCTTCGGCGGCTTGTAGTATTTTTTAATGGAAGCTTGCTTCGATTTTTCAAGGTTTTATGTAATTTGTAGGATTTTTGCTTAATTATGGCCGATTTTCAATATCGTTAAGAACTTGCAAACGCTATACGGCTGAATATATTAAAAATATTATTTTTAACAGTAGGTTGGGTCCCACATTAATATGAAAAAAAAAATCCGCCCAAAAGTAAAAAAAAGTGGGACTTTACTCGTAACTGTTCGATATTAAGATTTCAGAAGCTATTGTGTGGAATTAAAAAAAATTGTAGTCGGTTCTACTTTTTATCTATAAGTTAATTATATAATAGTATTTTCTTTGATTCTCCTAAGATTTATACCTCTTAAACTTTAAAGTTCTGTCTTTCTTTACTTCTTATCAGGTCATCAAACAGCCAAGCACAGCAGGCTGATTTTCGAGTTTCACATAATGCACTGACGCGCAAGCCCATCATCTTTGGTAGTGGGATAATTTGTAATTAGACGATGAAGAGAGAAGATTGGGTAGAATTTAGAAATTGAGCGAAGATTCCAAAATTATAATAGCATGAATATTTTGGGATTCAAATGACGCAAACACTTCAGGATAGTGATGCTTTTGTCGTTAACGTGAATAGCTTTGAAGTTTTTCACACATAGTCATAATCATATCTATACATATAATAAATCTGTAGAAAAGTCGTGTCTGTAATTCTAATATATTCTTGAAAAAACAAGTCCAGGGGACTAAATAAAGGATTCTCAAGCCAAATCAGTGGTTTTTAGAATTTTTGTCTGTCTGTCTGTCTGTCTGTGTATTCCGGATTCACGCAAAAACCACTGGACCGATTTACATAAAATTTTGTATGTAGGTAGTTAGTAACCCGGGTCAACTTATAGGCTACTTTTTATCCGATTACGGAACTTCAAAAAAAGAAGGTTAAGTATTTTCCTTCCTTTAAATGTTAATTTTCTATTATATATTAGTTATAGGCGGGATAACGGGTATTTTTCAAATATTTATAAATCAAATATTAATAATACCATATATCATATTTATAAATAAAGTTTAAAATATAGTTATAAACTTGGTAAAATACACTGATGTAGTTATCAAAATAGCGCCATCTATCTTCAAATGGAAAAATTAGTATATTTTGCCTTCAGTTACTAATAAATTAGATAATATAAATAAAAATATGTATATGTTTAAATAATAAGATTTTTAAAATTATTTAAAAATTGTAACGTTTAGTTTTTTAGTATTTTTGTTATTTTATTTTAAAAGTGTAATAATGTCAATAGATAATAGTGACATCTATCAAAAATATGAAAATTGATAAGGTTTTTATTTCAATTATACTAATCTATATGTAAACTGATTAATACTGGTCTGTTTGCAAAATTTTCATTATCTTTATAGCTTTATTAAACATATTTTAAACATATTTTTATATATGTCGTGACCAGATCGTAGAATTGATCATATGCCTATCATAAAGTAGTCTATCATTTCGTGAAATGGTGTGGTCATTTCATGATATTTAGCACTGTTTGTTGACCACCTCATGATATAGCTTGACAAAAAAATTTTATATTAATTACATTAGAAATGAATAAACCAAACTATAAATATAACTTAAAGTAGAAAAATTTAAAAAAGAGTTATAAAGTGCAAAAAATTAAAAATCAAACCACTGACTCAGTGTTGTATATTAATATAATACTCTAGATACTCTACTCTAGATAATGATAAACTATTATTTAAAAGTAATTTCTCAATTAACTGACACTATGTAACGAAAAACTTTACCTCAGTCACAACTAGCGACATCTGGTGAGTGGAAGATTATTAGCCCTCATTAAATAATAGAATGTTACTGAATTACGATGTAAATAATTAAAAATTTGTTCGTGGCATCGTTAGAAGGGTAATTACTAGGTAGATGTGGTCAAAAATCATACACAAGCTTAGTTTTAGTTTTTAGAAATTGTATTTAAACAAATACGAGGGCCGTGTAGCTCTCGCCGTGAGATTTCATCGTAGCACGGGAGCAAAACTGTTATAGAAAACTTTACGTGCTGACTTAACACGTGTCCGTTAAAGTGGTAACGAATAACTTCGTGGGGAAACCTAGATGTCTGAGTAATTAAATTAGTTGTGGAGATGTAAAAACAGTTAATATTCATTAAAGCATTGCAGTATATTCTATTTTTCTGCCCACAAAACACTATAGGTAATGATGAGCCCTGTGGACATTAGTGAGACGTATATTAGCTGCTACTTCACTTTTTTTACGAGACTTATAAATCAGTTTGTAAATTAAAATAGCTTTCATATTTTCAAACACATTAAGATATATTTGATATAGTCCTGGTTTCATAGCTCATATGAATACCTATATGTAAATGAACAGGCTATTGCGGAAAAATACTTACTTACTAATTAAAGAAAGCCGGTTTTACTTAAACAAAGGTTCATTTTATTTTACTTGTCAATGGCGGTAATCAAACTGATTAAAACTTAAATTTCATGGTACGTAAGCATTATTATATATTTTAGCATATATTTGAATTGCAAATTGGAATGTCAATTTACCACATTTTTGGCGGTAAAGGAAAACAGAAGTTTCGCAGTTGAGGACATCCCGCGTTGGAATTGCGCAGCGAAGACTTTTGGCCAAAAACTCGGCGGCCTGTGCCCAATAGTAACATGTATGTAAGCTGCTACTTTTTTACTTTTCATGGGGCAATAGTATATGCAGTATTTATTTCATTCATATTTTCGAGTATGTTACTTTTTTGTTTTCACTCTACCGTAATTATTAAGGGTTGCAAAAATGAGTAGAACTCATTATCGTCAGCCTATCAAAAGTCCACTGAAATGAACTTAGGCCTCCCCCGTAAATTGTCAAGTAGCTGGATATTTGCTATAGTTGCCACGTTTGGTAGGCGGGTTGGCAACCGCAGATATTATTATTTAGATACATCTGTTGGCAGGAAAATGATGATGCCCATCTCCTGTTTGTTTTCCTATGTCGCCTCTTACGACAGGACGATATGAGGTGGCGGATTCTCTTTCACCTCCACAACAAGACGAACATTTTTTTACTCCCGTTCATGAGTGTAGTGATTCCCACGTTCACTTTGAATAAAATTTATAAGCAATGACTAATAATTTTAATAAATAAGTAAAATAAAAATAAAACTAATTTTAAGGATTTTATCGCGTTTAATTTAAACTTTTTTAATTCCCGATGTTTTGGGCACTTTACAGTACCCATGGTCACAGGAGGACTAAGGTGTTTGACGACCTGATATCATATTTAGAATAGAATAGAATAGAATAAAAATAGAAATGAATACAATAAATAATAGTATGCTTGGGTTTGAATTTAATTTTATTAATTACTAGCTGTTCCCCGCGACTTCACCCGCGTGTAATTTAGGATTTTAATTATGTTGCGCGGAACCTTAAGCGTTTTTCTAAAATATAAGTAGCCTAAGTTACTTCCTATAACATCAGCTATCTGCCAGGTCCAGCCGTTTCGGAGATTAGCCGGAACAAACAGACAGACAAAAATTTTATAAATTGTGTTTTTGTTATAAGTAACTACCGTATATACTTTCATATACATTTAGTAAAAAGCTGTTATTTTGACATTACAAACAGACACTTCAATTTTATTTATTTGTATAGATAGGGTCCTTAGCAGATGATAGCACTCAGCCATCTTCCATTTTAAAATTAGGATGTTTTTTAATTTCAAAAGGCTCGCGAATCATCATTGGTAGGAATTGGTGTTCTATTGCAAGGATTTGTTGTATATCAGATCCGATATAATGGTTGGGACGATACTAAACATATTGACATACTTTTATTCTTCCCGGAGCGTCGGTGTTTCACATCAACGATGTGTTCTTTTAAGCGGGTTTTTATGGAACTTTCATCCAAAGATGCGTAAAAAAGTCCCACGTAAAGAAGTTAAAATTAAACGTGATAAAATCCGTAACATTAGTTTTATTCCATGTATAGTATACTGTATACTAAATTTTATAATTTCATAAATGCAGTTCTATAATGATGTATACTGTATTCATCACTATAGAACTGCATTTATGAAATTTTATAGTCTACTCGAACGTAAAAAAATATTTACATCTATTTTATGGTGCCGATCAATATGAAATATCTCAAATAAACATTATCCCGTAAACTGATAGAAGACCTTGTTAAAACTAAATTAACTTTAAGTAAATAAATTAATGTAAAGAGTAAAATGTAAATAATAGATAATAATACATTTTCATTCCGAGACAAAACACCTTTCTTATGGATACATCGGAATACATGCCCAATATAAAAAATAGTAGGTGTTTTCTATACATATAGGTAAATTCACGTGTTCCTGTAGCATATTATATCTATACATAAATATACATAATCTATGCATAATGTACGTCTAATAGTCTTTTAGAATTAAAAAAAAAATCTTTGACAGACATAGAGACACAGACACTGAGGTGACTCTAATAGCGATCGAATTTTTCTAAATTTGCCACGGAATAGTATTTAATGGCGTTCCTAAATACATGCTCACGCGAGCGAAGCCGCGGGTAAAAAGCTAGTTCATACAATATATTTGTTTTATCTAGACGATTGCTCATAGCTATTCTAGGATTCGATAGATAGCGCTGTAGTCAAGTTGTTAGTTAATTCTGTATTTATGGATAAACTGACTCGTATCTGAGATATTATACTGCTTTAGTGTTTAGTCGCTTTGGTCGGTTGATTAATAAATATTGTAAGAAGTCCGGAGCGAATTCAAAATGAACCGAGTCAACGAGTACCTACCGGAAAGAGCAGGATAACATCGGCCGTGAGTTAGTATATTATAAACTAGCTGTTCCCCGCGATTTCACCCTCGTGTAATTTAGGTTTTTATTTTTTTTTGCGCGGAACTCTAATTCTTTTTCTAAAACAAAAGTAGCCTAAGTTAATCCTTATAACATCAGCTGTCTGCCGGTGAAAGTCCCATAAAAATCGGTTCAGCCGTTTCGGAGATTAGTCGGAACAAACAGACACAAAATTGTGTTTTTGTTATAAGTACCATATATACTTTCATATGCATTTAGTGAAAAGCTGTTATCTTGACGTTACAAACAGACACTCCATTTTTATTTATTTGTATAGATAATGTATTTATTGTAAAAATAAATATTCTAAAAAATTTATGGATATGCATTTTCTTACCATTTTTAAAAAATTCTCTTTATCTACTTATAACGTAACTAGCTGTACCCCGCGACTTTGCCCGCGTGTAATTTGGTTTTAATTTTCTTGCTCGGAACCCTAAATCTTTTTCTAAAATAAAAGTAGCCTAAGTTACTCCCTATAACATTAGCTATTTGCCAGTGAAAGTGCCGTCAAAATCGGTCCAGCCGTTTCCGAGATTAAACTGCACAAACAGACAAACAGACAGACAGACAAAAATTAAAAAAAAATAGTTTTTGTTATAAGTACCGCATATACTTTCATATGCATTTAGTAAAAAGCTGTTATTTTGACATTACAGACACATCCATTTTATTTATTTGTATAGATGTGGTGAGAATGCACCTACCGGAAAGGGCAGGACAACATCTTCCGTCAGCTAGTATATTACAAATAATGTTTTTATTGTAAAAATAAATATTCTAAAAAATATTATGCTTATGCATTTTCTTACCATTTTTCAAAAATTCTCTTTCTTTACTTATAAAATAATATGGTGAGAATACACCTACCGAAAAGGGCAGGATAACATCTGCCGTCAGCTAGTATATTACAAATAATGTGTTTATTGTAAAAATAGATATTCTAAAAACTATATACTTATGCATTTTCTTACCATTTTTCAAAAATTCTCTTTCTTTACTTATAAAATAATATGGTGAGAATACAACAGGTATGATTGGGACTTGAGCTGCAATAGCCATCTTGAAGGCTCCCTTTTTGAATGGTAATAAGCGTGTGTAATCTCTATTACGTGTACCTTCAGGAAACAGCCAGACCTTGGTCTAAAATAAATATATTATATTAACGATTAAAATATGTAAAATGAACAGTTTATAATAATTATTTTGTGTACGTGTGCATATACGTTTACATGTTTGATAATAACTCCAAGGAAGGAGGTGGTCGCTTCCAAGCTGTTTCTACAATAGGTTCTGTAATTAGTTGGTTCAACCATTTTTATTGTATAACTAGCTATTCCCCGCGACTTCGCCCGTGTTACCATTGGATTTCATGGGTTTTAATTTTTTTACGCGGAGTCCTAATTCTTTTATTTAAATAAACCAGCCTAAGTTACTCTTTATAACATCAGCTATCTGCTAGTGAAAATCCCGTCAAAATCGGTCCAGCCGTTTCGGAGATTAGCCGGAACAAACAGACAGACAGACAGACAAAAATTTTAAAAATTGTTTTTTTGTTATAAGTACCGTAAATACTTTCATATGCATTTAGTAAAAAGCTGTTATTTAGATATTACAAACAGTCATTTCAATTTTATTTATTTGTATAGATTTACTTTGAAAAAATAAAAAAGTCCCGCTAGGTTTCTTGCTGGTTCTTTCCAGGACAGAGGTTTTTTTCCGAACCAGTGGTAAAAGTAAAAATTACTTGCAATAAGAATTACATGGAGTCTATATTAAATAAAAAAAACTATTCTATTCTATAAGTATAATATATGGCTTCTGGTGTATCTTTAACTCTAATCTTTAACCTAACAGTTGCAATTAATATTTTAAATACAAAAAAAGCTACTAAGAAATCAGTAAAGCCTTTATTAAAATTGATGTTTGATTTGCTATATATGCAATTACGAGAATATTATTATAGAAACATCATGACATGGTTGTACATGGGCCTCTCTCATTGTAATAATTTAAAATTTAAAATTTTGTACAACCGACTTCAATATAAATTATTAAGAATAACTCAAAAACTATTTGTCAGACCTTGATCAAATTTATATCGGACTACATCTGAAGCACCAGCTTCCAAATAAAAAAAGAATCATCGAAATTGGTTCTCCCAGTAAAAAGTTATGAGGTAACACACATAAAAAAACATACAGTCGAATTGAGTACCGTCTCCTTTTTGAAGTCTGTAGAAAAGGATCAGCTGTACTCGCTACATTTAGACGGCGATTATTGGATATCTGTTACTGTTCTTGTATTCGGGGAGACGCCAGGGAGAGTAACAGACATCCACTCACTGAACTCACAACATTTTTAACAATATATTATAGCAACTAGTAACAATAATTTATCATTCGAATATCCTGGTTATGTCTTCATTTGATTTTAGTAGTGTGCATTTATTTCTAAATTATACCTTAATTTTTCTTTACCTTTCCTTTAACCATAACGTTTGTAGTAGCTTGAAGTTGATAATAAGCCCGTTCAGGATTTTTTCTGTCTATAAAAATAAATCCGGCAAGGTAAGCTACTAGCCCAAACGGCATAAGGTATAATAATTCCTTTTTCACAACCATCGTCAATTTATCTACCACTTCCCAAATGTATATCAGTCCTAAAAATAAAAGGATAATAAGTGATTATTAAAACGCATGGACACATGTAACGAATTTTGAAGTACGGATGCATTGTCACACCCTAATTAGTATACTATGAAGGGCGTTCAATGTATTCTCGGTATTAGGGTGATTTGCTAATAATGTGGGTAATTAAAAAAATGAGTAACGATTAGGCATGCGCGCCGCGCCGGCGCCGCCGCGCCACGCCGCGCCCAGCCCACGCCGCGCCGCGCCGACAAATCCGATCGGCGCGCCGTGAACCAACGCGGGACGGGCGTGTGGGCGCGGGGTCAATAAAACCATGCAATTATTTAAAAATTCAAAAATCAATAAAAAAATGTAAAAAGATCGTAAAAATCGTTCGGTATCGCTTACCGGAATTGAAGCGAGCGGCGGAAATAGAACAAATTAAATTTTTACAGTCTCTGGAGCGCGTATCAGAACTTTCAGTATGTATATAAAAAGTACTCTGTGATCAGAACATTTGCTACTAGCACGCCTAGTGAGCGCGTTTTTTCTATAGTGGGACTAACTGTGACTGCTAAAAGATCTAGACTAAGCCCAGTACACGTTAATAAAATTATTTTTATTAATGATAATTATACATTGTGCAAAAAACACAATTTTAATTTCCTATAGTTTGTGCAAGAAACAAAAAAATGTGCTTTTTCGTTTTTGCACAAATTATAAGGTATAATTAATTAGAACTTGTTTGGTTTGTTTTTATTTTGAGAAATTAAATTTGAATCCCTATCCAGGTCTATGTTTCACTTGTACTACCTTATTTTAAATAAATGTTTATAAAAATTAAAATAAAATACGGCCGCGCCGGCGCGGCGTCGCCACGCCGACCACAATGGGTCGGCGCGCCGCCGCCGCCGAATTCTTGCTCGGCGCGCATGTCTAGTAACGATACTAAATGACTGTATAAATATGAAATTTCATCTAGATAACTTCATTGCTTCTTATGTAATATTCAGACATAGGCAACGGTAATGACTGACTCGACAATGTTAAAAAAATCGAACATCGTGCGGTGATTAAAGTCCTCTCTAAACAACTAAACAAGGAAAAACTCAAAAAACGAGGACTTTACCGAGGGCGTGAC
Organism: Parnassius mnemosyne; assembly: GCA_963668995.1. NCBI lineage: Eukaryota > Metazoa > Arthropoda > Insecta > Lepidoptera > Papilionidae > Parnassius > Parnassius mnemosyne. Next base: position 21,368,104 of record CAVLGL010000115.1, read on the forward strand.
GTTTCGTACTCATATTGTACAGGTGTGTAAAAAGGCGTTTAAAAACCTGGGATTCATAATGCGTGAAACGCATGACTTCCTCAACACTGCCGCCGTGAAATCATTATATAATGCTTTAGTAAGAAGCAATCTAGAAACTGGTGCTATCATCTGGAGTCCTTATGAGACCAAGTATAACCTCATGCTGGAGAAAATACAGAATAAGTTTAACCGGTACCTCCATTTAAAGCAATACGGAGTGTACCCTTTTTATCCTCTTATGTATCCAACCCTTTTTGTAATAGGAATGGTTGGATATTATAAGTTGGAGGTTAGACAGAACTTTGCGCTACTACTTAGTACATATACTTGATATTACGTGGTAGATTAAACAATCCGGAAATTCTGGAATCACTGCGGTCCCTCGTGACGTCTTTTTGTTTACTAACTTAATTTTATAAAAAAAGTAATAAAAAAAAGTAAATAGCAGCTTTGAGGTGTTTTTCACAAAAACAAGTTTCTAAATGTTTCACCCATGGACCTCTTTGCAACTTAATCAATCAATCAAGATGTCTTTAGAGATGGTGTATTCTCCAAAAGAAAGTAAAAAGAAAACCATATCAAATCGGAGCTCAGCTGTTTGTCCGCAGAAAAAGGAAAGAAAATATTAAAAATCATATAAAACGATGAAAAATGCATACCCAAGACATCAAAAGTCGACTGATGGTTGGAAACAATGACGGCTCCACGGTCCTCAGCCAATATTTCAGCTCCACGTAGTTCCCATTTTACGTCATAGAGTTTGGTGATATGTTTAAAAGTACCTATGAAAAACCTGTAATTCATTTAATCAAATCAAAAGTGCTCCCAGGTAGGAAGTCTAAACTATTTCAACTATTGATTTTTAAACATAAAAATAACTGATAATGACCAAGAAAGCTACGAATGTGTCACCATAATATTTCTGATGATCTAGCAACCTTGTAAAGTTGAACAGAAATGACTACTATTCAGACCATAGATTACTGTATATATACTAGATTCAGACACATGAAAGTGTATTCCTTGTTGTGTTATCCAGTATAAATTGTACTTAATCCTACATTGTTAAAAAATTTTCATCTACCGTGATAAGTTTCTTTTACTACCAACAGTGATCAGTAACGTAGGACATTTGTACAATGACTTTACTACATAAATCATCAGGAAACTACAACATTATGGTGTATAAACATTGCGCTTTGACTTATTATTTCAAATTTTAACGACTGGTTTCGAAAATGCATTTTCGAAGGTATGTTTTCTTCCAGGGATATTTTCTCGGCTCATTGTTCTTAAGACTTACCTTACCTTGAAGGAGATAACCACAATATAGAAAAATTTATTATTTTGATGATACTTCATTGATTGTCAAATTCAGACGGCAACCATTAAATTATGATGATATGAAAAATGCTTTGACAAAATTAAAATAAATTAAAGAAATGTACTAAATATAACACCTAACGTTAAACAATCGAACTTAGTAGAAATTAACCAATATAGTTTTAAATGGGCAAGTTATAAATCAAATTTTAAAAAGACACTCAGAGAAAAATCGATTCGTGATGAATCGTTAATTATCGTGCTTAGCTGTTGAATTGAAAACAGAGAAAATGTTCAATGCTTGTCAGTCAACATTCAACAAGTTTAAAAGTTTTATTAAACAAAATTGTATTAAACGTTTATTAAAATATTATGGAAATATTTGGGAATGAGGTGATTGCTAAAAAGCTTTTTATATCTGTAATTAGCTTGTCATATAAACAATTGTGTAAAGTTTTAATTTTGTTAACTTTGCTAGTTCTTTCCATGACTATTGGAATTCGAGGTATTTTCAAAACTAGTAGTGAATTTAAACAAAATAATACTTTTTATATGTAGGTATTATGAATAATTTATACTCTATAAAAATATTCTATTATATGCAATTATGTATTTATTAAGACTGATGTGACGGATGCCGATATAACGTATGCTATGTATGTATTTCTAATCTATCTTGGTTTTCTCTGCAAGCGCGTTGTTGTTCTTTCTCAGTCCCGGGAGCCGCCTCATTCGTGCTGCAGCCATAAAAACTGCAACTTGGCTTGACAATAATATTGTTAAAATTGTAAAAAAATGTCAGATGACCACAGAACACAATTACTCTCTATCGGCCTGGTCAGACGTCAACAAGGCAGAGTCATTGAATCAGTGTTGATCCAGTCAAGAAACAGTTTGCATAAATGTAAGGAGACTAACCGGTCATGGAAACAATGTAAATTATTATCATTATTTATATCATTGTTTTATTATCTGATTATGATTTCAATAAGTAATTAAGTAACGTAATTAATTAAATGATATAGTATCTTCACAATGGCTCTATTGTTTTCGCTTTTTGTTTATTGTTATTTTTTGTTGTGAATAAAAATTTGTATCTAAATTTTTTTCAAAAAAAAAAGAATATTTTTCAATTAGGTATATCCAGTATCCTCGTCAGCGTAAGGTGAAGAGACAAACTCGGCGTTGCTTTTAATTTCGTATAACGGCCCAGGAACGCTTGGCGGTTAATTCTACTTAATAATATATAGAAAAGTTTGATAATACGTTACCGCATGCGGAGCCGATTCCCTGCGGGATTTCCGAATGGTTTATTATGCTTAAATATGTATTTCATTCGTGTTACGCACAGTAATACGGAATTGTTATCAAATCATTAAATTCTACTCGTCAACACTAACATAAATAGGGTAGTATTAATTTATCACGCAAAATATTTGCATTTCGTAGAAATGTTGTTTTTAATAATTTATATTTCTTAATACCAAAGGGGCCAAGTCCTTTTTTATGGTTTGCCAGTGCCAGTTATTTAGCTGTGGACTACGATACTATCCCCAACTTGTATCCTTTTCGGGGGGAGCGCGTTGTATATTTTGGCGCTCACCGCATACGGTGTTGGCCTGTGAGAAACTGTGTGCCTCCCTCACATTTTTTTTTTAAATGTGTAGAGTGAAGCCCTTGTATCAAGTACTTTTATATTAATATTGTGATCCTTTTCCAAGCGTGAAGGGATTAATTAATAAGGAACTGACTGTTGTAAACCTGATGCAAGTGGAAGAGGGACGATTTAATATTCTATTGAGCCCTTTCTTCGTGAACGGGGTTCTTTAGCATAAAATAATTATAAGGCAAGATTCTGATCTTTTTGCATTTCCTTTCGCATTTACCACGGGGAGTGCTCTGGGGAATTGTTCGAATTAATTCCAGCCGCCAAATTTCACGAACGCACATCGCGGTGTATCTCCCGATACCATCCACACCATCTGGATGATTGGCGGTCTACCACTGTGTGATTTAGATGTTTTCTTCCTCGCACAACTTCCTTGTGGAATCGATTACTATCAGCGATTTTTCCGGCCGATACGACTTAGGAACCTTCAAGAAAAGAGTCTACTCCTTTTTAAAAGGCCGGCAATGTATCTGCAATTCCCCTGGTTCCCCTGGCGTTGCAGTTGTTCATTGACGGCGGTAGTCACTTACCATCAGGTGAGCCGCATGCTCGTGCGCTCACTCTCCTATAAAATAAAAAACGTCAAGCAAGTATTGCAAGGCAACAAGCTTCGGGTTCCGCTCCGCACCTACTTCACAGTGACAGAAAGAAGCCGGCCACAGTCGAGCGTGTGCCTGCTGTACTAATCTATATCAGAGGAGTCACAGACAAGGTTGGCTACATTTTGAGGCGAGCTTCTATTAAAACATACTTCAAGCCGCCGAAGAATATTAGTCAATTTTTACCATCCGTCAAGTCTAATATCCTTCTACAAGATGTAGGAGTGTACAAGCTTGATTGTGAATGTGATCTCTCTTACATAGGACAAACAAAAAGATCCATTAAAACCCGCGTGAAAGAACATATAGCTCACGTGAGGCACCGACGCTCTGGGAAGTATGCAGTCTGTGAATATGTTCAAGATCGTCCCCGCCATTACATCAGATTTGATAGACCACAAATCCTCGCAAAAGAACACCGATTCCTATTAAGTATGATACGCGAGGCTATTTAATTAAAAAATAATAATATTTAAATAAAAAACAGATGGATGGGTGCTGCCATCTGCTTGGGTTTGGATTTAATTAACAAAATTAAATCCAAACCCAAGCATACCACTGTAAGACTTCGAGATACTGTTAGCGTCATTCTGCGTAGATCGAACCAAAAATTAATATTAAAATAACTGAAGGTAGCCGGGCTAAATGTGACATTGGGACGTCAAACATCTCAGTCCCCCCGTGACCTTGGGTTGTTGTAAAGTACACGAAACGTCGGGAATTAACATACTAAATTAAAGGCGATAAAATCCGTAAAAATAGTTTTATTCAACGACGTATGACCATCTGGCCTTTAGCTGAGATTTTAAACTAAATTTAGTTTATTTTATTTTATTTTTTATAATTATTTTAACTCATACCTTATAATTTAAAAAGGTGACCGCGCGCTGGGTTCCACGAATGTTAACACTTTCACTGTCCGGTTTTCAGACACAATAGTAAGACAAACACAGCGAAACGGTTAACAGACGCCCGAATGTTAAAAGAAATCAAGAGTTGGCATTTCAAAGCTACGTTTAGCAATAATTGAAGAATATCCGGATTCTTTTTGCGTTCGTTTCGTAACCGTAGATGAAACGTGGCTACACCATTTTGATCCGGAGACGAAAAACCAAAGCAAGTTGTGGAAAAGACCGTCTTCTCCGTCACCCCAGATAGTTAAAGTGTCTGCGTCCGCTGGAAAACGAACGACCTCTGCCTTTTGGGATGCAGACGGTATAATAACGATCGACTATAAAAGTAAAAGAGAAACCATAACCGGAGATTATTATGCATCATTAATCAAAAAACTATGCGAAGAACTAAAGAATAAACGTCGAGGAAAACTGCGTGTTGGAGTGCTTTTTCATCATGATGATGCCCCTCCCCATCGATCTGATATTACTGCCATGCAAAATGCTTAGTTTCAGTTGATGCACCCACCATATTCTTAAGAAAATAAAAAATAAAACAATTTTAATTTAGAGATGAAAAATCTATCTCATGTGGTGTCAATTGCCCATGGTATTTAGCAGGTCCTGCAGCAGATAAGGCAACAAAAGAACCTTAGTGTAGAGCCTGGTGGATTGTTCATTGATAAAATCTATCCTTTTATTTAAGCTACGCCTGGCGGACTAATTGGTGTTGACATGCAAGTAGAGGTGAAGTGTCATATTACAGAATCCAAAAAAGGCCTAATGAATGCAATTGACGCAAATAAAATAAAAATATTGAAATATGATACAAAATCTAACACCATAAAAATTAACAAAAAAATTGATTTTTACTACCAGGTACGGGGGCAACTACACGTGGCCGAACGGCAAATATGTCGGCTTGAAAAGATGAGGCATTAACGCGGTATACCGATTAGACATCTTTCTAAATGTGAAGCTTTCATCACTTTCACAGCAAAAATCGAACAATGCTTTTCAACCGGGCCTTGGAACACGTCCACTTGACTTCATGGAATTTGGTTTTGGTTGATTTGATACCCAATACTCATACTCTGTTGATGTCACATGGTTACCCGAGGAAGCAAGCATAATTTTCATTTATTTTAATTAGCCAAATATAATTTTTTTGTGTTCAAATATTTTACTTTTATTCTGAATGTTCAAAAGTTTTTGTTTTATTATATTATTGTGTGTGTAGTAAATATACATATACATTTCTGTGAACAATCTACCGGACCGTGTAGTGACGGTTAAAAGTATAACCATTATTCTTAACATTAACCCTATATCATCCCGTGGGTATCATAAGAGGCGACACAAGGAAAAAAGTCAGGAGATGAGCAGCATCGTCTCCCTAATAACCACTAAACAAAAACTGCGGTTGCCAACCCGCTTGTCAGGCGTGAAAACTATGGCAAATATCGACCCTATGAGACAATCTATAGGGGAGGCCTATGTTCAGCAGTGGACTTTTATAACCTGAAACGGTAACAGAATAACCAACCTTTGTTTCATTAGCAAGAGATCAAGTTGAACATTCGCTCTTACACTTATTTTTTTTAACAATTAACCTTCAGAGTAAATTCTAATGCGAGTAACATTCTTTTATTTTAAATAATTTTGAGAATAATTTCTAACATCAGAAGTGGACTAGTTTCTAAACATATTGTATCTAATATCTAATGCTTTCGACAGGTCCAAAAAACCATCACACACATGTATTTTTCATGCTATTTAATAAACTTAACGTATAAATTAGTTCATGAATATAAGCTGAAATACTTACTTCACTATTTTTACATTTTTAGGATAAAGGAAGAAAACGGGCCAAATCACTAATAAATAAATTAACGCGCTAAAATAAAATATGAAGAAATATAGGTGATATCGTATTTTGTATGGCGCACTATATAAATATTTTTTTAAAAATATCCAGGTATTTAAGAAACACACAGTGATTGACGAAAAAAAATCCCACATACTTTAGATTTTATAGAATTTACTTTATGGATCACGAGCAAATAGACTGAGAGTTAGAATAACTAACAAGAATAATTTTATTCAGTTGAAGTACATTTGAAGTTTGCGGGATAATTAACATAAACAATAATTTTCTTTGCATTAAATTTAAGCGAATAAAATGTATACTATATAATACTAGTGTTGCACAGTTACATTTTTAATATGATTTTTATGGGCTAAACGATTACGCTTGACAATAAAACCAAAAAATAAAAATGTATATTTTTTTACATGAGTCTATCAATTTGGAACCTGTCAAATCATAAAGAATAAGTTAAGACGTTAAGTGCGTTACCGGACATATTATATAGCCGGTAATGAACTTACCCGAGGTAAGAACGCCAAAAACTAGTTTTTCTCGCTCGTGCAGCGTCATTTTAGGTACGATATTCTGTGAGTTAAAATGAGACAAATATATATTATTGCTTCTAACTTTAAGACGGTCTTATTAAAATAGAAAAAAGATGCATAGCATATTTGCCCTGTACGCACAGAACGAAAATAATTTGCATTCAGTGTGATACCGTATGAATACGACTTGTATGTGCATGTTCGGTAACACACTGGTGGCGAGGGCGTATGCGTTTTAGTGAAGATCTGACCATCTGACCTCATTACCGTTTAGACGTTGTCGACATTTCTTTCATTTTCTCGCCCTTTATTTACGTAATAGTTACGACTTTAAATTCATAATGAAGCGCTCCCGAAAAATGTTGGCGCGTGTTTTCGAAGGAAAAATGGAAGATAATGATATTACATCCGACAGCACAAGTAAAAATCGAAAGATTTTCCCTCCTGGTAAGCAAATCAAAGTTTTGAAAGATATGAAGATTCCATCAGGTTTAGCTAAAGCTACATCACCTGGGCCACATACATTTCACCTGTCAACTACAAGCAAAATAATTAATCCAGGAAAAATACATATGAAAGTCCTTCTACTAGCAACACATATGCAGTATTACACAATGTCTGTTTTCCTGGATGTTCGAGTGAAGCTGGCTCACTTAGCGACTTATCGTATAATAATCTATTAAACATTGATTTTGGTGTCAGGTTGCTGACACCAAAATCAAAATTAAAATTACCGACCTAGGAACCAGCCACATTGCCATGATATCGTCCTAAAATTAATAAAAGACTTAGGTGGAAGCTGTAGAACTGTAATAGCCGATAATTACTATACCTCTGTGGGCTTAGCAGAAGATTTATTGAAGAAGAAAACTGAACTGTGTGGAACAATAAGAATAAATAGAAGAGGTCTACCTAAAAATGTTATATCTACTAAGCCGGACCATGAAAATCTTGTGTCTACGTTCATTGCGACCACCGTAGAATTTAAGCCGGTAAAAGACTAGCAACTTCTTTGATGTCCCTGCAGCAGAGTTTTCAAAAGTGTTTTTGCTTTACGCAAAAATGCGCATACCCTCCCTCCGAATGAGTACGTACTTTACCAAAGCGACTGGGCTTATTACCCGTTGGCTAAGGCTGGCCAAAAGACGTAAGGCCAGGCTGAGTTAGCCGCTTCGATTGCGCTTGTGAAGCGCGTCGACGGCCCGCGAAAGGAGCTGTGCCTCTTCCTCTGCCCCCCGCAGCCGAGATGGATTAGGCTCTTCTAGCGTTGTTTTATTCATATCATTTTATAAACTTTATATAAAAGATAAAGGAATTTTTGTAAGAATGTATTGAAAAACTAAAGTATAATTATTACAGAAACTTGCTGAAAGAAATAATTACAAGATTCGGCAGCATGAAAAATATATTGCATTTGTATCAAAATTGACGTGAATTAACATCTAAATTGTTACAAAATACTAATACGCTACGTCAGCAAATACAGCAAATAGTTAATTCGTGAACATCGCTTAAATCGCCTCGTGCTCTAATCCAAAGTTCCGTAACCTTTCAGCTCGAGTTACAAAATCATTTTCAGTGCCTAGAATTTTTTTTAGCATAAGCAATGCAGTGGACGATATAAATAACAAGCTCGTGGAAACTGTCCATGGGGTCGGAGCTAAGTTTTGCAAGATCCGCCGCAGAAGAAACACTCTCCGATCACACTCTTAATCTCATGGTTGTTAGACGGGAAATGAAGTTGCAGATTTAATAGCATACAGGCAACTAAACAGACAAATCTCCAAACGCATGCGGCGGGACTTACGCAACTTTAATACTGCTCGTATTGAAGAAGCTATCAAGCGGAACCAGGGCCCCAAAGTCTTTGCCAGAGATCTGTCTGCCAGAAAGTGCCAACTGCCGAAGCTGAAGACCGAATATGGCAGCTTCGTTTCCGAGATACCTGAGATTTTGAGTGAGATTGAGAGGTTCTATGGGCAGCTGTACACGTCATCGTTGGAGCCACACGCAAGTGTGAGTAACGATCCAAGATCAAGTCTTATCCGACGCTGTTCCGATGATATCCCGGACGTCAGTTTGAGCGAGATTAGAATGGCTCTCCAGCACCTTAAAAACGGCAAGACCCCAGGTGAGGATGGAATTACAGCGGAACTTCTGACAGCGGGTGGAAAACCGGTACTTGAAGTCCTTCAGAAGCTCTTTAATTCCGTCCTCCATGGTAGCACTATATCGGAGGCGTGGAGCAGAAGTGCGGTGGTGTTGTTCTTCAAGAAAGGCAACAACGCTCTCTTGAAGAACTACAGACCGATTTCCCTTCTGAGCCGCGTCTACGTGCTGTTTTGGAACAAGCCGGTTTTCGAAAAGGCTTTAGCATCATAGACTATATACGTACCCTTCGGCAAATTGTACAGAAGACCGAAGATCACACACTCTGCCACTTTGTCTTGCGTATGTGTACTAAGATTGATTCCGTCGAAATTCGGGCAGTCCTGCAGTCCCTCCAGCGGTGCCAAGTGGACTGTCGGAATATCGAAATGCTGAAGTGCAGTACAGGGTACGAAACCTATCCAACTGCAGAGAGGTGTAAGACAGGGTGACGTAGTATCCCCGAAACTCTTCACCGCTGCATTGGAAGACGTTTTCAAGCTACTGAACTGGAAAGGATACGGTATCAACGTCAATGGCGAGTACATCACTCACCTTCAATTTGCCGACGATATATTCCTTATGGCAGAATGGCTGGAGGACATAAGCACTATGCGCAATGACCTCAATAGCGTCCCAACGGATAGGTTTTAAGATAAACATGGACAAAACGAAAATTATGTCATGTCAGTTGTAATAAAAATTATGTCAGGTAGTTGTTGGGAGCACTAAGCTCGAAGTTGTTGACGAATATGACCTGGGACAAATAATCCGACTAGGTAAGTCCAACTTCGACCAAGAGGTCAATCGACGGCTTCAACTCGGCTGGGCAGCGTTCGGGAGATTACGACATATCTTCTCGTTAGACATAACTCAGAACCTCAAAACTAGATTGTTCAACCAGTGCGTGTTGCCAGTGATGACCTACGGATCTGAGACGTGGTCCTTCACTGCTGGCCGTATGAGGAAGCTCAAAGTCGCACAGCGAGCTATGGAAAGGACAATGCTCGGCGTTTCTCTGCGCGATAGACTTAAAAACGAGAATATCAGCAGTAGAACCAGAGTAACCGACATACTCGTAGCCCAAAGAATTAGTATACTGAGGTGGCAATGGGCCGGCCATATAGCTCGAAGAACCGATAACCAATGGGGAAGAAAGGTTCTCAAGTGGCAGCCTCGTACCCCCAGGCGAAGTTTAGGGCGTCCCCCCACTAGATGGAGTGACGACATGGTAAGATATGCAGGAACTCGATGGATGCAGGTGGCTTAGGACCGTGCTTTGTGGCATTCCTTGGGGGCGGCCTATGTTCAGCAGTCAACTTGTAAAGGGCTGTAATGATGATGATGATGAACGTCGCTTAATATCTTGCTGAGGGGATAATTAAACAAATGTGACAATACACATGAAAACTGGGCCGGTGGGTTACAGCAAAGAAATGGCCAATTATCCCAGTTCGTTTTATTAAGGCTTTAACTAGCCTGAATGACCTTGACGAAACGGCGATCGCAGAGATTTTAGCCGATGTCATGTTATAAAAGTGCAAAAATTAATAGACTACAGAGATGACGATTATATAAGTGACATACTGCCTGTTATGCTTGCGCATCACTGAGAATTATGTCGCGGTTACATATCTTCAATTACATTGTGCTGTAGCTTTGTCCGGTAGGCGTCACGAGCTATCAAGTGTTCAAGTTTCAAGTACGTAAGAGTTTTTTATTATATATGTTAAATCGTATTTATTTGGATCGTATTAATAGATCTGGGTTAAAGCGTTCGCTGTAAATTTTCCCGGGTTTTGATCCCCGACAGTACGAATGAAATTTGTAAAATAAAAAAAGAGTCCTTTGCCCAGTAGAGGGACTTGTATAGCCTATTACTTTACTTTGTAGCAATATTTATGTATTCGTTTCAGACATAGAAGGGTACCTTATGCTGACAAAAATATCATGTGGAGGCGACGAAAACGTAAAACATCTTTGTACCTAGATAAAACGTTCGAGAAATTGTCAGTTATGTCATACGCCACATTTTCTATAGAGCGTAGAACATTGCAGATAGGGCAAAATAAAAAATAATCCAAAATATTATGGGAACTATTTATTAATAATATATACATTTATAGGTATTTATAATAAAAATAACGAACAAGCTGCAAGGTTCAACTAATAATGTTTTTTGTAAACACAATCGTAAAATTCCTGTTTTAATTTTTACCAACGGTTAATTGACGAAACGTAGTCAAGATCACTTCATATAAAATATATTTAATTAAAATTGACACGTGACCTATTTGGCCTTCTACTTAAAACTCGGCGGAAATTTGAAAAGAAGATTTTGTCTTTTCACACAAGTATTGTTTACAACTGGTGTGGTTTCGAAAAGCGTGATTAAGTGTCAGCGGTATATAATCAATTAAATACTGAACTTTTTTGAAATTTATTTTTTTGTTTATTTTTGTTATATCTTCTTAAAAACTGACGCCATCTCACTATTTTATTAATTGTTTTTTTGTAACGCATAAGGATAAGTTAGACTAAGTTAGATTAACTTGGATAAGTTTGTAATTTTTTTAATTTTATCACAAAATTTCCGCAATAGATTATTACCTTTTCTACAGTGATTCTCTCCTCTTAGTTTCGGCGTGACCAGCTTGTACACGCCCCTAGCTGCCCCAACCAAAGGGTGACGAGATTAGGGCCCATGAGTAATCCCATCGACGAGCAGCAGAGGGACGGGGCCAGAATATGGCCACGTGGAAATTCCTAATTACAATAAACCAGATGGGAGGACGCTAGAAAGACATATTACTTACCATTATCCGAAACTAACTTCGCACCAAGGCTTGGGCAGGCCGTGAGTGTGTGTAATAGTGGATGGCGAGTAGTGTACAGTGAGGTGTGAATGTGTGGGGCCTTATCAAGCATAGGCGACCAGCCGTGGCCGAGTTCCAGACTGCTCCAAAATCCAAATGCTGCACCGCTTCAGACTGCTTCGGCGCCGGACCACAGTCACTTTTCTCGTTCGTCACGATGTCAGTCAATTAACTCTATCGTACGATTTACTAACTTACAGAAGCCACTAACTATCGCTGGTTATAAGGTTAACGCAAAAAACGCACACGGAGTTTACGGATCAAAGGTCACTACCGTTTCGCGTCGCAACAGTTAGTTCTAGAATATCAGGCCGCACTAGCTAATGTTGTCGAATGCACTTATACAGATACTGAGTCGGACCCAATAAGTCCCTGGGAAGCTCTCCAGCTAGGAATACGCGTCACAAATCCCGCCCACCCACGGGCCGCGCCTAATTATTCCGAGTTCCCTAACAAAGATTGACAGCGTGCAGACATTAGCGCAGCTAGCAGACGACTCCTTTTTCGCTCGCGACTCGCGTGCTCTTGCCACGCTCGGCCGAACTTCAAACTTTTAATATTTATGTTTTTTTGAATTTTGATTGATTTTTTGAAACCTGGTAAAATTATTTTTTTCCATACCAATTGATGGGCCTGAGTATAATGCCAGTTATGCTCTTTGGCTGAAGTTATTTTTTATTTTATGCTCAATTGCAGACAAAACAATATTGATTGCTTGATTATGAGTGTAACATTTTATCAGCTGCTTTGTTTATAGTGCCTTGAGCAACACTTTGCCGGTTTCTGTACAGAAAATGAAGCTGGCTTTGCAAATATGGATGGCCGCTAACCGAAATGATGGCCGAAACTTTAATTATCATTTGCATAAAATTCTAAATAGCACTTTTTACACAAGAAAGTAAACTTTTAGATCAGTCCATCTTGTTTTTCACTAATTAAGTAAAAATTAAAACAAACCAATCGGGCCGTGATTTAAAATTTCTTGCAACTATTTATAGAAAAGGATGACCTTATCATAATATAAAAGTCAATCATTTAGCCATGTGATAAAACTTTCAAGTGTGCCAGTCAAATATTAATGATGATATTCGGGTTATTATACTGGAAAATAGTCTTTTAAATATTTTGTAGTACAATTGATAATCTTCAGTATGATTGACCGTGTGTATGATTTTTATAATTCTGTGTTATTTTTGATGAAAATTATTATTGCAGATAAAAGCCCTTTCACATTTATTTTAGTCTCGAATTAAATTAATCAAAATGAAAATAAGAACTTTGGCTCTTTATAACTGACCTTTAAATGTACAACACTGACTTGAAATTATATAATTATTGGCATTTTTTTTATTCATGGAACTTTTTTATGATTTTGTTGAAACTCTACTGGTAATATATATATATATATATATATATATAAATATATATATATATTATAGTTCTTGATGAAAATAATGTATGCGCGTTACATCGAATTCCATCAAGAATTTCTAATGTAATTCTTGGTGTAAAGCTAAGACGTGATAATAACTGTAAACAATATAATAACAAAATAATGAAAACATTTACATTTACATACAAAACATTTACAAAAATACTTGCTTTATAACCTAATAAATATTATTTGACCGTAATAAAATAAAACAAGGTAGTCTTCGGCATGAAAGTAAAAATAAATATTTTCGATTATTTTTGCAATATCTAACAGCCAGATCAGCGCGCCATTCTGAGCCATCTAAAGATGCTAAATTTCAGCAAGCACTGCCAAATTCAATAGGAGTGACAGAAAAACGGTTCTTGATATAGAAAGGTAAATACATTATTTAACTTATAAAGTAAAATCACTTTATTACAAATCAAAATAGCCCAATAGCTTTATTAACATGAGACATAATTGTACGAGTGCTTACAATACTTAAAATTATTTAACTGAAATCTCAGAAAGTTTTTTTTTAATAGAATAAGGGTGACCAACGAGCACACAGTCCACCTGATGGTAAGTGGTTGCTACGGCCCATACACATCTACATCTATTCTCGATTACGTATCAAAATGTAGATGCGTTGTCACCCGTGAGGACTAAGATGTAATACCTCGTTTCCAGTAAAGAGGTTCTCCGGTTCTCTACACTCACCATACGAAACACAGCAGGGTTAAACTGCTTTTTTACATGTTATTCCGTGAGAGCGTGGCCTTTCCCCTTTCGAACCGACCTATTCGTGCTACAACTATACCTACTACTAATATAGCTGCAGCATGGCTCTACCACGTAAGAAAAAATTGACGTTGAAAATTTTAGTATTTTTAGAAGCAACTTTGCAATTATTTTCTATTGAGTGAATTTTTGTGGAATCGTGTTTTGCAAACCGCCACCTGAAATACGTACAATTTTTTTTCGATAATGACTTGAAATTACAAAACGATCCCCATGCATTTCAATGTGGCTCTATTCAGCCTCTTAATATGAACATACCTCGGGATTTAGAGTTTTTAAAAGTTTTCATGCGTAGATAATGGAAGATATAATATTATATTATTACTGTCCTGTGTGAGGCAACCTTTATACTTATATACATATTCTCATCATATTTTTATGGTTGGTTAGAAAAATTATATCTAAATGCAAACTTTCACAGGGTAATTTTTTTTTAACTATTTTTACCCCGCAAGTAGTAAAGCAACTACAATCTCATCGGTAAGGGGTTATGTAGTCTAAGATGGTGAATTGCACTGACTTAACAAAAACCTCTTCGCTCTTGCCTAATAGTACTAGGTAAGTGTTATTTGCGACCTATTTGTGTGTGTGTGTGTGTGTGTGTGTGTGTGTGTGTGTGTGTGTGTGTGTGCGCGTGCGTGCGTGCGTGCGTGCGTGTGTGTGTGTGTGTGTGTGTGTGTGTGTGTGTGTGTGTGTGTGTGTGAAGAAAAGCGTATGAGAATACGTGAAGAGGAATAAAGGTTGAGTACTAATTCGCTTACCTGTACGAGGTTGCCACTCGAGGACCTTTCTTCCTATTTTTAATCTGTTTTCCAAGTTATATAGCTAGCCCATTGCCATTTCACTGTAATATTCCGTTGGGCTATATCAGTTTCTCTGGTTCTAATGCAAATATCTTCATTTCTAACTTTATCACGTAGAGAAACCCCTCTCCAATTTAAAATTTTTACATTTTTTAGATGATAGTTTGTCTAACATAAAAAAAAAAAACATAAACCCAAGAATATCTTTATATAGTTATTAAAGTGGATGGAGAGTAGTGGACTGTATTTATACTTTAACTGGCGGTGTGAGGTTAGCTATACTAGGGGACTGCTCGAAGAAAAGTTGGTACTTTTAACTATACTATATTCACTATTTACAAAGGGTTCGGCACTATTAACTAAATCACTATTCAAAGAGGGAGGTCTTCAGTATGGAGTCTTCTTCCAGGTTTTCTGTCTTGATTCTTCCTTGTTGTCTTCTCGAGTGCCGCTTCCGAATGAACGCTTCCGAATGAACCCTAATGAACCCGAATGAACGACGACCGTCCGAGGCGCCCTTCTTATATTTCCGAGGAGAGCGCTTCATTCCGTGGGGTTAGCCGCCCGATGGCAATTTTCGCCGCACGCGCGCTGATTGGTTGCCCGATATCGCGTGATCAGCGCCGGCGTGCGGGGTGCGCGGGACGTAACGGGGAACGAAGGGGCGACGGGGCGGCGGGTCTCTCGCTGTCCGTAACATTCTCCCCCCGGCGTAGCCTTGCGAGCCTAGGCTGCACTCGGGAGGACGGCGATCCTCCTGACCGGCCGCCGCAGCAATCCGCCCCTGGTCCTCACTTCAACGTTCCGTACCACGCCGTCTGGTCCGGGAAAGGTCCTCGTTATAACTCCTCTTGGCCACACGTTCCGCGGCATGGTCCCGTCTGCCACCACGACGAGGTCTCCTTCTTGTACCGGGCGCTGCTGCACGTCCCTTGAGTCTCCGCGCGCAACCAGCGTCGGCAGGTACTCCTTCACCCAGCGCTTCCAGTACTCGTCGGCAAGTCCCTGCGCCGCTCTCCACGCCCGACGATCATTAGGCGTGCACGGCGCGGTCACTGGAAGGCTCGATGGTCCCAGCAGCAAGAAGTGGTTGGGTGTCAATGCCTCTTCTTCGTCGATGTCGACCGGTACGTGCGTCAACGGTCGAGAGTTAACGGTGTTTTCGGCTTCTGTGAGGAGCGTCGCTAATGTCTCCTCCCGTGGGCTCTTCTGATTGAATGTGGCTTCGAGCGCGGTCTTCACCGAGCGCACGAGACGCTCCCATGCGCCTCCCTGGTTCGGCGCACCCGGCGCGATGAACTTCCAATCCGTCCGCCGAGTCAACGCGTAGTCCTTCAGCAGGGGTGCCCACTCTTCCATCGCCCGTCGTAATTCGGTGTCCGCCCCATGAAAGTTTGTCCCGTTATCCGAGTAGATGACCCGTGGCCACCCACGCCTAGCCGCCATGCGCCGCAATGTCGATATCGCCGAGTCCGTCGTTAGGGAATAAACTATCTCTAGATGTACCGCGCGCGTCGTCAAACAAGTGAATAACGCTATCCACCGTTTTTCATGCCTACGTCCTATTGTTACCGTTATAGGCCCGAAATAGTCGATTCCGGTGTAGGTGAATGGTCGCGCGAATGCCCCTAACCGTTCAGGTGGTAGATCTCCGATACCGCTGGCCGTGGTGTCGCCTTGCGTACCCTGCACCGCAGACATCTCCGCTCCACTTCTCGTACGGTCGGTCGTAGTCGAAGTATGTGATATCTCGTGCGTAGGTCGTTCACTACCCGTTCCCTGTTGGCGTGGCTTGCTTCCTTATGCACCTTCTCCACAAGCAGCTTTACAAACTGGTGGCGTCCGTTCAGGATGATGGGCCTCTTCATTTGGCTGTCCACATTGGCTGCGTCAATCCGTCCTCTAGCTCGCAGTACGCCATCTTCGAATATGGGGTCGAGCTTCCTTAACGCGCTGCCGGTTGCCAAGTTCCTTCCTTTCTGCAGTCGACTGATGTCTTCAGCAAAACTCTCTTGTTGACTTCGCTCTATCCACATCCGCTCTGCTTTATGGATGTGGTCCAATGTTAGTCCGTGCGCCTTTCCTCTCATGGCATCGACGAACTGTAATATCCGAGCGGTGGCCCTGACCAATCTCTCGTAAGAAGAGAACCTCTCGATGTCTGGCAGGTGTGGAGCGCCCCTGGTGTCGCTCTGGTGCGCCACGACTTCCTCCAGCTCGTCATCTTCATCCCCTGCCTTCTCTTCCCGTCGTCGAGGCCATCGATCTTCCTCTTCGTACAGGAATGGCGGTCCCGTAAACCATTTGTCGCTCTCTTCCTTGTACGTATAATTAATGCGCGTTGCCTGATCCGCGATGTTGTCTGCGGTCGGTAATCCACCTCCATTGCTCGGGTGACGTCTTCTCCGATATCTCCCCTAATCTATGTGCTACGTATGGGGTGTAACGCGCCGTATCGTTTTGAATCCAATGGAGCGCCGTAGTGGAGTCTGTCCAATAAACTACCCTATCGGCTACCACTCTGTGCTCGCCTTGCACGAATTCCGCGAGTCGCGCGCCTATCAGATTCGCCTGCAATTCTAACCGTGGTATGCTTTGCGCCTTTATCGGGGCGACTTTCGCCTTGGCCGCCACTAATCGTACCTTAACCGTTCCGTCGCGGTATCGTAATCGCCAATACGCCGCGGATGCGTACGCACGTTCGCTTGCGTCGCTGAACACGTGGAGCTGACGCTCTACCACTCCCCCCGTAGGAGCATAGCACCTAGGCAGCCGCAGTCGTGATACTTCCTCGACGACTCGCAGCCACCTCTGGAATTCCTCAGCTGCCTCCTCGGGTAGTTCGTCGTCCCATCCGACCTTCTTCATCCGCCACAGGTCTTGCAGCAGGATCTTGGCGGTGATGGTGAGGTAGCTCAGCAGTCCAAGCGGGTCGAAGACCGACATGACTGCACTCAACGCCTCTCTCTTGGTCGGTGGCCTCTGCAGCGTCTTCACCTCGTTCGGTACCCGGTTCATGGATGTGTTAAACGTTAAGGCGTCTTCATTGGCCATCCATAATAGCCCTAGGGTTCTGCCTGGGCTGTCTTGTCTCAAGCCTACCTCCTTAGACTTGCTCGCTAATAATTCCTCCGGCTTGTCTTCCAGTAGGGCTGCGTGGTTCGAATTCCAGCCCGCTAAGGTGAAGCCGGCCTGCTGGTGGACTTCCGTAACCTGCCTCGCAGTGTTTACCGCTTCCTCTACCGTAGCATAACTGTCTAGGTAGTCATCCATGTAGTGACTACGTACGATAGCGTTAAGTGCCAACGGATGTGTCTCAGCGTGTGCGCGCGCGTTATGATCCCTAACGCTATGTGCGAGAAACGGCGAGCTCCTCGCACCGAAAATCATTGAAGTCATAACGTATTCCCGCGGTGGGCTGGATCGCTCGTTACCTCGCCACAGAAATAATTGCGCGGGTTGGTCGCGACGGTCAATCTTAACGCGTAAGAACATTTCCCTAATATCCGCTGACACGGCTATTTCGTTCTCCCTAAATCTGAACAGTATGCCCGGTAGGTTCCGTAACAAGTCGGGGCCGTCAAGCAAATAATCGTTCAAGCATTTACCGGACGCACGCGCTGCCGCGTCGAAAACCAATCTCGTCTTCCCAGGCTTGTTCGGGTTTCGTACTGCGAAGTGGGGCAGGTACCAGCTCCTAGGGTCCTCTCTCTCCGTCCCCTCGGCTTCCCTTGCGTATCCTTTCGCCAGGAGGTTATCTATTTGTGCGGTATAGGCGTCTCGAAATTCCGGCGATTTGTCCATCTTCCTCTCGATCGTCTGCAGTCTTCTAGCAGCCATCTCGTAGCTAGGAGGCATCCGCACGTCGTGGTCCTTCCATGGCAGTCCCACCTGGTATTGATCGCCGACCTTCTTGACGGTGCGCTGGAATATCTCGACAGCGCGCTCCTCTTCCCGTCGCGGCCTATTCCTTAGCGAGATACCGATGGAATCGATCTCGTACTGCCGTTTGAGGAGTTCCGTTATCTCCTCGTCTTGACTCGCGAACGTTCGGATGTCCCTATCTATCCGTCCGCTACTGCTTACGACGTGTAACACGGTTTCACCGTCCTCCCTACACGTGAATCGCGGCACGGTTCCCTGTATCACCCATCCTAATAATGTACGTGCAGCTATAGGCTGCCTTCGACGCCCTATCCTCAAATTACGGGTGATTATTAAATGCCAATTGTCGGCTCCTAATAATAATCTCGGTTTGGCGTCCTCATAGCAAACCGAGCTCGGTAGGTCGCGTAAATGCTTTAAACGTAAACACTCTTTATTTACCGACTGCGAACCTATCTGTAAATTTGTTACTGTACGCGCATTTATTCTATACATCTCGCTGCGCGATTTTCCACGTATGCCTATGTTAACTAGCCTGCTATCGGCCTCGCGCTGACTATTGCTTATTCCCCTAATATTCAGCGGCTTTACCGGTCCTTCCGCTCCTAACTCACGCGCTAAGTCGTCATCGATCAACGAAATAGTCGAACCTTCGTCGAGCAACGCGTACGTGTCTATTTCCTTACCGTGTGGTCCACGTAACGTAATGGGACACACTTTCAACAATACGCATGCATTCCTACCGACGTTAGACGCGACGAGTACGGTCTCATCTGGTTTGGCCGATGTCTCAGGTGCGCGGGTCTTACGGGTGTGAAGGAGGGCGTGGTGGGGGCGTTGCAGCCGTCGATGCCGCATTTCTTTGCTTTACATTTAAACCGTCGGTGTTTACTATTTAAACATAGAAAACATACCCCGTCTTCTTTTACCCAATTCCACCGGTCGTCCACACCCATTTGCGCTAACTTCCTACACTTGGCGATCGCGTGTTCACCTCCGCAGCACATACAAGAGGCACTACCGGCGTCCTCCTGTGCGGTGAACGTTTTTACGTCGCGAGCCCTATTCTCTACGCGGCGTGTCACTATCCTTTTCGACGGCGGCGCCTCTCGTCTTACGGGCGATTCCTTAGTCGGCTCTACGGACGTATAGGCATGACTCAACGCACGATCAGCCTCTCTCATCATGAACCTGGACAGTGTAACGATGTCCGGCTCGTCTGCACTCCCGTAGTGCTCCGCATAATCACACCAACGCGACCGTAAGTGAGGGCTTAACTTACTCGTTACCTCCCTAGTAAGCATTGGATTTTGCAGATATCCCTTGCCGTCGACGTTTTGCAAAATGCACACGATATTTTGCAACTTTATTGCGAACGCATTTAATTCCTGTGCGGTTTGACCCGGGCGCGGAAGGCGTTTCAATTCTTCTAACGCGCGATCGATAATTACTTCTGGGCGGCCGAAACACTGCTCTAATGTTCGCATAATATCTGCTGGATCCTTCGCGGTAAACAGCAGTGCCGATACTACTTCCCTAGCTTCACCGCGTAAGCAATTTCTTAACCTTGCCATATTTTCCGTATCTGTGAATCCATATAGACGCGTGGATTCTTTCATCGCGGCTTTGAACGCTAACCATTCCGCGGCCGAACCGTTAAAAATAGGCAAGTCCTGCGTCTGCTTCGCGGCAGCGGGCCTAACTCTGACCATATTCTCCAGAGCTTCCGCTAGTCGCTCTATACCCCTATCCTTTCCTCGCGGAGTAAGCGACCTATCTCTATCCCTATCTCTCTCTAGCCTATGCTGTGGCGCTGGCGTCCTATGCGCCCCTACATCCCTATGCGGCGACGGTGATCTACGATCCGCGTGGCGATGTGGCGATCTATGTGTAGGCGATAGAGTGCGGCGTTGGACGCGCGACGGCGACGTAACCCGTACACGACGATCCACCTGGTTCATTCCTGCGGCGACTCCATCTTCCCTCTGTACCGAATCTATGCGGCGCGGTTGAACGTTATTAGCTTCCGTCCTCCCCTGGGCATCTTCACTGTGGTCGTAACCGGTTACCCTGTTCGGTAGGGTCTGCTCTAACTCGATGCGGGGCGCGGGCTGAGAGGGGCGGGAAGGCGACTCCCCCCGCACAGTCTCTACGTTCTCTAACCACCTATCAACGCGTACCCTATTTTCAACTAACTCGTCTTCGTTGACACTTTCCCTATCTGTTTCTTCTTGCAGTTGCGCGACGTCCCTAGCGTACTTCTTCCTAATAAGATCTTCTTCCAACTGCAATTGCTTCCTCCTAATTGCAGCTAGTTCCTCCGCGGCGTTATATTCAATTTGCTTTAATTTAGCTATCGCACTAGCCGTCGACCGGGCTGAACGAACGGAGCGAACCGACGGGGCGCGGGGCGCGGGCCTATGTACGTCTGTTACAGGCGCGACGGTACGTACTATCGAACTAATCTCTGTAGACGGAAGATCTTCTATAATCGCGGCGAGTGTCTCTGTACGCGGCGCGGATATGCTAACCTCTCCCAAACGATCGGTCGTGGACACGGACACAGCGGGGCGCGGCGGCGGGGGCGCGGGCGCGGGCGTAGATGCGGGCGCGGGCGGGGCCTGGAGCGCGGGCGCGGCGGAGGGCGCTTGTGCCATCGCGAGATAATCGGACGGGGACGCGGGTGCTTCTTCGAATATGCGCATTCCTACCGGCGTGTCATCATCGTTCCGTGTCTTCTGGCTTCGTGTCTTCCTCATGGTCCCACGTTGCGACCTCCGGTCGTCTTCAAAAAGACGTACGTACAGTCTTTAAAAGACACACGTATGGATGTCGTTCCCGCCACAAGGGCGTTACCAGATGGTCACAGTTTGGCACCGTTAGGGAGTGACCACTGGCCGCGTAAACGCGGTTAAGAAACAAGAAATTGTCTGGAAACAGACAATAGACGTGTATGATGTAGGCGTAACAAGAAACAGGGAAGAAATTAGTACCGACGATCTTCTCTCTTCGTCGACGAACTTCTTTCTTCCTTGAAGATCTTCTATAATAATCTTCTCTCTTCTGTAATTATGTTCTTTCTTCTATAATTACGTTCTTTCTTCTATAACTGCCTTCTTTCTTGTTTCTTCTTACTTCTTTCTTCTGGCTGCTATCCGGCGACGATGGACCAAGATAAAGTGGATGGCGAGTAGTGGACTGTATTTATACTTTAACTGGCGGTGTGAGGTTAGCTATACTAGGGGACTGCTCGAAGAAAAGATGGTACTTTTAACTATACTATATTCACTATTTACAAAGGGTTCGGCACTATTAACTAAATCACTATTCAAAGAGGGAGGTCTTCAGTATGGAGTCTTCTTCCAGGTTTTCTGTCTTGATTCTTCCTTGTTGTCTTCTCGAGTGCCGCTTCCGAATGAACGCTTCCGAATGAACCCGAATGAACGACGACCGTCCGAGGCGCCCTTCTTATATTTCCGAGGAGAGCGCTTCATTCCGTGGGGTTAGCCGCCCGATGGCAATTTTCGCCGCACGCGCGCTGATTGGTTGCCCGATATCGCGTGATCAGCGCCGGCGTGCGGGGTGCGCGGGACGTAACGGGGAACGAAGGGGCGACGGGGCGGCGGGTCTCTCGCTGTCCGTAACAGTTATTTATACTTAGGTAAGCACCATTCTTTTATTTATTTAAATTGTTTGATTTAATTTGATAACAGTGTACCTAAATGTAAGTATCTGTATCTTTATTTCCCTCCCCAATAATATTTTATAAAGTCATACTCATAAAAACAGCGTTTTATTGTAATACATAATTATAAAACTCAGTATCAACTAATTAATAAAAATATGCAACAATAAAATTACATAGGTATTAAAAACTATCGAAATCGAAGTAACGAGAGCATGTTCGTCGTTCTACATCTAAATTATATAAAAATGCATTTTTCAATTTCACTAATCAAAGTCGCCGCGAAAATTTCTTCTTCTTTGGGCACTTTAAAAATTCATTTATTTAGAAAATAATATTTACAGTTACCAGTGTACAGATATTTACTAAATTAAGCATTTCTAGTCATAAAAATATTTATAATTGAGTATAAACTTTTAAAAAACTAATATATATTTAAACGAAGTCGCTCCAACACCAACGTGCGGTCCACCCTCGACGATGTCCGAAAACCGACTGTGACAGAGCTTACATGGCGACGGAGCATGCGCGCTCGCGTAAATATATTCAATTTCAGGGAAAAATGATATATTCTCTTATAAAACGGGTAATAAAAATAAAACTCAATTAAAAATATTAAAATTTTTAAGACCTTTTTTTTTTAGTGTAAGAACTATTTAAAAAGCTTGTGCCGTTTTGGAGAAATTTTGCAAAATATGACAAAGAAGAAGACTCTTTGGGGATTTTTTTTCTAATAAGGGGTTGACAAAAATACAATTTTGTTAAATTAAAAACATTTACCAAATCTTCTTCTGTTACCCTGTATTTTTTCTTTGTGGATTAAATGAACAGTTATTGAGATTTTTTTACTTAAATATCCTAGATTTAGGCATTTCAACCACTGTTAAGGCCTTAAGTACAAACGCTAAACCAATGTTTTAGATGCGACGATATTCAAACTAGTTTTTTAAGGAATTTTAGACAGTTTCTGTTATCGCCGTTAAGTCATGTTTTCCAAATTTGCCTCTGTGGGACTTTTTCCAGACTGTCTTACAAGCTATTGTAGTTCCAATATGTAAATAAAAAGATTAAAAAGAAGTATTCAGTTATCAACCTAACTTAATATTATCATCTGGGCATATTTTTTAAAAAGTGTACCTTAAGTTTTTTCGATGTCCTTTATGTTTCGATTTTTCTTTTACTTAACTCATTGAAGTAACCTAATATTTTCTGCCGACTTCCAAAAAGGAGCCGGTACTCAATTCGACTGTATGTTTTTTTTTTTTTCGTTTTTTTTTTATGTGTGTTACCTCAGAACTTTTTTCTGGGTGAACCGATTTCGATGATTCTTTTTTTATTTGAAATCTGGTACTTCTCGTGTGGTCCCATATGAATTTGATCAAGGTCAGACCAATAGTTTTTAAGTTATTCTTAAATAACTTATATTGAAGTCGGCTGTACAAAAATTTTAATTTTAAATTATCTTACGTCATTTAGTTGAGCATATGTTTGATAGAATTTCGATATATTTTTTTTTCACTGTTTATATGTTTATTTATAATTTTATATTGTAATAAAGATACCGATAAACTAGCTTTTACCATGTCTCCTCGTTAAGTATTAACATTCAAAGTGGAATAACAGGTTATCAGTATGTGAATTGATTCTAATAACATCATTCAATGGCTTAAATCATACATTTTTGAAAAACCTATACAATAATTACGTAAAACAACACATTTATTTTAAATTATTATTGGTAGAATTTTCCCCTGATTAACGCGAGTTTAAATAGTTTGAAGAAAATATACTAAATTAGATAAAAGATTTTTCCTTTGCAAAATTACTAAACATCTCAATGGCCACCTTGGCAACGATTTGGCAATACTTGTGGAGAAGTGCTACATTGACTTTTTGAATGCCACCTTACTGTTCTTCTCTAATTCGTCCAGGGTCCACTTTTGGTCATGGATGCCAGCAGTAATTCTTCATTCTTGACGTCGTCTTCAAATCCTCGCAAAGCCGCAAGTGGCAAGCGCTGCTTGGGCTTACTAACTCAGATCAATGGTGGTGCCGCTGATCTAAGTTTGTTTGCAGATTCTTGGGACGTGGTCTGAACCACTACCCCCGTTTTACCGATTTTCCTAAATTTAGCCACCTGAATACTTATCTCCGACGGCTTTATGTCTTTCTTCAACTCCGCCTTTGTGTCATCCGCCGTCTTCAGATGCTCCTGTTCTCCTGCCGGGTAGAACGCCAAGACTGAACCCGATTTTCAGAGCAGTGCTCGCAATGATGTGTTCCGCTCTGATATAGAAAGCCAGTATACATCGCTGCCACACCTTTTGGCATTCTTAATAGTGATGCAAATGTATGTCCGATAGCAGGGGCATGGTCCCCGTCACCAGAAGGTGCACGCGGCCTCCTGGTGCGAAAGCTTAGCTTCTGCATAGTGCAAGCTGAGCCTTCATCACTTGGACTTCCATTGCCGCCACCATTGCGATAAGATCCTGCCCGGTTGTCCAAAATCTTGTTAATTTCCGCCTTGTTAACCGGTTCAGTGCGGATGACACGCCAGGCGTGCAATCGATTACTTTTGTGTGTGGCGTATGACACACGAGTCGTGTCTTTTTAAAAATCGTTATACCTCGCTCAAATTGCGTTTTTGGAAAATTTATCCCGAACAAAATAGTTATAGTAAGTAGATGAACTACTGCCTGCAGCTACGTTTCTGGATATTTTGAAAATTTGAAATTTTTAGGGGTTGGCAACCTTTTTTTTTACTTTTACATGGTACTCTTTTTACTTTGTGGGTTTTCAATCATTTTGTGGAAAAATAGTCTAATAAGTAACAAATAACAGCACTCATTGCGATCGCTCAGAAACTCAAGTTGTAAATAAATTTCTGGAAAACAAGTCTCCTGTTAAAAAAACCATGCGTTTGTCTTATTGTTTACTGCCGTCTTATTACTATCATATGGCCGAATAGACCTATGAAGTACCATGTGCTCTTGTGATATGGTATAAGGTTTATTTTTAATTGAAACAGTTTGAAACCGTTCATGCATAAAAAAAGTTCGGTAATAAATAGTCTTTCGTCAATCCGTCGCCGTATAGCGCCGGCGTTTGTTTCCTTTTGAAAACACTTGTTTTGCTATTCTTACTAATTAGACGTTTTGAAATCGACTTTACTTTTACATTTGTATAACATTATTAATGAATCATGAACCTTATTTTTTTCCAAATTAAGGTTCTTGATTGTTTGATATTTACAAATATTATTATTAGGTGAAAATTTAATAAAAAATAATAAATAATAAAAACCAAGGTTTTCCGGGGTGATTTAGCTGTACCTACTTATATAAATGATTTTTTTATAAAACAAAAAATAGTACAAAATGTTTGTAATCTCTGAATAAAAAAAGTCACTTACTCTCGATTTCAAAGAAAACACGTAGAAAAACACGTAGTTACCCTCTAAAAACAAGTATACTTCCGTTTGTAACTGATGTTTGATGTCAATTAAACTTAATTAAGTCTAAACAAGTGAAAAAAGCATAAAAAAGATAATTATTTTTACACATGGCTGATGGCACAATAGGCGTGTCTATGGCGCTTGACACGCCAGGCGTGCCGTGAAATATTTGTTAAATGTAAAATTGGTGCTGCAGCGAATCGGTTAAGCTTCGAACTCGGACCAGACACGATGCCCATTATGGTTTTGATGGCCGTTCGCGTGTGCTCTATTATTTCCAAGGAAGTAGCCTTGGAAGCATCAAAATCCTCCTCCATGGTCTCCAGGTCCTCCTCAAGTGCTGGCCTAATTAGCCACCTCAGAACTGGCTTAGTTATGAGGTGGCTAAGACTGAGGCCGCAGTCCCTGCTTTCTTGTTTTCTTTTTCCTATTCCACTTTGTGGCGCTGCGTCATGGGCTGCTGCTGATCCGGAGACGGCCGTAGCGCTCGAGCAACTCTTTGGTTCCGACATGCTAGGACCAGCAGGCCTCGCCGAAGTGCCCCCCAGGGGGGGGGGTTTCGCTCCCCATCACAATTGTCTAATTGTACACTCCAGTATCAATTAACACAAGGTTCAAACAAAAATTAAAAAAATTAAAACGATTAAAAATGTTTTCAAACTTTCCAACTTTAAAATTTCCACCGCCGGAAAGGCATCCCCGATAGTCGACATATATATGGCGGCAAAAAGTTCCAAATAATTTTCGAGTCCAATAAATAATCGTTAGTGTCCCAAGTGGTCGCTAGACGTATGGGAAAATACACCAGCGCCCTCTAGCGGTACTCACTCGGACCAAGGCACAACAAAAAGAGAATGAAATTTAAAACAACTTAAAACTAAAAGTTTCACTGGCACAGGCCTAAATAAAAGATGTCGCTAGCTTCTCAGTTATTGTGGCGACACTAACTTAAACTAATAAAATAAGAACTGAACTATAAATAAAGTGTCACTGTCACAGAAATAGTGCAACTTAGCTGTCACAAGTGTCGCTGAGGCGCGGACAGTCACACCTGGCGCCACTAAGCGGCGCAAGGCGCAATGGTCACGCCGCCTGCACTACCAGGCACAGATAGCACAAACCCTGCCGGTTGTGCGCACGGCGCCCGCAGATGGCGTTACAGTGCCGGAAACGTACACTATCGCCCCCTGGTGGCGATTAGATACCAAAAGTTCGAGAAGGGTCTCGAGCGACCTGTCAAAATCGAATTTCGACTTTGATAGCCACGTGTCAACACTACCCAGTAAGGTCACAATGTTACAAAATATGTACAAAAACAGTCTAATTTAGCGTCAATTCGCAACAACTAATACCGATATTAGCACTATATAGCAAAATAAAAGTGTCTATAATAAAACAGCAATAAAACACGGCTAAAATACAATAAATAACAAAATAAATGCAAGCACAAGTTAGCGTAAGCTCGCGACACGTCCGATCACTACAACGATCGGAACCGAAGTTTCAACCTCCAAGGACAAGTGGGTCCGGCCCAATGCCACCACCAGGCTTTCGGGCACGCTTCTGCCAACTACCACAGGCCAGTTAAGTGCGCTCGCAGCGCCGGGAAACACATTTAGAGTCAATGCCCTAGGGGTAGAGAGGAGGAACGTAACTAGAGGGAGGCAAACAGAGACACCCGCAATACCAATGGAAACAGTGGAACCCGTAGCAGCAAGGGCAAGCACCGGGGTGACTCCACAGCCCCCCGCTAACGACGCCACGGAGCGTGAGCCCTCCAGGAAGAGGAAGGGGGGGAGAAAGAAGAAGAAGATGCAGCCTCGTCATTAGGCAGCTACCTCTACCCCAACCCAAACGGTAACGATAGCCTCACATGCTCAGATTACCAGGAAGGACAACCACAGATAGTAGAGTGCCAGAAAGAGCTCTATCAGAAAATAGAGCCCGCTCTAATCATAGAGCATGCTCTGCCATAAGGAAAGAGACTAAAGCCCAGCCGAGACCAGTACCAACCACAACACCTAGACAGCCAACAGCCAACCAAAGCAGCACAGACGCAATTCAGATGCTGGTTGGCATCACCATTAAGGTCCGCAGCCAGGTCCTGGCTGACAGCGGAGCTGGAGCCGACACAATTACCGCAGTGATGAGAACGCTTGCACAGTTACTGGCTCGGCACTACAGAGGCGAGTAACATGAACCTGTGCCTGCTCTACTGGAATCCGGACGGTCCCCAGCAGAAGCTTTATGAACTCCGCACTGTCGCTTAACATCAGGACATACATATAATCTTGCTGGGAGAGACAAAGTTGAAGCCATCTACGCACATCAAGATACCCAACTATCGCATATACAGGAGGGACGAAGTCAATGCTCAAGGAACCGTCTATAGAGGCACGGCGGTTCTAGTCAGAAAGGACATCGTTCACTCAGAGCTCGATTTACCATCACACCGCGAGGTGGGCGAAGAACTAAGAATCTTGCAGCATACCGCCCGCCAGGGACTCCATTTTACTCCTCAGACATCCGGACGATCATGGAAGGCACAGCACCTACAATCATCGCGGGGGACCTAAACGCAAAACACCCGGCATGGGGATCCAGAATGATCACCCCGCCGGGTCGTGAACTTTACGAAGACGCAGAACTTAATAACTATGACGTTTTAGGTTTCGAAGAGCCTATTTACGTTCCAGCTGACCACCGAAGAAGGCCGGATGTATTGGACATCGTACTCGCTAGGAACGTCAAGTGCCCGATAATGGTAGAGGTGCTGTATGACCTGAGCTTACAGCACCTCCCGATTCTGATTACCCTTGGCCTCAAGGCGATGAGCCCAGAGGCCCAGAGTTTTTAAAACCAAGATTAACTGGAGGCTCTATCAGCAACACCTGCAGGAGAGACCTCCAGTACACCCACCAATCAACTCAGCAGACGACGTAGAGGCCGCTGCAACTAGAATAACAACGTACATCCAAGAAGCCCTCTAACTAATCGTAGAGACGAGCTGCCACAAGAGTTACGTGCGCAGCTCAACCAAAAACGAGCGCTGCGGAAGTTTTGGGCACGCACTCGCTGCCTACGAATGAAAACACAACTGAACAAGCTGACAGATGAGTTATCGGTTGCAATCCAGGCCCACAGAGGAAAGGCCTGAGAACGACGCATATGGAAAGCCGAAGATCAGGAAGCGTCGCTCTACAAATTGAACCGGCAGCTAACTAAGACTAGTCCCCCCGTCTGCCAGCTGACCAACAACGCGGGTGGACGTTGTTACGAGGTCAAAGGTAGAGCGGATATCCTAGACGAGCATTTAGAGGAGCGATTCATGCCGAACCCAGCAAGTGCGGAGTACATGGAGCTTCATGCCCAAAAGGAGAGCCGCGTACGGGAGTTCCTGTCGTCTCCCGCGCCACCGCTTACAAAAGAGTGGTTCATCTCTCCTGCTGAACTGCGGGGAACAGTAACCCGCCTGCAACCGAGGAAGGCGCCGGGGCACGACCGGGTAACGAACGCTGCACTTCGACAGCTGCCTAATAGAACCATTGTAGAATTCGGACGACTCTACAATGGTATACTGCGGACTTCACACTTTCCGGAGGACTGAAAAACCGGCAAAGTCATAGTTCTGCCGAAACCCGGAAAGGACAGGCGTAGAGCAGCTACTTACAGACCTATAACACTGTTACCGCACAAAGCCAAATTATTTGAAAGATTCGCTCTAAAAAAATCCGCCCGTGTATCCAACTTCGGGCGGAGCAACATGGATTTAGGAGGGGACACTCCACAGCAACTCACCTGACCACAGTGCTACACCACCTGGCTGCCGAACACAACCGGGATCGCATGTCATTGGGCGTCTTCGATATCGAGAAGGCTTTCGACAGGGTGTGGCACTCTGGACTACTCTTCAAGATGATACAACAAACGAGTATCCCTCCGGCTATGCTGCGGCTAGTGGCGTCATTTCTAGCCGAACGGAGCTTCTACGTTTGTCTCGAAGATGCCGAATCCGCAGTAAAACACATAAGAGCTGGCATACCACAGGGCAGCTGTCTCTCGCCGATCCTGTACGTGGCTTACACCAATGAAATACTAACACTGGCAGGACACCTACACGAATGGGAGGACGACGTAGAGCTGGCGCTATACGCGGACGACAGCGCCTACTTCACCTCGTCCAGAAGAGCCCATCTCGCCGCCGCCAAGATGCAACGCCTGCTGGACCTGCTGCCACCGTGGCTGGATGAATGGAGGATGGCTGTAAATGTTGGCAAAATGACCGCTCTCCTCACCCGCCGCTACAGGAACTTCCCGCCCCCGTTGACTAGTGTCAGTAGAGGTCAGGAGATAGCGTATGAGAAGGCCGTGGCCTACCTTGGGTGCCGGATAGACAGGATGTTGCGCAAAACCGCGCACGTCGACATCGTCGTCCTGGCATCCAAGCTTTCAATAAGAACCAAGCTAAAAATTTACAAATTATACATTAGACCGAAAATCACCTACGCTGCTCCGGCTTGGTACGCACTCCTGAGCGAACGGCTGTAGGCCCACCAGAACCTATCATCCCGAACTCAACGTGGTGTGATTTATGTTTCGATGTAGAACGTTAATGACCTGTTGGATCCTTTCACCTGTGGTATTTGATAATTAACGATTTAATCACGGCAAATTAATTCCTTACTGTAGACAACCAGGCGATACTTATTACAGGCAAATCGGCAAGCATTGTCTGCGATCTCACACAGGAAGCGCTACTAATGTTAGAAAGATTTAGTATTTCTTATGCCTTAACACTAACACTCCTCTCAAACTTTACCTTGATGGTATGCGTATTCGAGTGTAGAGGTGTGGTTACTGAACCTTACGTTGTCTTGAGTTTTGAATACAGACTATGTAGCCCGGTCTCGCCAGCAACCCAAATTTGCATTTAGACAGAAATTTGCATTTAGAAAAAGGCAAAGTTAGGAGCTTTTTAGGTGCTAATTAGGTGTCAAGTTTAACAATTAGGAGCTCAAAAATTTTCACCGCAACGTTGCTGGCAAAATGTATTGCGATAATAGATAAACGATAAATATTAATAGCACGGAATTAAGTGATATATAATACGAGTATATAAGGATATAGGATATTTCTTTCTTGTTATCGTAATAAATATATATTAAATATTTTAGTAACTAAACAGGTACAAGCAAATAATTCTCTTCATTATTTCTTTGCGGCCACTGTTATATGAGGACAATCTTTTTATATGTATGAAAGAAAACATATAACAATAATACTAAAAATCTTTTTATTTCATTAAAATTTAACAGTTTGCATAAGGTAGTGAGCGTCTATATCATAATATATATTATTATATTATACCTATGTCCATATTATAATGTTATTATAATGTTTCTAGTTAATAACACACGTTTTTCCTATAAGATTTTAAGCTTTTAACCCATTTTTGTATGTGAATAGCCTGACGGCATATTGGTTGTTACTTCTTTGTATAGGTCTTTGTACACCGCCAACATTTTTTCTCGCACCTGGTTCGTAAGCTTCTCGACATCGTTTAGGGTTAATCCTTTTGTAGGTATGGGATTCAAACACTGAATGACAACATGACCTGAAACAGAGATTGTTTTGGAAAAGTTGACCTAGAAACTGTAATAATATGATTTAACTCATTTGCATTTTCGGTTACTTCCTAATCGAAAATAAATGCTATTCTTGGCAAACTTCGTTCGTCACTCATTAGTTGGCCTTAGAATATAAAAACATTCGTTTAAAATATAATTTCGTGTAAGAAAAATAGGGGAGAGACCTTAATTTTTTTTTTATAGAAATAGGGTGGCAAACGAGCACACAGTCCACCTGATGGTAAGTGGTTGCTGTGGCCTATAGACATCTACATTTATCAAAATGCAGATGCGTTGTCAGCCTTGAGGATTAAGATGAAATGCCTCTTTTCCAGTAAAAAGGGTCTCCGGTTCTCTACACTCACCATACGAAACACAGCAGCATTAAGCTGCTATTTTACGCTGGTATTCTGTGAGCGCGTGGTCCATCCCCGGTCGAGCCGACCCATTCGTGCTACAACTACACTACTAATATAGCTGCAGCCTGGCTCTACCACGTATTATAATTGCAAATGTTATTTTAAAATTCGCCAGATACGCTTCCAAAGCCTTATTAGGCTAACCATTTTTCTTTCTTTGTTTATCGGCACATAAAAGTGCATTGCAAGACATGAACCTCTCCCGTTGTGGGGAGGCCTAAGACGAAATATTTATTTATAATGGTCAGCAGGCCAGGAAACCTCCAAGTCGACCATTCTTCTCTAATAGTTACAAATTACAATTTAACATTTTGGTTAGTATTTTTCTTAATTGCCACACTTGGTGATCGCAGTATCAGATGTCTCGCATATTTTACGTGTTTACCTATGCCAGATATAAAATAATCTATTAATGAGGTATAAGGGGAAATGTAATAACCATTTTATCAAATCTCAATCTCATTTGCAGGTGGTGCTTCTATTGATTGACGAACGAGGTTATGACGGCCGATTCAATTCAATAGTACCGAACTCAAATTTTAGATAATGAGCGGTGAGACATTAGCGGCGTGCGGGTATCCGCTTTTTTTTCATTAGTTGTATATGCAACATTTATAAGAATTGCACGCTTACTGGTGCATTCATCAAAAGTTCTACATAATAGTAGTATTTAGCAGTGGATTTAGGATACCGACATTGCGATGTCATGTCTATTATTATTACTAAAAACATGTTTTGCCTTACCTTTATTCAAAATACCTTTTTCGTTATTTAAAAAATAGTACGGCGAGAAAACAACAGGTATGACTGGGACTTGAGCAGCAATGGCCATATGGAATGCACCTTTTTTGAAAGGCAAAAAACTCGTGCAATCTTTATTCCTCGTACCTTCAGGAAACAACCAGATCTTCGTCTAAAAAGAAATAACAAATTTATATTACATATTGTTCGCGAAATGTTCTTACCTATATACATAAGTTAATTTTACATATACCTATTAACTTTATGTAACGACGACGGTTACTGAAATTTTTATATAAGAATGGCCAAAGGTGGGTAATTTTTTTTAAATACATAGTATATTTGTATATTATGCGCTCGGTCCGTCTCGTATGCTAATCATAAGCCCCGAATACTTTCAGTTCAAATTAAACAATATATTTTCAATGTGTACAATTCTCACTTTTAAAAATTAATTTCATATCCTCTCAAATTTAAAAGTAACATAATATACAATATTTTAATACACAATATTAAAAATTATAATAAAATAAAAATAAAAAACTAAACTTTGTAGGCCTGTATGATAATTAAGCTTAGTAACTTAATTATCATACAGGCCTACAAAAGTTAAGTTAAATTTCAACTTTCCTAAGGCCGTTAGTGATTTTTATGATATATATACTATTTGATGACTACCTTTTTCTAGATACACGCCTCTCTTTATTTATAAGAGGATTATGGAGCTGGAAAGAATTTCAGGCTTTGCGGTAGTGTGTGCTGACTATAAATCATGTTCTCAAAATAATGGGAATTTTTATGTTAAATAGATTTCTTCATGATATGTGATGGCGTTAGATATTTAATGACGATTGAGCGTGGTTAAAATTAGTGCTTAAAATTGCGATAAAGAATTTAAACCGTTCTGTTGATATTGTTGCGCGCCACTATTAATGTCTTGTACATGGCAACACTAGTTACCACCAGCTTCCTCTAGTGTCGAGTAGTAGAACTAGGAGAGTCAAGATCATTCTAGAAATTTCGGGACCGATATGTACTCGAACATTCTAGATGTCGCTACAGTAGAAGGTTCGGGTAACTATCTGAGGCCTTATATAGGGCCGGTATAGACCACGACCGAGTCAGGAATTGGCGATACAAGAGAATACTTCGAAGCGAAACAACTGCGAACTTAAGTCATCAGTAGTACAATTGTGTTTTATTATTAGTGTGGTTTTAGATTGTAATTAGTGTTGTGTAATTAAAGTGTCAATTTTGGTAATTCAATCGGCAGGTTTTAATTGTCTCGAACCCCAAGCTCGTAACAATATTAATGTTGTTGTTGATGGAATATAGCGTTCGTTGCCAAAACAAATGTATTTGTGCAATATGTAAGGTTTCGCCAGAGCAATCCTGTGAATCACTGGCTACGCGCGTTACGTAGCGTTAAGTAATTTTGACATGCATTAATACTTTGTTTGAAGTTGTATACAGGTGACCATGAGCTGCAGTAGCCACTTACCATTAGGTGGACTGTAAGTTACTTCAATTTCCAAATAATTATATTGAATCTTTAATATATAACGTGTATTTTCAAACCTTTTCTTTCACCATAACGTCTGTCTGAATTTTAAGTTGATTATATGCGTGTTTAGAGTTCTTTCTATCTATAAATATGGTTCCAGCAAGGTATGCCGTCAATCCAAACGGCATGGCATACAATAATTCTTTTTTAACAACGACTTTTAATTTATCTGCCCATCCCCAGATGTTGAACAGTCCTGGAAAAAAATACTTAAACATTCAGTGGGATTGAAAATGATATGTTCCTATTCATTCAGAAAGATATTACGACTTTGTGGTATAGGTTAGTATTTCAGTCGTACTTAATAAATAGTTGTAAATATTTTAGGTTTGAGTGGAATTTGATTGTCTTTCAATGTGCCAGAATTCTCGTTATATTCAATTTTGATTACTAGTAGTAGTATTGTTTTTTTAACTTATTACAAGTAAGTGTTTCATCACTGCTTGATATGTGGTGATAAGAGGTGATAAAGCTCTATATTAATAATAATAGATTTTAATATATTTGGTCTATTAATAATCTCATAAATTACTTTTTATTAATTACATACCTAAAGCATCGAGAGCTGCTTGATGGTTTGAAACAACGATGGCTCCACGTTCCTCAGCTAATATTTCGCCTCTACGTAGCTCCCATTTTAGGTCAAACAGTTTTGTTACATGTTTCACAATAGCGGTACCGAACCTGTTATAAGTGAACTATTAAGATTCAGGTAGACAAGCTCTTTATATTAAGTTTACAGATGGATGTTTATGTCATGATGGTATGTAAATAATCACTACCTGAGCCACTTCAATTTTATTTATATACTAGCTCACCCGGCAGACGTTGTTCTGCCCTTTCCGACGACCCTTCTTACAAAAATCCCTAAATTCGCAATAAAAAAATTTTCCTATCTCCCAACTTGGACCAAAATGCACACAGTGTGCAAAAATTTCATTGAAATCAGTTCAGTAGTTTAAGAGTCCATCGCGGACAAACAATGTGACACGTAATTTTTACATATAAAGCTTGCACTGCTGTGTTTCAGTCTGTAGGATAATAAGAGCCAGTATAATTAAATACTGTGAGGTTTTCCGTTTTAGTCCTGACGTGCAAACGCATTTTGTAGAATGCTTTGTTTGAAGTTGGTTGCATACATTTTCTAATACTACTTTCTGTACACCTAGAAGTTGACTGGCAGAAAATACACTGTTACATGAAGTCCGCTTTTCTGTTCGCATTTGTGTAAAAGCATAATATAAATACTTTGGAAAATCCAAAAGTGTACGCCTCATGAGCGTTTCATTTAATTTTGATGAAAAAATATAACTTGTATTCCTGACTTATAAACATATAATTTACGTGTATTAAATTTAGGGCTCTATTATTTTAACAGGTAGTATTGCAATAAAAGTAGGCAGGGTAACGTACAGGGAAAAAAATGTTTTTTTTTATAGGATATGAGTGACAAACGAGCACACAGTCCACCTGATGGTAAGTGGTTGCTGCGGCCCATAGACATCTACATCTATCCTCTGTTACAAATCAAAATGTAGATGCGTTGTCACCCGTGAGGACTAAGATGGAATGCCTCATTTTCAGTAAAAAGGGCCTCCGGCCACCTGCACTCACCAAGCGAAACACAGAGCTAAACCTCTACTTCACGCTGGTATTCTGTGAGGTCGTGGTACCACCCCGGTTCGAGCCGGCCCATCCGTGCGACAGCAAAAGCTGCCGCGGGGCTCTACCACTGTTAATGTTTACCAAAATAAATCGATTACACAAAGTATAAAATCGATATAGGCTGAGTAATACATTTGTTCTTTGTCTATCAAATGCAAAAAAAATATATGACAGTGCCTTTAAATTTGAATATCAATAAAACCTACAAAAGTTAAAAATTATTTTATTAACAAATTACGCATACTAGTCTATTGATACGAAATAGGAAACCCGTTGATGTAATTCTGAAGCTAATAAAAAAAACCCGATCTCGATAAGTAACTTTTTTGGGAGTTATCGTGACCACATACAAAATCAACATCCGGACGTCCACGTAATTATTTTCAGTGATTTTTCAAAGTAGCAATATGAAATGATTTTTTTTAGAAAATATAAGATGGATTATTTAGGGTGTTTTCTTGATATACGGCTACTCATATTACCGTATAAGTGCAATATGGTTATGATAGAGGCATTTTAAGAACACAAAATTGCTTAAGCTTGACGTGTCTAGAGAAGAACACACCTATAACGCTTTGCGTTATGAGGCGTGCAGTAAATAAACGACTTCCTCAGCTACCGAGAGTATGGGTAAATCATCAATTTCGGTAGAACCCTCGTACTCTCGTCACAGGGGTTTTGCTTTCTTCTGATACTTGCCACGTGCTTGACCCAAATTGACTGTATCGTGGACGAAAATACACATAAACTTTTTACGGCATATCGCCGGCAGAACCGTTTTTGAGGTCACTACCTCTACACGTAGAAAGAGGTAGCAGATCACGAAAAGTAGATAGAAACTTTTATGATTTGCCAAAATTAAAGCGTCTCCCACACACAAGTGGCTTGCAGTGGCGGCTAACTGCGAGCCGCGACTTCAGCCGCTGTAACAACACACCACTGTATTCGCTGTGGTGTCTATGCTACGATCGGACGTCAGTCAACATGGCTAACCGTAACCGAAATCTTATTACTCTTATTATATTCAGCAATATTATCCCATATTTTGTTTTTAATCCTAATGATTTTGTAATCACGGTGTGAAGTATCATAAAGTACTGGATAATTTTGCATTGTTTCTATTAAAATCTCTGTATTTAGTTCCATTTTTCACGCGGTACACGCGGCCTGTAGTAAAAATTTGCAACTGACCGCGCTGCGGCCACCAATAGGCCGCACGCTCACGCTAACACACATGTGGTGGCGTAGAGGATGGGGCATGCGGCCGGGCAAAACCACTAGCAGGTTTACGGGGCAGCGGCTGGCCGCGACCGCATGCCCCGCCCCTTCCGCCTGTCAGCGAACGTGCGGTCTGTATCGGTGGCCGGTGGCTGTCGCGCGGTCATTTCCAAATTTTTACAAGAGGCCGCGTGTACTGCGTTCAAAACGGCACTAAATACAGAGATTTTAATAGAAACAGTGAAAAATTATTCAGTACTTTATGATACTTCACACTTTGGTTACAAAATCATTAGGATTAAAAACACAATATGGAATAATATTGCTGAATTTAATAAGAATAAAAAGACATTGGCACGGTTAGCCATGTTGACTGACGTCCGATCGTAGCACAGATACCATAGCGAATGGCGCCTCAGGCCGCCGCTGCGACCGCGGCAGTCTCACTCGCGACGTTGTCAGTCTCGCTCGCGATGTTGTACGAAACAGCTGATTTGTGTTTATGTTTTCAAAGTTGTTATTTCTACCCCCAGTTTAAAATTATAATAAAAAACAACGCAAAAATGCCTAAATGTGACCACTGTGACAAACCAATAGCCAAGAAATCTGCTATTCGTGAATACAATAAATGCTCAAAAACTGTGTATGCTAACCAGGTCTGCACCGGCCTAACATCCAAACAATTAGCGGCACTGCGCAACACTGAAAATCAAGAATGGACCTGCGAAGATTGTCGCCGCGAATCTCCAAGACACAAGTCATTTGCCATACTAGAAGAAGAGGAAGAGGAAGACGAAGAAGAACTAGTAATGACACAGGGAAATGACAGCGCATCTAGCGCAATGAAAAAGTTACTAAATGACATATCATTCGAGGTTAAAAAAGCAGTAAAGAAAGAAATAGGGTCATTAAACGAAGCGCTCAGCTCTTGCTGTCAAAAAATGGATGGAATAATGGATACTTTAGCAATGATTAGCGAAAAATTAAAGAACTGGAAAATAACAACACATATTTAATGAACCAAAATAAACATCTAGAACTAAAACTCGACGCTATGGAACAATACATCGGAACCCTTGACTAAAAACAGCTTAATAATACATTTGAAGTAGCAGGAGTGCCCGAAATGAAAGACGAAAACACGGAAGTTATATTGAATACATTGGCTACAAAGATTAATGTTGAGAAAAGAGATATAACAGCAGTCAAAAGATTGAAAGGGAAAAATGGGAAGGAAGGCGTAATTCAGGTAACTTTAAAACAGGAAGAACAAGTGCACCAGTGGATACGAGCAGGAAGAAAAGGAACTATACTTGCAGAGGACATTGTTTCCTGTCCAGATCCTGTCGCAGCAAGATCAAAAGTTATGATACGACGTGCCCTATCCAGTGCTAATAAAACCCTTCTGTGGCAAGCGAAGCTAAAACTAAAGGATACTTATAAATATATATGGTTCCAGGGCGGTAGAATTCTAGTTCATAGGAATGATAACGATAAGCCCATGGTCATCCGAAACTCTAGTGACATTGACAAAATGGCGATAGAGAAGTATGTAAGTCGGTAGTAGATAATTTTACGCACTAGGCACCAAATCGGGCGTAACTGAATTTTATAATGTGGCAAATTTGTCTGATTTTAGTACCTATCTACCTAAAAATACTCCTCTTTTTAGTATTGTACATATTAAAATTAGATCTATTATCAAAAACTTTAGCTCGCTGCAGTCAATAAATTAATCACCAATAGCAATAGACGTTATTATTCTAACTGAAGTAGGAATTTCGATAAGTAGCAATCTTTCTCAATTCTTTTGTATATACGGTTATGAAATGTGCAGTGTGCTTCGTGAGCAGCGACGTGGTGGTGGTATTATTATGTACATTAAGAATTGCCACAGTTTCGAAGTAGTCGACAACTTAAAACTAACCCACTGTGAATCATTAATTGTAAATATTCAATCTTGCCACCACTACACGACTCACATTTGCGCATTATATCGACCACCTAATGAAAGCAAGCACCTTTTTATTAATGAACTTAAAATACTAATATGTAACAATTTAATCAAACACTGTAACTTGTACATAATCGGAGACATAAATATTGACCTAAAATCGAAAAACAACATACGAGATTACTATTTAAGCTGCTTGGCCGTGTGTGGTCTGACGAGAGCGATATCGGATTTTACAAGAATAGAGATTCGAAGTGAAAAAATCACGCGGAATTGTATTGACCATATATTCGCGAGATCGCGCACGTCAGACATCTACGTGGCTGCGCTTGGAACAGTAATGGCAGATCACCGCATGTGCGTGCTATCGTGCTCCGGGACTGAGGCTAACCGCAGCGTACAGAATGATTCAAAACTCAAACAATTAATTAATAACAAAAATTTAATATCACTTCTTGAAAACGTTGAGTGGAATAAAATTGATAAAATGCAGTGTCCGATAGAGATATATAGCTTTATACAGAGTAGTTTTGAAAATTGTTACAATAATTCTAAATATACTATAAAAATAGCCTTAATAGCAAAAGAAATAAGGAAAAATGGATAAATAATAAGATAAAATTTTTTTGCGAAAAAAGAGACTTGCTGTATAAAAAGTGGAAAAAAGATACAAGCAATAAAATATTAAGACTAGAGTTTAATAAAATTAGGAATAAAACAAATAAACTTACTGAAATATCACGAAACAAATACTATTATCACGAAATAAATAATAACAAAAATAACCCAAGAAAGTTATGGAATATTCTAAATTCCCTAACAGGCAGAGTAAACAAATCATTAGATGCGGCAATATTAAAAGTATTTCAAAAAACAAATTAATAGCTAAACAATTGGCAAATAATTTTGGCAAAGGTTTTAAAGAAAATGTTGAAAGAATACTACCTAATTGTAAACAAAAACTTTTAGATCAAGCAACGTACCTGTTTTCTCAAAATGATTCAATGCGGTTTAAAGCAGCAGATAGCAAGAGCATAGATAAAATAATTCAAATATTGAACATAACCAAAGCTCCCAGAGCGGACCAGATTCGCC
Organism: Parnassius mnemosyne; assembly: GCA_963668995.1. NCBI lineage: Eukaryota > Metazoa > Arthropoda > Insecta > Lepidoptera > Papilionidae > Parnassius > Parnassius mnemosyne. The sequence continues at coordinate 21,408,373 of CAVLGL010000115.1, forward strand.
GTGTTGACATAAAATCCTTATGTGAAAAAATCACAACAGCAATTGCAAAGCTTATTAATACCAGCGTTCATTCTGGTATTTATCCCTCAGAATTAAAAGTAGGAATAGTAAGACCCATCTACAAAAAAGGGTTGTACTGTGATTATGACAATTATAGGCCAATTACAATACTTCCTGTGATAGATAAAATAGTTGAAAAATACATATGTAATCAGATACAAAAATATTATATGTCGAATGAAATCTTGTCCAGCACTCTGTTCGGTTTTCAAAAAAATAAATCAACTACATCTTTACTATCAAAATTTACCGATGAAATTAACAATTATTTAGACAACAAGCAACACGTAATTCTTTTATTTATTGACTTCAGTAAAGCTTTCGATACACTTAAACATGTTTTATTAATGAAAAAACTAGATAATACGAGCATTCGTGGGCCTCTTCTCAGGTGGTGTGAAGATTACCTCAAAGGTAGAAACTACCGGGTGAGAATTGAAAACGAATACAGTGATAAAATACCTGTCACTACAGGAACAGCCCAGGGATCGGTCCTTGGCCCTTTACACTATCTGGCCTTTGTAAATGACATGGTGAATATGATTAAACATAGTTCAGTGTATCAATATACAGACGTATACTTGCCTAGTAATAGCTAACAAAAACATTACAAGAGCAGAAAAAATGTTCCAACTTGACTTTACTAACCTATGTATGTGGTCACATGATGTGGGACTTGAATTAAATACAATGAAAACTAAAATTATACATGTACGCTCAACGCACTCTAATAAAAACGAAAGACCAATAAAAATACTCGCACATGTGCGAGTATTTTTATTGGTCTTTGTCCATAACTGCCTACATAGATCGCCGAAATTAAATATTAACTGTAATTGTACTCATCTAGAACAAGTTAACAATTATAAATACCTAGGCCTGATTGTGGACGAAAGATTCCATTGGAGTAAACATGTTGAGTATGTGCGTAACAAGCTACGGGCTATGCTAGCAAAGTTTGCAATACTAAAATATAAAATGTCATTTCAGATCCTCATGAATCTATATAACGCTCTTGTTGAGTCTATTATTTCGTATGGAATTACGAGCTATGGAAAAACATTTAAAACTTACCTAGATAAAATACATAACCTATAAATGAGAATATTGAAAATAATTATACCTAAAAAAGTAAAATAAAATTATACAGTGAAAACAATATTCAAGGAATATTTAAATATTGTAAAGTCTTACCTATACATACGAAATTTCAGATGCTAATACTAATAGAACAATTTCACAATAAAAAAGTGCAAGTTAAAACTAACCATAAAATTATTACAAGAAAAATTACACATAATAAACTCGTAACATCCAAAATACATAACTACTACTGAACCAAATCCCCCCTACAATACTCTCAGATTTCAATGAGGATAATTACAAAAACAAATTCAAAAAATATTTCTATGAACAGCTACAACGGGAGTAGGTTACATAAATGAAATATTATACATATAATTTACATATTACATATACCATATAATAGGCACATATTTACATATGCACAGGTGTATATGCACATATCTTTCTTATTTATTTAAATAATAAACATGTTTATTTGTTTATATTTTGGTGATTGAATTATATATCTATGTAAATGCTAAAATATGAATAAATAAACAATGAAAAAGTTTAAATAATAATAAATTAAAAAATCATATCAACACTTTTTGCAGCAACCTGTATACAGTTTCTGCTAAATAATCCGAGCGCTCTCTAAGAACGATCTAATTGTCTCGCCCACACTCGTTGCCTCATCGAAACCGGTTCTCAGGTAACACGGCCCGGTCAGCGCGGTGATTTGCAATTTTAACGTTGGGTCGTAATTCATCAATTAAAACATGTATACCATTAAACATGTACCTATTTAATATTATTGTCAATGTTTGTAAGCAGCCATAGATTAGATGATTGTATTATTTATTATCTTGTATTATATGTGAGACTGTAACTTGCGGACAAACCTCACGATTTTTGCAAGTTAAATAGATGTAACCCTTGTACTTATTAAAATGTTATAAATAAATGAAAAAAAAAAACAGTTTAAAATACTGACATTATCTTGTTTATACATACTAGAAGTAGCTGTGTTTGTTAAGTTGCACCCAAATCGTTTTAAGCGCCTTGCCGATGTAGTTTCACGTAATAGAGGCGACCCTATTTTGTCATCAATTCGCTAAAGCTTCGGTCACACACAGCGAATATTCGCTGCGAGTGTATTCGCTGCGAATATTACTCGCAGCGACAATTCGCTGCCAGCCTGTCACACACAGCGAGTGCTACACGAGAATTATCTATAATATGTATCTTTTATATTCTTAAATTTTCTTGTCAATTGCTCTTGGGTTGCTATTTCGAATCCCAACTCAATTAATTAGTCAAACAGGCGTCTGCCTTTGCGTTTTTTAAATTACTGTTATTTGTTTCAAACAACTCCCCATTTTTTCTATATACACCCAAGAAACTAATTATATCGTAATTTCCCCATTTTAGAGAATTGTTTATCGGTTAACTCATTTGATTGACCTATACACACGTATCATTCAGCAAAGAAACGAGCACAGGCATGTAGCCTGGAGCGGAATGGCTACTCGCAGCGAGTACCCTGTCACACACAGCGAATTCTCGCAGCGAGAATTCGCTATGTGTGACGAGGCTTAAGACAGCACTAATGCGCACAAGTGTCTGCTGTATGGCTTCGGTCATATATGATAAAATACCTAAAAGTTGAAAAGAATTGCCGTTATCGATATTTATAAAAAGCTTCGAAGCTTTTTGACAGTCAAAGAATACTACAGCGTAACGGAATTCGTTTGAGATTAAGACTGTGTAATGTTAAGGCTACCCCGAAATTAAAGGATACATCGACCGAAACCTTGCGATAGTGCGTTTTTCTTCGTTATTCAGAGACTATTATCTCATTAGTTATGAGAAATAAACTACACACAGAATCACAGAATATCAGCGTAAAATAGCAGTTCAACACTGCTGTGATTCGTATGGTGAGTGTAGAGAACCGGAGATCCATTTTACTGGAAAAAGGGCATTCCATCTTAGTCCTCACGGGTGACAACGCATCTACATTTTGATTCACAAACGAGGATAGATGTAAATGTCTATGGGCCACAGCAACCACTTACCATCAGGTGGACTGTGTGCTCGTTTGTCACCCTATCCTATAAAAAAATAACATCTAAAAGCACATTATTAATGTTCGATATCCTATCATCACATTTCACGTTCTAATTTGTTTTTATGTGTTATAAATACATTTAAAATCTACTTTAAAAATGACTAAACTTATTGATTACATGCATCTGTTGCTAAAGGCAACGCTCTAATCATTTGAGGATTACACTAATGGATAGATAATTTAAAAATCTATATTATTCATGTTTTGTTTCATTTTTAAAGTTCGCTTTTCTTTTTTAATTATAAGAATTCCAAAAGTTGTGTGAATTCTTTGATAAAAGGGCGTACGTCTAAAGAGGGAACGAATGCTTAAGGTTATTTGGTCAGGGAAACGCCTTAACAATTAGAATTATATTTGGTTTTGTGTTATTAGCGCATAACAATAACGAAAAATATAATTTAATTGATTTATTATAAGTAGCGATTATCGGTGACCGTGTGATGTATTGGTCAAGGTGCCTTGTTACTGCGCCGCAGGGCCTGGATACGAAACCTCAGAGTCAATATTTGTAAAAAACACGATAGTTTTTTTTTTGGATTTTTATTGTGTTGTAAATAGCAAACGAATTTATTGCATAAGTATTGCCTCGGGCATGGGTAGAATAAATTGAGTGATCCCTTTGAAATTGTGTGTACACTCGTTGTATAATCTCTTACGCACTTGATAGCCGTGATTTTCGCTTCTCGGCATATTTTACATGCTATTGAGCTTTTGTCTAGCTTTTTAGGCCACACCATAGGCCACAAATCCCTGCGAAATAACCTCGATTCTTGGACTTCCAGATACAATAAGCTCATTCTGCGTAGATCGGACCAAAATTAATAATTAAAAACCGAAGGTACTCCGGGTAAACTTTAACATCGAGACATCAACCACTTCAGTTTCCCCATGAGTGCCGCAAAGTATTCACATTAAAAATAAGTAAAATTAAACGCGATAAAATCCGTAAAAGTAGTTTAACTCAATGTGTTGTATTCGTGTAAATATAAGAAATCATTAGGTCATCAATTTTTATTTTAAACCACTATATATAAACTAAGTGTTTTTGGATAACTTAAGTACTTGCAAAAGAGTATTATTATACCAAAAGCTAAAGACTTTTTTGTGTTCTACACATACAAAGTCGCAGGTAAAAAGTTAAGTGTGAGATTGTATCTATGATTAAAAATACGGAACTTCATCGTTGGTGATAAATCAAAATTTAAAAATGTATATTTTGTATTTCACATAATATAAAGAAGATGAAGAATGATACATTATTTATTATTATAAGCAGTTGCATTATGTACTATTGTAGAGCTTGAGAAAACTTCACACGCATTCATCACGAACTGTGATGATCCTTGTGATAATACTCGGTAATAGTCAAAAAATATTGTAGATATTATCATCTGTCTTTAATATGTCTGCATTTTTTATAGAAAAACGAGCACACTGTCTACCTGACGATAAGTAGATGCCGTTGCCCATAGATATCTATGTGAGTAACATGTCTTTTAAAGTGTTTACATACATGCTAACAAATCTTTGTTTGTATGCTAGGGATTGGCATAATAATCAAACTGTGGAGTTTTTAGTGACGACCATAGATTCGAGTACCATGCTAATATGTCACGGGATTTTGCTCAGTACACAAATGCAAAAATAGTTTTATTAAATATAGTGATGTATATTTTGTAAATACTAGGAACAAGCACAAGTTAGTTATACCAGATACTAGACTCCAAAGGGTCAGTAATTCCTTCATGGGGCAATGTATACGATTTTAAAACAAAGTCCCAGAAAATATGCAGACCTTTTCTATCAAAAGGTTTAAATTACTTATTAAGCAAAAATTGTCTAGTATGGGTAAATACTACTAAAGAGTACATGACTGTTAATAGCCCCTGGAGATAAGTTGATCACTACCATGCTGTTTCTAAATATTTTCGTAATAATTGTATGAAATATTATATTGTAAATAGTGCTTTAAAAAAAGTCCCGCTGGGTTTTTTGTTGGTTCTTCCCAGGACAGAGATATTTTATGCGAAGCAGTGGTAAAAGTAAAAAAAAAATGACTTTCAACAAGTATTATGTAGTGTAATTTATATTGAATAAAAATGATTCTACTCTATTCTATTCTATCCTCGATTAAAAATTAAATTGCAGGTACTTTGTGACCTCTGAGGACTAACATGAAATGCCCCGTTTCCAGTAAAAAAGGTGCTCCGATCTCTACACTAACCAGTACAATTTTTCAATACAACAGATTTTTCAGATTATTCAGAGGTCCGGAAGTGGATGAAAACTGAATTTTAAAAATCTATTTCATTTTTAAATTCACCTAAATAATATATGTATATAGGTCTAACAAATAATAATATTAGAGTTTAAAGAACATTAATGGAAGATGTATTGATAATGACAAACGTATGAGCTGTGATGAACCTAGTGAGAATATTTATCAAAGTTATGAATTTATTGTACTGTCATCGGTTCTTCATACGTCTGAAAATTTTTAGAAAAGTCGATTGTTTAGAAATAAGTGGAAACTGAATTATAAAATTCCATTACATGAGTCCTGGTCACGCCTATATAAATCTTGTAACTATAAAATTGTTTTAATTTTTTTCCTGAATAAAGATATTATAATTATTAATCTCGGGTATTCATATAGTTGTTTCATCTGGTTGGGCTGTATAAATATATAATGAAAATAATAAATATACATAAATCTATACTAACAAAGTAAAATAAATGAATAAAAAACACATAAAAAAACCTAACCAGATTGCTTTCGGTAGAGGAGACCAAACGGCCGTGGTTTAAGGAGAAAGGAAAAAAAATACCGACGAACTATGCAGGCGGTATCGAGGAACACCGCCTTCCACATTTTGAGCCCGGAATGGTCCGTAACGGAGTCCCAGTCGCCTCAGACGACCCGAGAGGCTGACAGAGATTAGCCCGTTCGCAGAGACGAGCACAGGAATAACTTCGGCCGGCAGACCACCCCACATGTCGGTCACCTCGTGAGCCAGGTCTTTTGTTTTGTGTCTTTATCTAAAGGTAGAATTGTGAAAGTGTCGTTCTACAATTCTACCTTTAGATAAGGTAACTGAATTTTTAGACCATCTTAACTTGGTAAATTCTAAAATTCAGTTCACAATGGAGTTAGAGGCAAACAATTCTTTTGCTTTTCTAGATGTGTTAGTAATTCGGAATCCTGATAACACCTTGAGCCACATTGTGTATAAAAAAAGACCTATACGGATAGATATTCAAACGGTAATTCTCATCACCATCCTTCACAGTTAGCTACCGTGGGTAAAAATCTTTGTTTCAGAGAGCACGAGGGCCCCCGTCACTACATCAGATTTGATAGACCACAAAACCCTCGCTAAAGAACACCGATTTCTTCCAAGGATGATTCGCGAGGCTATTGAAATCAAAAAACATGCTAATTTCAATAGAGAAGATGGCTGGGTGCTACCATCTGCTTGGGATCCTATAATTAATAAAATTAAATCCCAACCAAAGCATACAACTGCAAGACTTCAAGATACTGTAAGTTCATACTGCGTAGATCGGAACAAAAATTAATAATTTTTAATCTGAAGGTAGCCATGGTTAACTATGACATTGGGACGTCAAACACCTCAGTCCCCCCTGTGACCATGGGTGATGTAAAGTACTCGAAACGTCGGGAATATAAAATATGTTAATATACGCAATAAAATCCGTAAAACTAGTTTCATTCAAATTTGTAGTGTTCGCGTAAATATAAGAAATCATTATGTATACCGTTTAGGCTGTTTAGCAAATTGTCGCCATTTTAAAATTTGTAAAAACAACATTTAAAATATAATTTTAGGAATATTAGACATTAGTATAAGCCTATACCATTACTTTCAGTTTGATTAATGATCACTGTGCCCCAATGTGCCTTCATATCCATTATTTTATTTATTTATTATAACCCATTCAATCGATATTTAGTTACCGTATTTAGTATTTTGTCCTTATATTATTTTGTTATTTTGCTAGACCGACAAATTTTTGATAGAAAACATATACAAGTTTACCGTAAATCTAATTTGCACTCTCAATTCACGAATTATCACCGTCAAAGCTCAACTCCTATCCGAATATAATATTAATATGTTAAATATTTGTTAAGACATTAAATGTCACCATCATTCAATAAACATACTACTTGCAAGTCCAGCCGTGGGGAGCTTGACGTCAATAATACGGCATACTACCAGTGTGGCGCCAAAAAGAATTGAGTCTGTTTCGTAAAGGTCTCGTCTGGCTTCCAAATAGGTCGCCAGCATTGGGTTTAGACAGCTCACGACAGCCGGATTCTGCATGCTTAGAGGTATGCGGGGAAGTCGCGGTCAATTCTCGAGAGGCATACTGCGTGTTTCCACAATCGTCTTTTCCCATGCACTTCTCATTTACTCTAGTTTCTTGATGACCATTTCATCATCGTCTGAATCTGAAAAAACTGGGGGATCTACGAAGGCATCCACAGTAGTAGCTTGCGGTGCCGCATCCGCAGACATAGTCGCTCCATTTGATGAGGGAATAGCGTCACGTCGTAGTCGTTCGATTTCGACACCATCAAATAGTTTTGAGTGCATGATGTACCGAACTCGGTCTGTCAGGTTTGCTCCGTGACGGGAACAGATGGCTCCAGCTCAGCAAAAAGCCCTAGCCCGATACGTTAACACTCTAGTATATCACCCCTTTGCCGTAAAGTATGCCCGCAATTCGTTTGTGTTCATATTTTTTGTTCAAAAGATGCGGCGTACTCCATCAGTTGCGAATTGATTTCATGGATTTTAATTGCACGCCTCACAACGTGAGTGAGTGCTCTACCCTCCATATGTGGCCACACCCCAATTTGGCTACATAAAATCGTTCTTATACTTTTAGCTAGACATCAAATGCCGAGTATTATTAACGTTACAGTAACTACAGACATTGAATTATAAGATTAGTTTATTTTGTAATTGATTCACTTTAGATTACATAAAAAAATGCAGGTAATTGAAAAAATATACGGACTACCGTCCGTTGGTGAGTCTTCTCGCTTAATAGAAATGTAAGCAATAGATTGAGATATATAGTATTAAATAAGATTCCGTATATTCTAACGAGGATCCCTATGGATTTTGTTATTGAACTCAACAACGTTTTAAAGTTATTAATGAAAGTTGATCAGATTCTCTGTATTTTTTCCTTGCGATAAATAAAAAATTGTGAGTTATATTCACAATTTTTTTTTCATCAAAATTAAATGAAACGTTCATTCATCATAATTTTTGGGTTTTCCAAACTTTTTTTTTTGCGGGGAACCTTAATTTTGTTTCTAAAAGTGTAGCCTAAGCAAGCCCTTGTAACATCAGCTATATGCCAGTGAAATTTTCGTCAAAATAGGTCCAGCCATTTCAGAGATTAACCGGAACCAACAGACAGACAAACAAAAATTTTAAAAATTGTTTTTTATTTGTTATAAGTACCGAAGGCGTAAGAGGTGGCGCTGCTGTGCCCGCGTTTACTTCGGCTCTAAAGTGAATATCTACACATTCAAAGTGCTAAACTCAGTGCATTAATGTTAAATAACAGTGAACATTATTAAATTTCAAAGAATGGTACAAAAACAGTGCAACAAATAGGCAAAATACCGGCATACAAAACATCAAAACAACAAACGTATTTTTTGTGCTAGTACAAGTATGATCAAAGTAAAAATCAAATTATCGACATCTCAGAAGGCCAACCCATGAAATATTAGTGCAAAAACGAAAGAATTTAGTAAATAGTGAATAAAAAATTGTTATAACAAAACAAAAAACAAAAACAAACAAACATTCACGCCTGTAACCCAGAAAGGTAGGCAGAGACTACGGACTTCCATTTGGCGCGATCCTGACACACCTTTCTCGCCTCCTTTACATCCATATATCTACGCATACATACTTGTCGGTTAAGGGTACTCCTAATCTGGCCCATTTTAATGTATCGCCGATTTGGTCGATAAACCTTCGTCTAGGGCGTCCCTTTCCGACCCTACCGTTCACTTCTGCAACATAAATTTGCTTTGTCACTCTTTCCTCGTTCATTCTTTCTACATGATCAAATTGTTATAACCTAAAAATAAAAACTGCAAATCACCACATATAAATCTATATTGATGTTCAAGCCATCTAGTGACATTTGACCGAACTAGAAGACTAAAATACGATATTATTGGCCTTGCTGAAATAAGAAGAACGGGATATAATATTATAGAAAAAAATGATCATATTTTCTGTTATTTCGGGGAAACGAAAGGTCAATATGGAGTCGGATTCCTTATAAAAAAGGAATATAAGCTAAACATCGAGAGCTTCATTGGAATATCCGAAAGCATCTGCATTTTAAATTTCAATTTCGACAACACAAAACTCACCATTGTTCAAGTACACGCTCCAACTGTTGATGCAAACAACCAAGAAATCAATAACTTGTACAACCAACTGCAGTCTGCACACTGTCAATATAATAACCAGAAAATAATATTAGGCGAATTTAATGCCCGTGTTGGACAGCGAGTACGAGGCGAAGAAAGAATACTGGCCAAATACTGTTACGGAAATAGAGACAAAAGTGGTGAAATTTTACTCCAGTTTTGTTGGGAAAATAAACTATATATTACAAATAGTTTATTTAAAAAGAACAATAAAACTATGTGGACATGGCTCTGGATTATATACTAATGAATAGAAAAGAAATCATCTTAAACTTAGAAATTATATCAAATCTAACGTTTCTCAGCGATCGTCGACTCTTGAGAAGTACACTACGGATTGCACCGATAAAGAAAAGTAGAGCAAATTTAAAAAATTATAAAACCAAATTGAGTACTTTGGAAGAAAGAGAACAATTCATACAATCTTTAAATACAAACATAAACAAAATTGAATTGGAAGAAAATGAAAATATAGAGTCCTTATACGCCAAAATTAAAAAAAAAAAACCAATAATCACCAGTTTAAATTTAATTCAACAGAAACCAACAAGAAAATGGGAGACCATCCCTGTACACATAAAATGTCTTATTGCAAGAAGAAGTGAATTGATACAGAAGAAATCCCTAACGAAAGAAGAAAAAGACGAACGTACATACCTCTACAAAAACATCTACAAATTAATGAAACGGAAACGCACAGAACGCAGAATAAAATAAATCAAAACTCACCTCGACTCAACAGGCAGTTTAAAGAAAGGTATTAAAAACCTTAATACCACCAAACGATGGACACCTTATATAAAAGATGATACTAATGAATAGAAAATATTGTCGAGATCTGATATAATAGAAAAGGCAACAACATTCTATAAGAATTTATACTCATTAAAAGATACTACTCCGGAAATTGAAACGACCTTCCAAGACTCTACTACAACTCTAGTTAGATTCTCTACATTTGAAATAATAAAGAAAATCGAAGCTCTAAAATCCGACAAAAGCAGCGGGCCAGATGGAATCGCTAATGAAGCATTAAAATTGGGGAAAATGATACTAGCACCATACATAACAACATTATTTAATAAGGTTCTAAATGATAGAGCAATACCGAAAGTATGGGGGCAATCTGATATAATGTTACTCTACAAGAAAGGAGACCCTGCGAATATTGGAAACTACCGATCAACAAGCTTACAACCAAATATGTACAAACTATTTGCTTCATGTCTTGAGGATCATCTAGCAACGTTCACAGAGAAATTTCAACCACCGGAACAAGCAAGTTTCAGGAAAAACTTCTCAACAACATCCACACTTTAAATTTGATTATATAGAAATATATAGAGCACAATAGACCACTATAGCTGGCATTTATCGACTACGCCGAAGCCTTCGACTCTATATGATCCCAACATCCACACACACACACACACACACACACACACACACACACATACACACACACACACACACACACACACACACACACACTCATACACACTCACCCTCAATTACACGCGCGCTTCTTTAAATTAGAATATGCTTGTAATGTCTGTAATTTTTCATAATTTTAAGTCGTATTTTTTTTTGCTTTTACTACGCATAATTGTTTTACGTAATATCGACAAATAGCCACTTTGTTCTACTGTAAAATCTTTTGTTTGACCTCCACGAGACAGGCCATGCCTAGTGTGGGAGTCACAGAACTTTTCTGTATTTTGGCTAAGTGTTTCTGGTAAATAAATAAATTTATTATTATTATTCTTATTATTATATCACATACGAGTACGTGAAAAGCTCTACATGAGTACGAAGTACCATCGGAGACTATAGATCTTATAAAAGACATCTACTTCAAAAGCAAAAGTCGTGTAGTGTTAGAGAGACATGGCCCTGAAATGAACATTTGTAGAGGCTTCAGACAAGGCGACCCCCTGTCACCTAGAATTTTTATAATTGTGCTACAAAATGTAATGAAAACTCTGAACTGGGAAAAGAAAGGAATAAATATAAATGAGAAATTTCTCAGTAATCTTCGATTTGCGGATGAATTCATTCTCTTCTCCGAAACAGCATCTCAATTACAGAAAATGATTAATGAACTAAATGATGTAAGCAATACGATCGGCTTAGAACTAAATACTACCAAAACTAAAGTCATGACAAACCACCATATTATACCAATTAGGGTCAATAACAATATATTAGAACACGTTCAAAGCTATGTTTACCTGGAATAACAAGTATCTTTCTCAAGAACAAGACACGAAGATGAGGTTAAAAGACGAGTTAACAAAACCTTTAACAAATTCTGGAGCAATAAAGAAACCCTAAAATCAAAACTCCCTATAAAACTCAACAAAAAAGTAATGGACACATGTTTACTACCCTGCCTTACGCTGCCAAACATGGAAATACAATAATAACACTATAAACAAAATACAAGTATATCAGAGAGCGATGGAAAGGAGTATACTATAAAACACAGAAAAAGAAACACAGACATAAGAAAAACAACAAAATTAATAGATGATTTGGAAAATTCTCAAAAACAAAAATGAAAATGGACAGATCATATTGCACGTATGGACAAAGAAAAATGGACACAGGGAGTAACTAACTGGCAAGGACCAATAAACAAAAGGAAAAGAAGTAGACCGAGAGAAAAATGGGTTGATGAAATAATAAGAAAAGCCGGTCAAAATTGGATCACAAAAGCAAAGGACAGAGACGTGGAGAAAAATGGAGGAGGCCTTCAGCCGTTGAGGGGCCCCTAATGAATTATGTTATAAATTTTGTAAACTGAACTGAAAATTTAATTTATTTATTATTTTGAAATTTATATAAAATATAAAATTTTGAAATTATTTGTTATGCGATTGTAAATTATTAACCATGATAATTATAAAAATGTAATATTTTGTTTTATGCATGCATAATTATGTATTCGTAATCTTAAGATATATCTGTTGTCATTCATTGTGGAAATAAGGAGGCTATATTATTGTTATAAGTAACGAAGGCACTTTCATATGCATTTAGGAAAATACTATTATTTTGACATTACAAACACACTTAAAATTTATTTATTTGCATAGATTATGTTCATAGGAAAGAAGGTATTTAAAATGTTAGAAATTTATTTATTATATACCTCTACTGCGATTTAAATTAGTGTAAATACTTACTTAGCATTATAAACACTTTTAGGCCTTAATAAGAAAAATGGCCAAAGCACAAAGGCTAATAAACCACAGCTTAAATAAAATGTGCAGAAAAACAGGTAATATCTTATTTTGCTGGGTTCAATATGAGAAATACTTTTAGAAAATAATGAAGCAGTTAGAAAGCACATACAAAATAACAAAAATATTTCCTGCCACATTCTTGAAATATAACGCAACACAATTTAATAGACGATTGATTCGTTTACCGCCATTAAACCAGTGAATATACTAACTGAGAATCAGATATATTAAATATTAAGTTTTAATGGCTTCGAATTATTTAAAGTAGATGCAAGTGCGGCCTTGCGTGATTATGCATAATTCGTCTGTATTACATTTAAATATAATAATTGTATTTGTAAATTTGATATATCATTGTTTAACAACATTATATGTTTCTCATGTTAAAAATATAACTGTCGCTGCTTGTATAAATGCAGGAACTGCCTAAACATCCTTACGTTGTGCTTAAAGAAGTTTTACATTAAAAAATATAAACTCTTTGGCCACGGTTAGCGAAAGGTTTAGTTTGCATAATTAAAACGACGGTGTATAGAGCATCAACTTATATTTCACGCAGATCACGATGACGATAACTCCCACGATGCCTGTGAACCCTCAGGTGGTCCTGCTGCTCCCGTTGACGCTTCGAGTGCGTCATGCGGCGCAGCGTTTCAATGGCACTGGTGCGGCGTGACGGCTCGCTGTGCGAGTGCGGCACGCCCTGTGATGTTGTTTTGGCCATGTGAGCTTGCTTCATGTCAGATAAATGGCGTGTGCTGGTTTTATTTTAATAGTCACATGCATTTGCCTTATAACTGCCACAGAGGCAAACAGTGAGTGACGTTTTGACGTTTGCTATGTCAGCAATCTCAGCGGTATGCTGATGAATACTGGTGAGTCGTAGCCATTTTATTATGATTCTGGGCCGAATGCCCTATCATCAAAGATTGTGTTGTGGCAAAAGTGTAAGTAATTTTGTAAATTTAACCGAAGCGGTCATGTTAGTGTGCAAAGTACCCCACAAATACCCACATGATCATATGAGGAAGATCCCCGATCACCAAGTTCCTCGAGAATTAGATGTCATAGTTGATGACAGCGGTAGTGAAACCAGATCTAAATAAGAAAAGCTTGTATACTCATACTCCAAAACTTTAGACCTCAAATCATGAGTAACATGTGGCGATGGGTCTGTAGGGAATCGTTGGTGCAATTCCTGTCTGTGTTGGTGCACAGAACGCTTCATGTGTTGTAGCACATATTGCGCTAGAGTTTTGAGAATCGTTGGTGCGATTCTTGTCTGTGTTGGTTTGCTCCTCATGTGTTGTAGCATTATTGGCGGCAGATATGTAGAGAATCGTTGGTGCGATTCTGGCATATATGGCGGCAGATATGTAAAGAATCGTTGGTGCGATTCTGGCCTGTGTTGGTGCACAGAGCCCCTCATGTGTTGTAGCATATGTGGCGGCAGATATGTGGAGAATCGTTGGTGCGATTCTGGCCTGTGTTGGTGCACAGATTTCAATGAAAGTTTCATGAGTTGAATATGCATTGCTTATGAATTATTGTAAAGAGTAACAAAATTGTTAGAATTACTATGTTGTAACTTGTTGATCGCACCTTTCACAATAAAATGCACAACATGGCAGGAAGCACTGTGTACGAAGCCTTAATAACAGGGCATTGTCAATTATGACAGTTGACTATTGTACTAAGACTTAGGAGAAGTAAAGTACCATTTGGAATTCGACCTTGTTTCTATTGGCAGGATAGCAGAGCTACATTACTCTCTGAGCATATTTTTGTCCGCAGGCACTGCAGCAGAGAACGGGTGCTAGCCGTGTCGTAAATTGATGGCGCCATAGTGCAACAAGCAGCGCAATCTAACAATTAGTTGTGCAAACTAATAATATGTACCTGCTCATGTCAGTACGGGCGAGCGGACGAATTGGTGACTAAATAGTGTTTGCTAAGGGATGCATGAAGATACACGCCCGAGGACGGTCGTATGTCAGGATGGCCGTGTCGGAGCGTCTATACAATATCACTTAGATCGAGGTGGAAAGGAGGGTATATCGAGAAACCCCCGCTTGTTTGTGCAGTATAAAGTTCACTGTGGGTGCCGTGCGCGAGAGATTCCGCTTAAGTCATTCAACGAGTGTGGTCATTCTACTAGTGCTAAGATAGTGTAGTGTTGCTGTTGGTTTACATATTTTGGTGTTATCATGTAATTACGTACCTCACGTTACACTGGTGTGTAATTGTGGCGGAGACGTGTTACAGTGTGGTCGAACTGTAATTTCACTATACTAATGTATAGTGCGTTACGTTGTCTTATAACTGATAATGATTAACTGCGTAAGCAATAGAGCAAGTTGAACATCCGCTCTCACACTTTTATTATTTTTAACAATTAACGCTATCCTGATGTACATTGTTGTCCGCGATGAACTCCTAAACTACTAAACTGATTGCAATGAAATTTTGCACACTGTGTGCAGTTTGGTTCAACTTGAGAGATAGGATAGTTTTTATCCCTATAAGTGACCCTCAATATTTTTTATTAAGAATTTTTATAGGACACAGGGTCGTCGGAGAGGGCAGAGAACAACGTCTGCCTGGCCAGCTTGTATATTTATATATATATATATATATATATATATAAATCAATTACTTTTCGCTAGTCTCGCTAATAAAGACTGGACCTTGATTAAATTTTATGGATTTTGATTAAATTTTATGTGTATATTTCAGTGAGTCCCTGGATGGTTCAGATTATTTTTAGATGATTAGATCTAGGTCTAGTAGGCAACGTTGTTGTCGAAATTCTGAATTCACCCGAGAGAAGCCGAGGTGAATCGCTAGTAATTAATAAAATTAAAATCCAACCCAAAGTACCCCTTTGTTGTATCTCCTCAGTTTCAAGGAACTCCCCTACTTATCCTCGGCGTCGACATATCGAGTGACGTGCAGTTTCGTGGTCACTTGGAAGAGAAGCCCAAATTGGCCTCTAAAAAGCTAGGCGTGCTCCGCAAAGCCGTACAGTATTTCATGCCGGCACATCGCCTGCAACTTTACAAGGCGCAGGTTCTGCCTCACATGGAATACTGTTCCTATCTCTGGGCAGGGGCTCCCCAGTGCCAGCTCCTTCCACTTGACCGCATCCAGCGCAGAGCGGCTCGAATCGTCGACGACCGAGTCCTTTCAGATCGGCTCGATTCATTGGCACTGCGTAGAGATGTTGCATCCCTTTGCATTTTCTTTCGCATTTACCACGAGGAGTGCTCTGAGAAATTGTTCGGATTAATCCCAGCCGCTCAATTTCACCATCGCACATCGCGAAAAAACTCGCGTTATCATCCATACAATCTGGATGATTGGCGGTCCACCACTGTGCGATTTAGGAGATCTTTTCTTCCTCGCACAACTTCCTTGTGGAATCGATTACCATCAGCGATTTTTCCAGACCGATACTACTTAGGGACCTTCAAGAAAAGAGCCTACTCCTTTTTAAAAGGCTGGCAACGCATCTGAGATTCCCCTGGTTCCCCTGGTGTTGCAGTTGTTCATGGGCGGCGGTAGTCACTTACCATCACGTAAGCCGCATTCTCGTTTGCCCCCTCTCCTATAAAAAAGTAAGACTATGACAATGGGACTTTGAACACCTTAGGCTGAGATCTATAAACCGTACTCTGACTTCACTCAGAATTTACTTTCGAGGTAAGACAATGTCGGTTATAGAGCTAACTTCGAAGTCGTGCTGAGTGTGCGCTTCGACGATTTACGTTAAACTCAAATCAAATAAAGGAAATATTATCCAAAAACACCGTATTAATTTTAAATTGTTGTTTTTATGTTACTCTAGCTATTTATAATTTATAACAATAAATAGGTATTTTTGGGGGATGAAGCTGCTCGCGTACGTAGGAATTACTTGAATCCTGATTCCCTACACGTATCCCCTGGGTAGTGCTAAACGAGCAGTACTACATACTGGTGGTAGGTTGGTCCTCTACTAGTGAGAGGCCTGGCTGAGCGTTAGTTACCACCCACATGGCAAAGATATACCGCCAAATGATGCAAATCGTGTTCCGGTATGATGTTTGGTGAAACCCATTTCTTAGGGAGAATGGGTCTGTACAGTTGTGTTGCGCATCCGGACCGGTTGCAACGCGGCCGTTTCTTAGTGTCAGGTGCTTGGTTATTGAGGTTAGCGGGGTCTGAAGCACGGTCGCACCGCTGGCTGACCGTAGATAGTTGGGGGCCCAATTAATGAGCCAGCTATCTTACGAAAAATCTTGGGATTGCTCCACCATGCCGGTAGGCGACCGGAGGAGAGGGCCTGGTGGCGATTTCCAAGGGGGTTCGGGCGTCCCCGCGATCTCCATGCTAGGTACCATCGATGCTATAACTCTGTTTGCGTCCCTAGGTTATATGTGTGACGCCTTGTTCAACTACCATTCTCTCAACCTATTCACTTCCACCATTAACGAAAAAAAGGAAAAAGAAGATGTTTAGGCCAAAAATGGTCACTTGAAACGCTATCCAATCACGTTTGGCTGGGCGCATCGCCCGATGGTGTTAGGTGTCACGCGAGTCGCGGTGTGGGGGCGGTGGTATGCCGGTTCCGGTGATTCTGAAGCTGGGTTAAGAGAGACAGTAGCTCGCTGGCAGCGTTGCAGTTAATTAGCGTGTCTCGGTGGCCGCTGCCGAAGTTTCGCGCGACCGGTTTATGGTCTAGATTTTTAGAATTAGTGCGACTTCGCTACGTAATTGTGGTTTTGTGAAAACCGCCTCGGTTTAGGTTGTCTAGGCTTTAAGTTCGTGACAAGAGGCTTGTATTGTATTTGACTGATTAAAGGCGTCTCCCGGTTGATTGTTTGGAAATCATCGTCTAAATACCGTCGCGTTAAGAGCCTTTTGTGTGTTGACGTGTTAGCTAGTTTACGTGTCAGTTAGGTTGATTTTGAATTCTTATTGCGGCGTGGTGTTTAGTATAATATAGTAACGAAGGAACTTAGTTGTGTTTAACGCTGAACCGTGTTACTCATGAAGAGATCGCGTTAGTTCCCTATTTGTAATTTGGTGATAAATGAAGCCGGGACATTGAATGTTGAACTTTGACCTACTGTCAGTTGCTTGTGTCGGGTATCACGTGATCAATTCTACGATGAATGTGGAAGTTAGTTAAATGTACAAAAAGTTAATAAACTGAAATAGTGAAATGAAGAAAGAAATGATCCATTGTGGACGCCTGCTGGAGTGATGCAGCATTGTGGGACAGCATGGAAACCGGCCGCTGCCAGGTCACCTCAGCTGGGCCAGGTCACCCACACATACACACCACTAAACACTACTTTACATGCATCTACTCTACCTATAGCCTGACCGAGCCTTGGGGCGGTCTTAGATTCGGATCCAGGTACATACTATATATTTTCCTAGCCTTCTCCCTGTAGTGTAGTATGATAGGTCATTTTTCTATAAGGCCATTTGGGCCCGAACCCTCGGCTGCCCTCGGCAGCTGTGGGCCGTAACATTTTTCGTAGCAAGAGCGTGGTTAGGATTGGTCTAATTTTTGGGTCTACAATCACGCCAGGCCGTAATACGTAATAGTAATATTTTTGTTTGTTTGCGGGTAGAATTAAAAGCCACGCCCGTATTACACTCAGGTTGCGCAAGCGGGAGTTTGTTGGGGCTAGGTATGCGTCGGGTAGGTAGATGGTTGTTATCACGTAATCGGATAATTATCGTTGTCGTAGAACTATAGTAGATTAATTGTCAAAGGTTCGGTTGTCCGAGCGAGGCATTTTTGTTGATCGACTGTGATGTGTATCTTTATTTGTATTGTAAGTTGTATTTAATTTAATAAATCGTAATTTGTATTTGTGTAATTTGTATTTAATTTGATTTGATAGGAACTGTACTTGTTATTTATTAATTGATTTGTATTTGAGCCGCGTAGTAATTTGTATTTGGAAGTGATGCCATCGCGCTAACAGGGCAATCACCATGCCGTTTTGTGTCTGGGTACGAACGGCGTTTCCTCTCAGGGCTCTTCCGAGCCCTCGACTCCCACGGGCGGGGGCGCTCAGCCGCGTCCCCTGTCGGGGGGTTGTTCTTCCAGGGGCGGAGGGTCGTCTCCCCGCCCTCAGTATGTTGAGAGGGACTTCACAGCCACTCAGCGGTCAGCTAGACCCTTCTCACCCCCGTCAGCTGAGTGGCCGCGGCTGGGGTACTACCGCCTCCCCTTTGATGCAGGCAGCCCCAGCTAGGTAGCTGCCGCCCTAGCTCCCACCACGGCCGCCTCCACTAATTCTTTGAGCCATCAACAGCTCACTTGTCAAACTGTTCTATTGTCGACGGCCTCAATGAGGGTGTACAACGCGAGTGTCGATTGTTTAACGAGCCGCGCTTTATTGGTTCCGGGTTCACAACACGGTGTGGCCTCCGCTTGGTTGTTGGGAAGACTAGGGCTCCCCGGGAGCATTGAATCGCGCTGTTAGGGACTGTAAGATTTAGTTTGGTCGAGCACTTAATTAATGATGCTTTAAATTAAAAATAAAATTGCTTTGGATTTCCGCGAAATGTTTCATATTTGTGGCGGTTGTGATTAAAAAAAAAGGGTTTTCCGCGAAATGTTTCATAATTGTAGCGGTTGTAATTAAGAGGGCGAATTTAGTGTGCTCTTTGAATATTTGTACATGTTTTTGTAATTGTATTTGATCACTGTGTTTGCTTGTTGAAAAGAAAATTGAAATTGAATAACCCTATTTATGCCGAAGGGAATAAGAGTCATTCCTCTCTTTGTTTTCACATTTTGTTGGCACTGTCGAAGATATTTATTTGGAAAGAGAAATAGGGATGTCTCTTACATTTATCGTTTTGTTTAATTTGTCAGTTTGATCTATGCGCATCGGTAAATTAATTTGTTTGAATTGATTCAGTAGTTGAACATTGATAGTTTTGAAATTTGGTTGAAATATGAGCATAGCACTACATGTCTGAAAGGGCTAGCTAGTTGTGAGATTATCAGAATGAAATCAGCTGCCGCACAATTTAGTAAATGATTATATGGTAGAAGGCTTAGTTATGCCTACTTGTTTGAAAATTCATGCTGGGGACTGTCTGTGCATTCGTTTGGCTCTCTACAGACAACGTTCATGTGGAACTTGTGGGTGCTTTCTGCAAGCTTAGGGGGCCACGCTGGACCGCTTCGTAACGCGTCGTTGTTTGCAGACCTGATCCGGTCGGATTGCGGAACAAATCATAGGGGCACAGATAGGTGTTCGAAGGAGGTCATCGGACTTCTGTCCAGTAACAGGATTTATTTAGGTGATGCGATGTCCAGGAAGGGCATCCATTGGAGGTTCGACCCTCCGGCTTGCCCACGTTGGGTCTGTATTTTTGAGGCATTGGTTAAAGTTGCAAGATCTGATGGGGTGCCTAAGGTGGCCTAGGTTTGGTTGTAGATTCGGTCTTGCAACGTACCGTCGCGACCCTGTCCCAATTTTCAGGTTTGCTCGCGGACATAAATCCTTATGACCAGGACGGGGGTTTGTTTAGGCCAAAAATGGTCATTTGAAACGCCTTCCAATCACGTTTGGCTGGGCTAGCAGCGGTGCAGTTAAATAGCGTGTCTCGGTGGCCGCTGCCGAAGTTTCGCGTGACCGGTTTATGGTCTAGATTTTTAGAATTAGTGCGTGTTACTTCGCTACGTAATTGTGGTTTTGTGAATACCGCCTCTGTTTAGATTGTCTAGGCTTTAATTTCGTGACAAGAGGCTTGTATTGTATTTGACTGATTAAAGGCGTCTCCCGGTTGAGTGTTTGGAAATCATCGTCCAATTATACCGTCGCGTTAAGAGTCTTTTGTATGTTGACTCGGTAGCTAGTTTACGTGTCAGCTAGGTTGATTTTGAAGTCTTATTGCGGCGTTGTGTTTAGTATCGAACTGCTGCAGCTGAACCGTGTGACTCATGAAGGGATCGCGTTAGTTCCCTATTTGTAATATGGTGATAAATGAACCCGGGACATTGAATGTTGAACTTTGACCTACTGTCCGTTGCTTGTGTCGGGTATCACGTGTTCGATTCTACGATGAATGTGGAATTAGGCGAGTTGAAGTTAGTTAAATGTACAATAAAGTTAATAGACTGAAATAGTGAAATGAAGAAAGAAATGGTCCATTGTAGACGCCTGCTGAAGTGGTGCAGCATTGTGGGGCAGCATGGAAATCGGTCGCTGCCAGGTCACCTCAGCTGGGCCAGGTCACCCACACATACACATCACTAAACACTACTTTACATGCATTTACTCTACCTACGGCCTGACTGAGCCTTGGGGCAGTCTTAGGTTCGGATCCAGGTACGTACTATTTATTTTCCTAGCCTTCTCCCTGTAGTGTAGTATGATAGGTCATTTTTCCATAAGGCCATTTGGGCCCGAACCCTCGGCTGCCCGTCGAGGAGGCTACTGTGGGCCCTAGCCAAGGCGACCTTTGCAGGGGCAGCTTTGGGCCGTAACAGAAGAGTAAGTTTGTACAGTGGTTGCACTCCCTCTCCATTAAACTGCACCTCACAAACATCCGAGGCCTGCACTGTAATCTCAATGCAGTCCATTACCACCTTGAGACTGACAAGCCGCACTTACTCTTCTTGACTGAGACGCAGATCAGATGTCCTGTAGATGCGGCGTACCTTGGCTACCCTAGGTACACATTGCAGCACAATTTCCATCAGCGCGCCGGAGTCTGTGTTTACGTCCGCAACGACATCTGCTGTAAGCGTCTCCGTCACCTTGAAGACCCCACTTTCTCTACGATCTGGGTATTGATAGACAGAGGAATGGATAAAATTATTTATTCTTGTGTCTACCGATCGCACAGCGGCGACCAAGAGACAACTAGGCTGTTTGAACACCTCAGTGAAGCCTCTGATGTGGCTCTAAATCGGTACCCTAATGCACAGTTGGTTTTTCTGGGGGACTTTAATGCCTGTCATCAGGACTGGCTGTTCCCATACCAGAAGACCGACCACGCTGGGAGAGAGGCGTGGAATTTTGCCTTGTCGCTGGGGCTCTCCCAGCTGGTACAACAAGCGACTAGGGTACCTGATGTGGATGGGCACACAGCCAACTGCCTTGACCTTCTGCTGACGACCGATGCAGACAGCTACGATGTTCAGGTTACCTCACCCTTGGGAACTTCTGACCACTGTCTGGTGAAATCTGTGTCGTTATATTCCCCACCTAACTACGATTTCCACGGAGTGCGACGAATGTGGCGATACAAGTCAGCAGATTGGGATAAGATGCGGCATATTTTTGCATCTTATCCTTGGCGGCAGGTCTGCTTCTCCTCTGGAGACACATCGAGCTGCGCGGATGCCATAACTAATGTGATACGAGGCGATGGAGTATTTCATCCACTTTGCTGACGTGCCCATTGGTGGTAAAGCTCGCCCTTGGTTTAACGTCGAGTGCGCTCGTGCTGAAAAGCACAAGCATATGACGTACTTATCCTGGGTCGATGCTCGGGACCGTAAAGCTCCGGATGTTAGCCTTAAGAAGAGAGCCTTTAACCAAGCCGCCAAGTCGTGCAAAAAGGCATTACGCCAAGCCAATTTCGACCGAATTAAACGCATTGACAGACAGCTTTGTGTCTGTCAAACCATCTGGCAGTAGAGCTTTTTGGTCTCTCGCCAAAGCGGACGAGACAAACTTCTGTCGGTCTACACTGCCTCCGCTGGTAAAACAAGATGGCTCACTGGCGCATGCGCCTAAGGAGAAAGCGCACTTATTTGCGTCTGGACAGTAGCAACAGCGTACCATCTCAATTACTTCACTGCGGTACCTCTATGTCTGAGGTCCGTATCACCAACAAGGAGGTTCTTAAAACCTTGCGAAGTCTAGACGTGAACAAAGCTAGTGGACCTGATGATATACCAGCTATAGTTCTAAAGGTCTGTGAACTTGTTCCGCCTCTCATTCAGGACTGGAATAGTGCCTAAATCTTGGAAGCTGGCCAATGTGCAGCCTGTGCCTAAAAAAGGTAGCCGTACCGACCCTGCCAACTATCGGCCAATTTCAATTACCCCCATACTCTGCAAGATTATGGAGTGTATATTGAACGCCCACCTCATGGCATACCTGGAGCAAAATGATCTCCTCAGTGATCGCCAGTACGGGTTTCGCCGAAATCGATCAACTGGGGACCTTTTAGCGTATGCCACTCACATATGGGGCGAAGCCCTCGAGAACAGTGGTGAAGCACTTGCTGTTTCCCTCGATGTTTCGAAGGCTTTTGACAGAGTTTGGCACGCTAGTCTATTGGGCAAGCTTTCAGCTTACGGCTTATTTCCTGGCCTAATTGTCTGGGTGAAGACTTTCTGAGTGAACGGTCTCTCCGGGTCGTCATTGATGGCTGCTCATCCGATACTGTGGCGACTAACGCCGGTCTTCTCTCCGCAACTCTCTTCCTGCTGCATATAAATGATCTGCTCATTCCCGGTGTCTATGGGTATGCCGACGACAGCACAGTTGTGGAGAGATACCAACCAAGCGCCCGGACCAGTCGGGATCAAATCCAGTCAGAAAGAGAGGCTATGGTTGAGCGTGTGAGTCTCACACTACAGGCAGTCTCCGAATGGGGCGATGCCAATCTAGTGAGATTTAACGCCCCCAAAACACAAGCGTGTCTTTTTACCGCTAAAAGGAGCCCGCTCACCTTGGCTCTTATTTTGCGGAATGTATCCTTGGAGTAAACTGACCGCCTTCAGTTGTTACGGATTGAATTTGGTGTCCTTGCAAGGGTGCGGCGGTACTTCACGGCGGGGCAGCTTCTTACCTTATATAAAGCGCAAGTCCGGTTGTGCATGGAGTACTGCTGACACATATAGGCTGGTGCTGCAAAATGTCACCTGGCAGCATTGGACTCAGTGGAGAGACGTGCTAAGAAGCTCATTGGTGACCTTGATTTGGTTGAAACCAATCTTGTCAGCCTCGGGCACAGGCGCAGAGTAGCCAGTCTCTCGGTATTCTATAGGATGCATTTCGGTGAGTGTGCGCAGGAATTACACGTCTTGATTCCTCCCTCACCTTTCCACCATCGGACAACCAGATGGTCGGCGGGTCTTCATCCCTTTGTTGTTGATATTCCACGCATTAGAACCAAACGGTTTGCTTCGTCTTTTGTAATGTGTACAGCAAAGGAGTGGAATAATTTGCCGGCGTCTATCTTTCCGTCCGAATACAATCTAGGCGTCTTCAAGGCAAGAGTGAATAGGCTTTTGTTACGATAAGACAGTGCGATTTACCATCTAACGCTGCATCACCACTTACCACCAGGTGGGATTGTGGTCAAGCACTGGCTTATAATAAGTAAAAAAAAACCAATGAAAGAAAAAGAAATGAAACAATCATGTTCTGATAGGTGTAAGCTCTAGTGTTATAGCAAAATAAGTGAGGAAAAGCGTCAATTTATTAGTAAATACGTAACTGCGATAAAACCCAACTATCGTTATATTCGCGAGGAAAGCACAAGAAAAGACTATACATAAAACCATGCATTTTATTTTGAAATAGACAGAGAATGAACACGAGTTTGTAAGACATTTTTGTTTTGCTTGCTTGTGCTCTCCAGTACTGGTGTGATCCCGAAATGTTTGTTCCACCCCCTTAAACTATTAGATCTTCCTGAAAATAGTTATGTATGCAAAAAGCGACCATCCTCAACATGTGACGTATTGTCCGGAATTTTTTGCAAGAAAACACCTCAAATTTTGACTCCCAAAGGGATGCGCACTTGGCTTAGGTCCGTGAGCATTTATCAAAAACCAAGATTTTAGAAAATCTTAAAAAGTAAGGTAAATAATATTATTTTTATTTCATTAAGCATTTAACAGGTTGCATAAGGTAGGGAGTGTTTTAATCCATTCTTGTATGTGCATAGTCAGAAGGCAAATTGGCTGTTACTTCTTTGTATAGGTCTTTGTATACCGCCACCATTTTTTCTCGCACCTGGTTCGTAAGCTTCTCGACATCGTTTAGGGTTAATCCTTTTGTAGGTATGGGATCCAAACATTGAATAACAACATGACCTGAAACAGAGATTGTTATTTTTGAAAAGTAAAGCCAGAAACTGTAATAATTTAATTCTAATCGTAAGCATAGTGTAAGAAAAATTGAGGAGAGGTGTTGATAGTTGCTAATTTTATTGTAAAATTCGCCAGGTACGATTTTAAAGCTTTATTAGTCTTGCAATTTTTTTTATTTGTTTATTGGCCAGTAAAAGTATTTTTATTTAAAATTGGCCTTTACAAAACAATTTAATATTTCGATTAGTCCATGGGTTCTTTTTAAATCGCCACACTTTGTGATCGCAGTACCAGATGTCTCGTACCTTTGATGTTGCTCTCCGGTGCTGATCAGACCATTTTTGCAAGATGTAAAATTGTCTCTTAATAAGATATAAATCCCCGTGTAGTGGCGGGTAAGAATACTCACTACCCCGTGTCTTCTCGTGTATGTCGTAAAAGGCGACAGAGGGAAACTGAGGCAGAGGATGGGCAGCAGCATCTTTCTGATAACAGCAAAAGAACAACAAAAACCTGCGGCTGCCAACCCGCTCGCAAGGCGTGGTAACTATGGCAGTATATAGACAATAGAGAGACGGCCCCCAGTCCCCGGCGGCCCTGCTATTCCTGGCTACGGTGGCGACTATGGTAACGGAGTGACAGGGGGTGCTAAGAATCTCTGGTGGAGTCTGATCTCGGTTGCTACCTACGACGACTTGACCTGGCAACTTATAACGCACGCACCCTTAGGACTGACGAGAAGATCCTGGAGCTGGAAGAAGAAATAGACAAGTTGCGCTAGAATGTCACAGGATTATCCGAAGTCCGAAGAGAGGAGGAGGACACGGTAATCCTCGAATCCGGCAATTTGTTTTATCACCGGGAGGGCGACCATCTGTCCCAAGGAGGTGTCGGATTTATCGTCCACAGGTCTCTCGTTCACAACGTTGTAAAGATTGGGAGTGTGTCGACAAGGGTTGCGTACCTTATACTCAGAATCACCAAACGGTATTCGCTGAAGGTCATACAGGTTTACGCACCAACCTCGGCACACCCTGATGAGGAGGTGGAGGAAATGTATGAGGATATCTCTAGAGCCATGCATTCCTCCAAAACCCACTATACGGTGTTAATGGGAGACTTCAACGCAAAACTAGGCACAAGGGAGAAAGGTGAGCTGAAAGTAGGGAATTTCGGACTAGGGCAACGGAACCAAAGGGGCCAGTAGCTGGCCGACTTCATGGAGAAAGTGGGACTCTTTATGATGAACTCTTTCTTCCAGAAGTAGCCCCACAGGAAGTGGACCTGGTCGAGCTTCGACGGTTCGACAAAAAATGAGATTGACTTCGTTATGACGACTAGACGACAACTGTTTAGTGATGTCTCAGTGATCGCGAGGGTGAAAACCGGCAGCGATCACCGAATGGTGAGAGGTACACTGAATCTAAACGTTAAGTTGGAGAGGTCACGTCTAATGAAGTCAACGCTCCGTCCCCCTCGTGCTCTAATCCAAAGTCCCGAAACCTTTCAGCTCGAGCTACGAAACCGTTTTCAGTGCCTAGAAGATTGCAATGCAGTGGACGATATGAATGACAAGCTCGTAGAAACTGTCCATGCGGTCGATCAGCGGATTCTGTAGCGGCGGACCATTGCAAGACCCGCCGCAGAAGAACACCTAAACTCTCCGATCACACTCTTAATCTCATGGCTGTTAGACGGGATATGAAGCTACAGTCTTCAGTAGATTTGATAGTATACAGGCAACTGAACAGACAGATCTCCTAATTCATGTGGCGGGAAGCAGTATTAAAGTTGCGTAAACTTTAATACTGCTCGTATTGAAGAAGCGATCGAGCGGTACCAGGCCTCCAAAGTCTTTGCTAGAGATCTGTCTGCCAGAAAGAGCCAACTGTTAAAGCTGAAGACAGAGTGTAGCGGCGTCTTTTCCGGGACACCTGAGATTTTGAATGAGATTGAGAGGTTCTATGGGCAGCTGTACACATCATCGTTGAAGCTACACGTTAGTGTGAGTAACGATCCAAGAGCGAGTCTTATCCGACACTATTCGAGATTTGACGTCAGTTTGAGCGAGATTAGAATGGCTCTCCAGCACCTTATAAAGCGCAAGGCCCCAGGTGAGGATGGAATTACAGCGGAACTTCTGACAGCGGGTGGAAAACCGGTACTTGAAGTCCTTCAGAAGCTCTTTAATTCCGTCCTCCATGGTGGCACTACACCGGAGGCGTGGAGCAGATGTGCGGTGGTCTTATTGCTCAAGAAAGGTGACAACGCTCTTTTGAAGAACTACAGACCGATTTCCGTCCTGAGCCGCGTCTACGTGCTGTTTTCGAGAGTCATTACGAATCGTCTCGCGCGCAAACTTGACGACTTCCAGCCTCCCGAACAAGCTAGTTACCGAAAAGGCTTTAGCGCTCTAGACTACATAAATACCCTTCGGCAAATTGTACAGAAAGTCCGAAGAGACAGAAAATCCGAGGAGTACAATTTGCCACTATGTCTGGCGTATGTGGACTATGAGAAAGTCTTTGATTCCGTCGAAATTTGGGCTGTGCTGCAGTCCCTTCAGCGATGCCAAGTTACCTGGGACAAATAGTCCGACTAGATAAGTCCAACTTGGACTGAGAGGTCAATCGACAGATTCAACTCGGCTGCGCAGCATTCGGGAGATTACGACACACATATTCTTGTCAGACTTACCTCAAAACATCAAAAGTGGATTGTACAACCAGTGCTTGTTGCCAGTGGTGACCTATGGATCTAAGTCGTGGTCCTTCACTGCTGGCCGTATGAGGAACCTCAAAGTTGCTTAGCGAACTATGTAGATGACTATGCTCGGCGTTTCTCTGCGTGATATACTTAAAAACGAGGATATCCGCATTAGAACCAGAGTGACCGACATAGCCCAACGGATTAGTAAGCTGAAGTGGCAATGGGCCGGCCATATAGCTCGAAGAACCGACAACTGATGAGGAAGAAAGGTTCTAGAGTGACAGCCTCGTACCGGCAGGCGAAGTGTAAGGCGTCCCCCCACTAGGTGGAGTGACGACCAATGGATGCAGGTGGCCCAGGACCGTGCTTTGTGGCATTCCTTGGGGGAGGCCTATGTTTAGCAGTGGAATTGTGAAGAGTGAATTGTAATGATGAAGATATAAATAGGAATATAAAAACTGAAAACCATTTCACCAAATGTTAACCTCATTTGGTTCTATTTATTGACGGACGAGGTTCTGATGAAAGAAAGAAAGAAAGAAACATTTATTTGCACAGAATACAGGTGGTACCAGATTTAACAGCGGTGCATAGTTCATGCTATATTCTGCCTTTAATAGGCATGCAAATATTTATAATTATATAAAACAATTAAAATACTATTATGTTACTTACAAAAATGTGAAGTAATGTTAGTATTTATCATAAATTATATACAAAATATTATTATTATTATTATATATTATTATTATTATATTTTTTTATTATATTACATTTAATTATTATTATATATTGCTATTATTATATTACATTTTATTCAATATTACAAATAATCATATACATTAGTTTTATGTTGCATGAACTCTTGTATCGTATAAAAACACTTATCCACTAGCCATTTTCTTAACTTAATTTTAAAATATTTTAATGGGAGTTCCCGTAGACTCTTAGGCAGTTTATTAAAAACTGATATGCACATATGATATACATTCCGTTTATTTAAAGCTGTTCTACAAGATGGAATCATTATTTTAGTTGGATCTCTTGGTCTGTATTTACTAAAATGATCCCCCTTGAATTTAAAAAAATCGTTATATTTCATTACAAAGACTGATACCTCAAGAACATACATGCAGGTTAATGTCAGTAAATTAAGTTTTTTAAATAAAGGTTTACAGGAGTCAAGTGGACTTGCTCCACAAATAGCTCTTAAACATTTCTTTTGTGCAATGAATACTTGACCAACATCAGTCGAATTCCCCCATATTATTAACCCATATCTAAGGATTGATTCTACATAGCCTTTATACGCTATACCTGCCGTCTTTTCATCTGATACGGTCCGAAGCTTTCTAAGGGCATAAGAAAATCTGTTTAGTTTGAGACAAGCATCATTTACATGTTGTTTCCAATTACAAAATCTGTCCAAAGTTATACCCAAAAATTTAATGCTGTCAGCTTCTTCTATATTGTCATTTTCTATTTTTATGTTAATGTTATTATCAGAGCGTTTACTTTTATTCGTACCAAATTTTATGAATTTTGTTTTTGACAGATTTACATTTAATTTGTTTGCTTTTAGCCATCTTAATACAGATTGTACCTCTTTACTTATTTTAATTTCGTGAGATGTATCTTGATCCTTATATGGCACTATTATAGATATGTCGTCTGCGAATAGAACACTTTGACAATTTATTGAATTTGGTAAGTCATTAATGTACAGTAAGAATAATAAGGGACCTAATACGCTCCCTTGTGGAACTCCATGTTTATTGACCCTAGATGGAGATCTGTGTACACTGCATTCATGACTGTCATTTAAAGTAGTGATTTCAACATATTGTTTACGATTGATTAGAAAACTTTTTATCCAGTCTAAAGCTACACCTCTAATGCCATATTTTTTGCATTTGTTGAGCAAAATCCCATGATCTACAAAATCAAAAGCTTTACTCATATCAAAGAATATGGCTACTACCGGAATTTTCTCATCAATGTATCCAGTTATATTTTTTATAAGAGAGAATGCTGCTAAAGAAGTTGATTTATTGTGTTGAAAACCATTCTGTTCTTTTTTAATAATATTATGTTTATTAAGGAATTTAATTAACCTGTTGTAAAAAACCCTTTCAAAAATTTTTGATATAATAGGTACAAGTGTAATAGGACGATAATTATTAGGTTCCTTTCTATCACCTTTCTTGTACAATGGTTTAATAATAGAGTGTTTTAATTTATCTGGAAATATTCCTTGAATCAAGGAATTTGTGATTATATGGTTAAGAATGGGGGCAATGACACGAGCACTTGCTTTAATTATTTCTGTAGATATAGAGTCATACCCCACAGCTTTGGTATTATTTAATGATTTAATTATATTTATGATTTCAAGCTCTGAAGTAGGTATCAAGAATATTGATTGATCATTAACATCTATTGATATTTTTTTATATTGTTCGTTTGGGGCATATAAATTATTTCCATTACTAATATTAATAAAAAAGTCATTAAAAACAGTTGCTATTTGGGTAGGATTGTGAATAATATTTCCGTCGTTTTGTATTGATTTCACGCTGTTAATCGAGTTGATACTATTATTTTTATCTTTTATTATGTCCCAAGTGGCTTTTCCTTTATTTTTTGCTCGCCTAAGATGTTTTCTGTTAATTTTTTTTGACCATATTATGCATTTCTTTAATATTTTTCCATAAATATTATATTTTTCCAATGTATCTTGTTTCTTAAATTTATAATATGAAAACCTTAACTGTCTTTTAATGGCACTGGCTTTTCTCAGACCTTTAGTGATCCACGCAGGAGATCGACTGTTTGTAGTTATTTTAGATTTATAGTAGGGAAAACATAACTCATAATATAATGTAAGTTCTTGATGAAAAATACTAAATGATTTATTTACGTCTGATTCCGCGTAGACTTCATGCCAAGATAATTGTGATATATAATATAGAAATTTTTCTATATTTTCATCACTAAAATCTCTTTTTTAACGTACCAATATTGTGACATTTTTTCACACTTTCCTGGAAATTCTAACATTTGCGCGGTATCGTGATCAGATAAATAGAGCCGGTGTACTGTACCATATGCTTCTTCGTGATTACTTGCTATGAGATCTATACAGCTATTTTGTCGTGTTGGCTCATTTATATGTAAAGTTAAATTAAAATTTGAGAGGATATTTTTTAAGGTAATTGTACTTTTATTATTTAATAGTATATTAATGTTTAAATCACCTGTTAATATGAGTTTTTTATTTATAATTTTGAATCTTAATTTATGTAGCAGTATTTCCAATTTATTAAAAAATGAATTAATGTTAGATGTAGGTGTTCTATATAAACATATTACTACTGTATTTAAACTGGGGATTTCTATACCGCAACATTCAAATATATTATCACAAGAGCATTATTTACATATTTCTATTGGCTTGCAATCAATTCCGCAATATGTTAGAATGCACGTACCACCACGCTTTTGTATTTTCCTAGAATAGTAACTACCCATTGTATATCCCTTAATAGTAATATGTGACTCATCACCTCTTTTTATAAAAGTTTCACTAAAGCATAAAATCTGTATTGGATAGTTATTTTTGGAAAGTTCAATTAGACATAGTTCAATGGTGTCAATTTTGTTTAAAATACCTGCTATGTTTTGATGGAGTAGTCTTATTTTTTTTTTATCTGCTTTTAATTTTACTTCACGTGGCTTACTCATAAAAAATTATTATTGTTAAATATTTTAGATGAAGTAATTGAATTACGTTTAATGATAGGAAAATAATATGGGATGGTCCCTTTTACTCTGCATATACCCGAAGGAGAACTTTTTGGTAAGCTATGTTTAATAATAGAAAGATAATAGGGTTTTACTTTATTTGTACCTGAAGGAATATATTTAGTATTATAGTCTTTGGTATCTATGGTTAGATTGATTAACCTGCATATATGACCCTGTAAGTAGTGGTAGTTATAATAATGTTTACTTTTTTTTATTGTTTTTATTATTAAAAAAAAAACTAAAACTAGAAACTTAATTATCATATAGTCCGACTCCCCGTGGTATCGTGCCAAGAACGCTGGCTGCGTTTCCACGCTGAATGGCTATACTTAGCCTTTGAGCGAGGAAAAAACCAGCCCTCTTATCACCAGCAGCAACGACCAGCCGCGGATGGAGTTCCTTTAGGAACTTCACCGCACGTGGACCCCACGGACCGATAGTCTCTACAGCAAATGGCACAAATATGTAGTCATCTCTCAGAGACTCATATTTGCGCCACTTACAAAGTTCAGCTGCCTCTGATGCCGCCCCGGCTTTAAACGAGGTACCCCTGAGATGAGAGGCCGCCAGAGTGTCTACGCAAGTAGCATCCCACACTAGGGCTTTACCTCTCTCCCAAGGGACCAATGTCATACCGTCGGGTCTCCTGCCATCGTCTCTAAATATTCCACAAGGCTCTAAAACCGAGGGAACATTTATAGAGGCAAGAGCCCTTCGGATGACATCGTTCAAAGAACTGTGTCGTGAAGACCTACCAGCGCTTTTCTTACATGAAAGTCCGTGGAGCCCAAACCTGTCGACGCTGCTACCACAGGGGCACTGATGGGGTTGACAAATCGCCGCTCCTAGTCGGATTCCTACGGCAATACGCAAGCTTTCCCTATCAAGTAATGTGCCGAGATTACTTGATGGTAAAGTAAATGAGATATATCCAAAAAATGGCAATTATGGTAAGTTTGACATGTAAATTTTAGAAGTGTATTTAATTTTTTTTCATTTAGGTAAGTATTTCTATTAACACTAAGTATTATTACATTACATTTGGTCAACAATTCTAAACTATTCTTTAAGTGAAAATGGATTTGGTTTGGGTCTGCATCATTTTCACCGATACATAATATTACCCAATCTTTTTCTGATATGTCCAAATTACAGCATGGTTTCAATGACTCATTACACTTAGCAAACGGTTTTATAAAGGAATATATTTTGTATTTTTCGTATTTATTTGTATCCCTCGAAATTGTTAGTTTTTTACAAAGACCCAAGCACTGCTGTTCTCCAATAATGAATATTCTTCGGTTGTTTTGTACATTAATATTTACAAAGTTTTTAGTGCCATCTTGTGGTTGATTGTGGTTGGAGTTATACATTGACATTTCTTGTATGTCAACGCCACATCCTGATGCATTTTGAGTTTCTGGAACCACTTTAGACGCTGATATATTATTTCGTTGTTGTATGCGTATGTTACTGGTGTCGCCATCTGTTGGTATTATGTCATCATCTGTTTTTAGTCTAAGATCTCCAGTACTCATGCTCAAATTGTTTTCTTGTAGATTTTTTTGTATTTTTTTCGTTATTAGAGAATAAGTGATTTTTTTAACTTGTGGCGAACCCGTATAGATTTGTTTTAACTGCATAATTTTCCTTTCATGCTCATTAATTTGCTGTTTAAGATTGCTGTTTTCCGAGTTTAAATTATCTATTTCAGCATGCGCTATTTGTAGTTGCTCCTGTAATTTTAATATTTGCTCTTTGTAGCACTCACAATCCTCGTTATATAACTGTGCAGTGGATAAATCTGGTAAGCTTCTAGCCAGATAATCTGAGTTGGTCGATATAAATGACATGTTTAGTGATTCATTTAATTTTTTGGTCTTTTGAGAACGAAAGGTAACATTCTGGTTCTCCATTTTAGTCTTTACAAGGCTTTATTATCTTTCTGAATAGTAATGTTATTCAATGCCCTCTTTCGGCTAATTTAAGTACTATATTAGTATTACAATATCGATCAACTGTACTAGTTTAGCAATTCGTCGATAGATGTCGTACAATATTTTTCCTATAAGAATGAGTTGGCCGGTTTTTGAATTTTGTAACGATTTATATTTTCCACACACACTTTTCAAAATGATTTTTTGATGTTTTTACGCACTGGAAAATTATTTTATTCACTATAAACTGTTGTCCGTAGGGATTTACATAGCTTTTAAGCACTTTTAGAGTTAAAAACCCTTTAATAATTCTTATCTCGATTTGATGTTCAAGTCACTTTATCACTTATTGTTTATTGTTCTTTTAGCTGTTATTATTAAATATTTGTTTTTGGATTACACTTTCACTTGTAAATAACATTTCACTTTAACTAATTAAACTAAATATATGGCTAAAAATTTACTTTAACTATTTTTATTTAGATAAATTTATAGAGGGCTTTAATTAACTTGCCCACTCACGCCGCCTACCGACACGAACATTGATGGCCAATTCCATTTAAAAGTACTGAACTCACATTCTAGTTTACTGGTAGACATTATCAGCGTAATCGTATTCGCTCTAATTTTATCAGTTGTAGGCAACTTTTGTAAGAATTGCATGTATTCTGGCATTCAAAAGTTCTATACACAGCTGTGGACATAAGGAGACCGACATGGAAATGTCATGTCTATTAATTATTACTGAAGAACATGTTTTGCCTTACCTTTATTAAAAATAAATTTTTCGTTATTTATAAAATAGTATGGTGAGAAAACAACAGGTATGACTGGGACTTGAGCAGTGATGGCCATATTGAATGCACCTTTTTTGAAAGGCAAAAACCTCGTGCAATCTTTATTCCTCGTACCTTCGGGAAACAACCAGATCTTCGTCTAAAAAGTAATAACAAATTTAAATTACAAATTGTAAGCGAAGTATATACATAAGTTATTACTATGTATGTATTTCGTTTATTTAACGACGACAAACGTTCACATTTTTATATAGCAAATCATCAGAAGCATCGTTTCGATGAATAGTAAAACTTATCAAGAATAATTTATAGTTAAAAATAAACCTAAAGAAACATGCTAAAGATAAATATATTTTAATTTATCCTGGTGATCCTGATCGGATTACTAGGATAAAGTTATTAAATTATTGTATTGTCATCGGTCTTTGATACGAGTAGGAGTGCAAATTTTCAAGTGAATTGCTGAAAACTACATTAAACGATTCCGTTACATAGACAGATATTAATACACGCGAATGCATCGAATAGCTCATGTTAAAAAGCATTCTCATCGCTTGAGCAAAAATTTCGCGAATATTTTGACCTCGAAAGAAACATTGGAAATATTGGTAGTGAAATATTAAAATGTGTGCAAGAGTTTATATTTGTTATGAAATACGAGTGCTTTCAAATTTCAAATAGATAATTATATTATATTATATTTATTACTATATTATATTATTATTATATTAATTTACCATTTAATTAAAAGTCACAACAAATTGTTGAAGAACAATAATTATAAAATAAATATTTAGAATACGTAGTTTGTAAAAAATATTATATCTTAATTATCTATTAAAATGCTGATAAACGTTTTGTTTACTTAATATTATCCTCCTGTGCCAAGCCTAACAAAATAGGTAAAAATTTTGACAGCTTCTTAGAAGCTTTGCCTCTGTACAGTTTCTTTACTCATGTGGCAATGGTATAGAAAGGATATCAAATAGGCCACGGGTGCGTCGAGTGTCGGTTGTTTTCAATGTAGGGTGTGTGTACCAGTCCCAAACCAGTTAAGGACACATTTTGACTTATAATACTCTGAACTGGTATTATTTAGTTTTAACATAGAAATGTATATACAAAGTTGTTTATTGATCACTAATGTTGCAATATAGATAAATGATTTGATTCCAAATATTTCAGTTTATTATAGATTTCATTAATTATACGAAAAACGGGAATGTGCCTAAGTTTGACCAGTGCGCTCCAATAAATGACCACTTTTGCGCCAATAGTTGACCACTGAAACACTTATCAAGAAAAGGTAGCTAATTAAAAATAAAACACTATTTTGTTACACAAATTGACTTTCATATGATGACTGAAAGTTTATCTACCTAGACTTATACCGATTTTAATGGCACAGTCGAAGGTAACTAATTAGTAGACAAAAATGAAAATTAGAACATTAACGTTAATAACGCTTTGGCAAATTACAATAGAAAAATAGCTTTGCACATAAATTATCAGTATCACCTATCACAGATTTAGAATTAAATAAATCAGTCTCATCATATTGAGGTCGGCGAATTTGACAAAATCTTATTCATAAATCGTAAAATTACGAAAAGAACTAGAAAGCTTTATCTTATACAAGCTGTTCCCCGCGACTTCACCCGTGTGGATTTTTTTTTGCGCGGAGCCCTAAAATAAAAGTAGCCTAAGTTACTCCTTACAAAATTAGCTATCTGCCAGTGAAAGTCCCATCCAAATCGGTTCACATTTTTTTGCGTGATGCGTGTTCACGCCAAAATAGCTCTCAGATGACAGATTTATGTCAGACTTACTTAACATTTATTGTTATAGTTTGGCCAATACTTATAATATATATATTTGATGAATTATAGCTTATGTGTTATTCTGATGTATAAGCTATATTATTGTAAAGTTTCATTAAAATCCATTCAGTAGTTTTTGCTTGAAAGAGTAACAAACATCCATAGATCCTCACAAACTTTCACATTTATAATATTTGTAGGATTCATTGCATAAATTTGGCCATTTCTTCAACCTTGTAGGAACCTCTGGTATTTATAGAAACAGGTGCTTTTATAACTTCAATGATGCTGTCACAGTCATACATATAATCTTCTTTTTCAAGCCATTTGAAAATGGTCGCAGATGATAACACCATAGTACTGACTTCAGCGTTACGTCCATCAATGTTTTTTATTTTCCCAGGGAAATAGTTGTTTAGGTCCTTGGCTACCTTTGGATTTTGGTAGTGTTGCTTCAAGATTTTTTACGTGGAGCCATATTGCAGTTATATAAGTAGTATAGTTGTAGCACGAATGGGTCGGTTGGACCGAGGAACGACCACGCTCTCACAGTATACCAGCGTAAAATATCAGCTTAACGCTTCTGTTTCGTCATTCCACCTTAGTCCTCACGGTTGATAACGCATATGCATTTTGATTCGTAATCGAGGATAATGTAGATGTCTATAGGCCACAGCAACCACATATCATCAGTTGGATTCTGTGCTCATTTGTCACCCTTATACTATAAAAAATCCTGTGGGGGTAGGATAACATCCGTTTCTTCTGGCTGTTGGATTGATAGTCCAGATCCAAAATCAGTTGAAAATGTGCTCTCTTATTATTTGGCTGTTTCCAATAAACAATAATTTTTAGCCTTAGTGTTAATACACCTACATAATACAAACTCTTCTTGTAGGGTTAAGATAGTTAGTGATCCCATTTTCCGTTGAGAATGTCTCATTTTCAGTTAGTTTATAATAGTCGGTTATTTTCGAAATGTTCGCCTTATTTTAGTACCTTTATGAATTTCATCGATACATTTCAGCAGATTTAGCTCTGTAAATTTAAAAAATGTCTTTTTGAGTCTATCTTCAATCTAAAACAACGAAAAAAGTTAAAACTCTAATGTGGTGGTCATCCATGGGAACACTCTTTTATTACTGTGTACCAATAGTAAGCCAGTGGTCAACAACTGGGGCACACCGCATAAAACGATTTTAGTAATTGGCTTTAAACTCTAAATTGTCATACAAAAGCATCACTATGGAAAAAAAGTACAAAAAATGAAACACCATAGGCAACCAGTTGCAAACCAGTTGGTCAACAATAGGAACTCAGTACAAGGTGTGTTCCAGTACTTAACCACCTTGGGTCTTGAGGTGGCTCTGCACAAGTCCGAGGCCATGCACTTCCATGGTCCTCGGAACAGGCCACCACCGAGATCCTCAGCGATGGTAGGAGGGGTATCCATCGGCGTCGAGTCGACGTTGAAGTACCTAGGACTCGTCCTCGACGGCCGATGGAACTTCGTTGAGCACTTCCGACGTTTGGCTCCCAAACTGGAACGGACCGGGGCTGCCTTCAGGCGGCTCCTGCCGAACCTGGGGGGGCCAAACGCCTCCTGCCGGAGGCTCTACGCGGGGATTGTGCGGTCCATGGCCCTTTACGGGGCCCCGGTGTGGGCGCGTGGTTTGGCGCGGCTTGCCGTCCACCACCTGAACGCGCCCCAAAAGGTGGTTGCCGTAAGAATGGTTCGCGGCTACCGCACGATCTCCCGCGAGGCAGCGTGCCTCCTTGCCGGATTGCCACCATGGGATCTGGAGGCGATAGTCCTCGCGCGCCTACACGAATGGCGCGCGGAGGCACTATGCCGGGGGGAAACCCCGCTGCCACGGCAAGTTGTCGTGCAGCGGACAGACTTCCGGCATGATCTCATGGCGACATGGAGAGAGCGACTGTCGCAACCCCGTGCTGGGCACGCCACTATAGCGGCGATAAGACCCCTCTTTGAGGAGTGGCTTGAGAGACGCCACGGCGTCCTCACCTTCCGCCTGACGCAGGTCCTCACCGGACACGGTGTGTTCGGGAGGTTCCTGCACCGAATCGGGCGGGAGGAAACGCCCGGGTGCTCCCACTGCGAGGATCGACCGGAGGACACGGTGGAGCACACCGTGGAGGTGTGCCCTGCCTGGGCGGAGCACCGCCGTGTCCTCGTAGCGGCGATAGGCGGCGGCGACCTCTCGCGTCCGGCCCTGGTCGAAGCCATGATCCGGAGCGAGACGGAATGGGATGCCGTCACCACCTTCTGCGAAGCAGTGATGCTAGCGAAGGAGGTGGCGGAGCGGGAGAAGGAGAGAGCAGCAGCTTTCCTTCCCGGCCGCCGCGGGAGACGCCCCGGGCGTCGGGGGCTACGTCGTGGCCCCCGGCCACCGTAGGCGCGGGCCTGTGGACGGCGAGCAATGGGTAGCTCGCCGTCCGTCCGTCTAACGACGACAGGCCGTGTCGACGGCGCGTTTTGTTCCACGCGCGCCTCAAAGAGCTGTCAGCAGCGTGAAGGGGCCCGCAAGGGCCGACGCCTGCCGGGGCTGCGGGCTGTTCGAAAGAGATACCGCGGCTCCGGAACGTAAGGGCACTGAAGGAACACGGATGGTTTTTAGTCAGTAAAAGTCTGACACTCCCTTCCGCTCCACCCAGAGCGAAAGGCGTCATTTGATGATTTTCCATCCGCAAAAAAAAAAAAGTACTTAACCACCTTTAAAAATACTTGATAATGTCATTATTTAATAAAAATAACAGCGCATAGCGCTTAAATAAACACAAAACTATTAAAATAATACAACTTGATGTCAGCAATTAGGAAATAATAGGTAATATTAAAAAATTGAACTTACTATGTCGACGTGCACTTCTAACTGTAATGGCGGCCGAAAGGCAGTAAACGAGACACTGGTCTGAGAAAAAGAGCTACGTATCGATATTTTACGTTTACTCTCGCAAAAAATTATGTTCGGAAGTTTGGTTATAGTCTAGGCTACATAACAAAACTATTGAATTCTTAAAAGAAGCCCGCCATTTCTTAATTTATTCAGTTGAACATATGAGTGGTCAATCATTG
Organism: Parnassius mnemosyne; assembly: GCA_963668995.1. Classification (NCBI taxonomy): domain Eukaryota; kingdom Metazoa; phylum Arthropoda; class Insecta; order Lepidoptera; family Papilionidae; genus Parnassius; species Parnassius mnemosyne. Next base: position 21,447,616 of record CAVLGL010000115.1, read on the forward strand.
GTGCCTGGTTTGGGACTGGTACACCCACCCTATAGCATCGCGTTACAAACTAATTGATATTATTGCCGCTCGTAAAGTAAGGTCCGTATGATTTTAATTTCGATAGTTTTTAATTGATTTATTTATTTATTTCATAACTTTTGTTTTTAGTATGGAAAG